>OV651814.1:92612572-93212572 GCA_927349885.1 Psylliodes chrysocephalus | reverse complement strand
ATTTTTTTATTATTATCATATTATTTTTTTGTTTTAAGGTAAAAGCGGAAAGTTTTTATATTTATAATAATTTGAAAAGAATATAAAAATTAGCTAAAAATACAAATTTTTATTTTTAGATATTTTTATTATAATCAGACTATTTTTCCGGTCTGAAGGCTACAAATTAATCTATACTAAATTTATTACATATATTATCACTTTCTGTAAAGCGATAAATTAAACCCAAAAACCGATAAATTTAATACTTTGCTAATTTTAGAGTAAACCTTCCAGGGCCGTATTTTTATTATTTATAAAATAATAATAATTTATATTATTAAATTTATATCATTTTAAATTTATTTTTTAAAAATGTTCATACATTTTATAAATCTCTTGTTGTTATAACATATAATAATTATCTTCTTTAAATATTATTTAAGCATCTTTATTTTTAGATTTTGTTTGCATAAAATGTTTGTACTCAACAATAAAACAATTGTTTGAATAGACAATTTTTTGTTTTTATCTTAAATTTTAAATATCGTCTATTTTGTATATGCATTGTACTTGCAACAATGTTGCTGTTGCTAATGTCGCTTTTTTAATTTTATAAATTATATAAAAATAATCCTTAAGTTCGTGCTTACAAGTACATGCATTGTACTTGCAACAATGTTGTAATCATATATTGTCATGAGTTAATAACAATACCTATATATGAGTATTCGGTTATCCTAAATTAATTCAGTTATTAAGTTTAAATAATATCCAACATTAGTTCAGTTATTAAGTTTAATTACTAAATTTTATAATGTTAGTTATCGTATTTTTGGTGATGCTCTATAAGACGGAGGGGCATGTAGTTGGTGATGTAGAAACCTATCCACATTTAAATAACCCTACGCATAGCTGTAAAGTTTATGAAGATGAGGTAGACTTTTTGCGGTTAAAAGTGACTTTCTGCGAACGAGCTAGAAAAAATAGTATAGATGATTGTTCCAAAAGCCAAAGAAAAATGGAGATTGATCTGGAAACCAGTAATTCAGTTTGTCTGAAGCAGCAAACAACAATCCTTAAACAAAAAGATTTATTGACAGAACAAATTATCTATTTAAACGGGAAAAATGAAAAATTGAAGAATACACACGAAAAATGTTTCGCTAACTTAACAAGATTAACATCTGAAAATGGGGGGAAAACGAGAGATCGATGAATTTAAACAATCGTATGAAGTAATGGAGGATGAAATAAGTAAATTAGATAAAATTTTGAAAGAACTTAAGCGTCGTCTAAGGCAATGTAGGATTGAAAAAAAAAATTGGAAGTCGAGAATAAGAAGTTAAAAAGTACGATAAAATCAGAACCAAAGAATAAAATTTTCTTTTGTCCGAATGAAAGTACAGGGGAATATTTTATATGTCAATACCTGATGAACTAGTTGAAAAAGCTTTAATTGATTTTGGACTTCATCTAGTTTCACCCATATCTTTCCTGAAAGCAGGCATCCCAGGAGATGAATATGCACATATCATGAGCTTCAGACGGCAGGTTTATGTCACCCCAACTAACGACAACTTTGAGCTTCAAACATCTTTGCTATTAACACACGATAACACTGCATACAGAATTTTTTTGTCCACGGACAGAATGGAATGTTTCCTCTGCAAACAACATGGACACATAGCTACTAAGTGCCCAAATACAATCACTCCCTCTCTCTCACAGAACTCTCAACCAATCCAAGTATCTAACACAATCTCCACAACTTTAACAGATTCTCAACAAAATGAAATGCCACCTCTATCTTCGCATGACGCAACAGTCATCACCTTGCCTATTACACCTACAGAAGATAACCAGTTAACATCATCATTTATAACTCCTAGTCAAAAAAGACCCCACTCGCCCTCCTGTGATACAATTTCTCTCTGTGAATCACAAAGTGTTGATGGACTTGATGTCAATGTTAACATTATGCCTCCTCCAAAAATTCCACCCACCAACTGTAATGACACCACCAAGTCTATTAAAAAGAGGGCAAGGAAGGAATCATCAGAAGAACTGAGCTTATCGGATAGCACGAAGGACGCCATTCATAACCTACATAAAGCAACTCCGAAAGATTTCACTCTTTCTGCAGATCACATAATATCTTTCCTCGAAAATTCTTTTGGAAGCAGTAATCCTTTGCACGAGGCCCAGCAATTCACTAAAGATGTCGAAGGCCTATTAAACGACCTGCAGCAAATATATCCATGCTTAATAGAAAGATCAATAAAAAATAGACTTACAAGACTTTCTAAAAAAATAAATAAATGTTTACTTGCAGAAAATACTAGCATGGACACGCTATCGCAACAATCAGATGATTACCTTTCAGACTCATCACAAGCATCTCAAAAATCAACCTATTAACTTACTCAATTGTTTCCTTTTTATACAAATCATTTTCACGTTAATACAATGGAATTGCGACGGATTTTATCCGCGCTATGAACGTATCCAACAACTAATTGCTGAAACAGAGGCGGACATTATTTGCATACAAGAGACTAATTTTAAAGAAACTAATCCAGGCAAACTCAAAAATTTTGTGAGTTATCATCACATCAGAAATGAATATATTAGAGCCAGTGGCGGCACGTCAATTTTTGTTTCTGGAAATTTATACTCAACGAATTATTTGCTAACCACCAACCTCGAAGCGATTGCAGTATCTATCTGGTGTCCTACAAAAATTACTGTTTGTAGTGTCTACATACCCCCTAATTATAATCTTACAGAAGTAGAACTATTTGACTTAATTCACCAACTTCCTAGTCAATTTTTATTGGTAGGTGACTTCAATGCCCATAACACCTTATGGGGTTCAAATAAAACTTTCGGAAAAGGAAAAATTATTGAAAATGTTTTAAATTGTTCCAATGCTTGTATATTAAATTCCAAATCCAGTACACACTTCAATATTTCCTCCGGTACCTTCTCTTCAATAGACCTAAGTTTTTCTAATCCAAAAATTGCAACATCACTTAACTGGAGCACTCTAGAGAGCCTTTTTGATAGCAATCATTTTCCGACAAAAATTACTAATAAAGAAAGTCATGCTATAAATAATATTACAAAATGGCGAATTGCCCACGCAGATTGGATTGGTTTTCGTGCTTATACCGAAAGACATCTACCACTTATTACCGTATCCGAGGATATCGACCAATATTTAAAACTTCTCATTAATTGCATTACGTCTGCAGCAGATATATACATCGGCAAAACTTCTGTTCCTAATAATAGGAAAAGGGTCCCATGGTGGAATTCAGATTGTCAAGACGCAGTAAGCCATTGTAAACAAGCATTAAATAGATACCGCAGAACCAGGGCACAGGAAGACTTTATTCATTTCAAAAAATTAAAGGCTAAAGCTAAGTACGTATTAAAGCAAAGTAAAAAATCTTTGTGGAAGGATTATGTCTCATCATTATGTAACATCAGATACTTCGTCAACCCAAGTCTGGGCAAAAATTAGACAAATGCAGGGCCGTAAATCAAATTTAAGAATTTCGAGCGTACATTACCAAGATAATGTGATTAATGATAGCCAAAAAATTGTAAACATATTAGCAGATGCTTTTGAAAACAAATCCAACATTCAAAATAAATACACTGTGCAATCTGAACAGCAAACTGAAGCACCAAAATTATTTCCAAGTAGCATTGCCCAAGATAGTGCTTCCATTAATCTGCCATTTACCTCAGAAGAATTGTTAAAGGCACTCAGTTCTTGCAAGAATACTGCAGCTGGCCCTGATGATATACCATTTGTTTTCCTTAAAAATTTGTCTACTCTCAGTCTTGATATCTTATTAAACTTCTTTAATATGATTTGGAGCACTCACAGGTTTCCATCGATGTGGCACGAATCCCTTGTTATTCCCATTAAAAAGAATACTGATGAAAAAACAAGTTATTCGAACTCATTTAGACCTATCTCGCTTACATGCACAATGTGTAAGCTTATGGAAAAATTAATTAATAAAAGACTGATCTGGTTTCTTGAAAAGTATAAAATTATTTGTGAATTTCAATCAGGATTCAGACGACATCGATCGACGGTAGATAATTTAGCCCTTTTACAGACACATATTGCTGATGCTATGACCCAAAAACAAGACGTAATAGCAGCCTTCTTCGATATTGAGGGAGCGTTTGACTGTATAAGAAAATCTGTTATACTTCATAGGTTCCAAGAGTTTAGACTAAGTGGAAATATCTATTGTTTCGTTCAAAACTTTTTAGAAAAAAGATCCTTTAAAGTCGCAGCTAATGGAAAAGTATCCTCACCCCATAAACAACTTAATGGAGTACCCCAAGGCTCTGTCTTGAGCACAACTTTATTTATCTTGGCAATCAACGACTTAGGTTCAACTTTTCTTCCGCCAGTGAAGTACGGGTTGTATGCTGATGATCTTGTAGTCTACTGCCGGGGAAAAAACACCAAATCAACATGCCGTTTACTACAAACTGCCATTAACGACCTCAGTGCATGGTCCCAAAATATTGGACTAACTTTTTCATCTAAAAAAACAAAAATTATCAAGTTTAGTAGAAGAACCACCAGTGAAATTCCACACCTAACTTACAACGATGTCCCCTTATCGGTCGTCAGTCACCATAAAGTTTTAGGACTAACCTTTGACTCAAGACTGCCTTGGAACAAACATATACAAGATGTCAAAAGCAGCTGTATGAGAAAACTCAACATACTAAAATCTCTATCTCATTTTCAATGGGGTTCTGAAGAGGATGTATTACTTACAGTCTACAGATCTCTGATACGGTCCAAATTAGACTACTGCAGCATCATTTACATGACCGCATCAAAGACTAGTCTGAAAAGCCTTAATACTGTTCATAATACTGCTCTTAGGCTATGCATTGGTGCTTTTAGATCAAGTCCTATTCAAAGTTTATACTGTGAGGCCAGAGAACCCCCACTTTGGCTAAGACGTCAACACCTTCTCCTCTCATATGCAGCTAGTGTATCTGCCAATCCACAGAATCCAGCATATTCGATACTCATTCAACCAAATCACATAGTACCTAACACACAATCGATTAGAAGAGCTCAACCGCTACCTAATATTCTCAAAGCCCTACTGGGTAATTTTGATCTTTCCAGAACTACCCCTTTATCTGTTTCTGCAATTCCACCATGGACTAAAAAATTACCACACATAAACACTTTATTAAGCATATTTAATAAGACTGAGACACCACGTGAAATAATCCAACAAACATTCCTAAGTATCATCCATAAAAACAATTTCAACACAATTCTTTTTACTGATTCCTCTAAAAATGAATCAGGTGTTGGTAGTTCTGTTGTCACATCCACTAACATCAATAAGTTCATTAAACTTCCTTCCACATGTAGCGTACACACTGGGGAACTATATGGCATATTAGAAGCATTCCGAATGTTAACATCCAATGATCGTCATACTGCAATCTGTACAGACTCACTTTCATCGATCCACTCAATTAAAGATGCGTTCTCGGAACACCCCTTAGTTAACGCAATTCATGACACCTATTCCAACCTCGTGACAAAGGGAGTGTCCGTCACTATCATTTGGATCCCGTCTCACGTTGGACTTAGCGGTAACGAAGCAGCTGACCGTGCAGCCAAAGAAGCTTCCACATTGGACGTAGCGGCTGAAGATATTCATATATATATAAAGATATCAAGAGTGTGTTTAGAAAAACAGTTCATGACAATTGGCAAACACACTGGAATATGGAGACCACACAGTTACGAGACATACAACCCATTATTGCTTCCCCCAGATTATCCTCTTTGTCCAGAACAAATGCAGTCATAATAAGAAGATTACGAATTGGACACACTAAACTTACTCACAGCCACTTGATGACAACCAGTGAGGCACCCATATGCACCTACTGTGATAGTGTCTTGACTGTCAAACATATTTTGATAGACTGTGGCCACTTTTCCGAACAAAGAAGACGAAACAAGCTGAAATCAAGACTAGAAGAAATATTAGGGGAACCTACAGAATACCAGTGCCTTCTCAGTTTTTTAAAAGACGTTCAACTTTTACAAAAAATTTAAATCAAAGTAATTTTAAGAAAACAATATTGTAAAACCACTCTGTAGATAATTGTAGTTGTGTCAATGACCTCAGCAGTCGAGACACGTTAATTTTAATAAAAAAAAAAAAAAAATTATATTAAACTTTTTAATACTACTTTCTCAAACTTTTTGGATGTATATATTTTAAATTACATTTTTATTGTTCTACGATACATATTTAAATGCATTTTACTGATATTAAATGCATATATATATTTCTTAAGAATTTATCAAACACTTATGATGAAGGTTAAAAATAATATATTTAATATTACATCATGATTATGGCTGTATACTTTATCAAAAATGTATAATGCACTTCAAAAATTATCGCAATTTAATCTGAGTTAAATCAAATATAGGTTATAAAAAAATATGCTATATATTAACTGCGATTGTGTTTGCATCTGTAGTATTTCGATGGAGTCGATGGGGTAAGTTTATTTATATATATATTTTTTTAACTTTATTTAACAACATATGTTTTAGTTTTTTTCAAAAAATTGGGGAGTTGGAATATTCCAACTCACCTATTGGTAAACGCTGGATCCTAAACAGGGTCATGGTCGAAAAAATTGGTAATTACATTTATTAATATTATTATTATTTTTATTAATAATATCATCATTTTTCCATTTTAGACAAAAATATTAAAGTTTATAGTGAAATGTAAGTGATTTTAATTAATTTTTTAAAGTTTAAAATTAATTTTTAAAATTTTAGGAATGAAGCATTAATCCCCGAATTTTTTTAGTAAGTTAGTTAAAAAATATTATGTACATATTATTAAAATTAAGTAATTTTATTTTAGCTTTCGAGGAAATAAGGTTAAAAATTTAGAATGCCAAGGGTAAAATTAATTGTATATATATTTTTTAAATAATATAAAGCTTCTGTTAATTATAATTTTAGGATTTTCTTAAAAATTGGGGTAATTATATACAAAAACGCTCCAGAAGTCAAAAAATGGCGCATAAAAATATGCCCTAAGAAAACTATAAATATTACAAAAAAAGGTACCTAAATAATTTTGCAGTTTCATTAAAAATATGTAAATATTTCATAATTTTAGACCGAATGATGAGAAAATCTACCCTCGTGAAGTCGGGGCTGATATGGTGAGATATGATAAATTTTAAATTATTATAAATTTTAATTTTTTTAATTTTAGGTATCCATTGTAAGTATTATAATTGAAATAAAAACATAATATATATATTTTTAAATTTTTAGTGTACGAATAATTGAAGTGGGTGAAATGTAAGTTTTATGTTTAACCTAACTAAGTTATTTTATTATATTTTATTTTATTTTAGATTTAATAGTTAAAACTAAATAACATGAAGATTCCCATATTTTAACCTTTAAACCCCTATTCCTTCCTAACCCATCCCCACCTGGCGAACTGTTTGCTGCAACCTACACGTGGTGTTCGCTGTAAAAAGTAAAATTGTTATTTTTGAACCTTATTATCATAATAAAAAATACTAATAATAACATGTTCTAATAATAATAAATGCAAATATTTTTATTAATTTTGTGAACGTTCATTAAAACAATTTAACTCAAGCGATAGCAGCAATGTTTTATAAATTTATTTTTTACAAAAATATATTTTTTTTGTTTAGATTGTTAAGCAGATTTTAAATAATCCAAATAATGATGAAAGAAATTAAAAGACCAGCGACGATCGAAGAACATTTATTATTATTATTATGAAAAGTTTAGCTGCTAATCAACCCTAATGAATTATTTATATTGCACTTTATTTTATGAATAGAAAATGTCCATAAAAATATTAATTAAAAACTTAAACTGATTTTATGTATGTATTGTATAATTGGCGATTCGATAAAAAATAAATAATTAAATATGCTGTGTATTATTTTATTTCATTAAATTGAGGAAAAATGAAATTGGGGATATCTGAATTGCTAGATAGTTAACTAGGATAATTATAAGTTTTAGGTGTATAGTTACTAAGTATACCCTCCTATTATAAGTCATAGATGATTATTAGAATTTTATATTTTTTAAGTTTCAATTAAACAGTTGGGAATATCTGAATTGGTAGATAGTTTGCTGGGAAAACTTTAACTAGAAATTCCTAGCTCAACCATTTTCGATATAATTTCTAATTTTTACGATATAATTTTTGTAATAATATGAAATAGAATTAAAAGCTGAGAATCTAAAACATTCTCCAATTTTATATTTTTTTTAAGTTTTAATTAAATAGGTGGGAATATCTGAATTGCTAGATAGTTAACTAGGATAACCTATAAGTTTTAAGTGTATAGTTACTAAGTATACCACCCTATTATAAGTCACAGATGATTATTAGAATTTTATATTTTTTAAGTTTAAATTAAACAGTTGGGGATATCTAAATTGGTAGATAGTTTGCTGGGAAAACTTTAACTAGAAATTCCTAGCTCAACCATTTTCGATATAATTTCTAATTTTACGATATAATTTTGTAATAATATGAAATAGAATTAAAAGCTGAGAATCTAAAACATTCTCCAATTTTATATTTTTTTTAAGTTTTAATTAAATAGGTGGGAATATCTGAATTGCTAGATAGTTAACTAGGATAACTATAAGTTTTAAGTGTATAGTTACTAAGTATACCCCCATTATTATGAGTCATAGATGATTATTTATTCATGAGTTAAATTATTTTATTATTTTTTCTAAAGTAATAGTTAAGTACTATAAAAATGCTAGTATTTTAAACATCATTTAGATTTTAAAGTAATAGTTATTAACATCATCCCGTACTATACCGGGTGGCGACCTCTAGCTGTGTGTATACGTGACCATCATCTAAACTCTTCTTGAATCCTAGTTAAGCTTGACTCTCCCAATATATCATGTTGCGCCATCTACCTGCCATTATCTGAATCAATAGAAAGCCATCATGTTGCGCCATCTACCTACCATTATCTGAATTAATAGAGAGCCTTGATCCTGAACGGTGTCCGCCATTTTGAAAAAGCTTAGAAATTTAACACGGTAATGTCCATAAGGAAATTGTTTACTCCCGGGGTAGGTAATCTACTGCGATCGACGTTTAATTTATTTTTATTACAAAGCTAAATTAGCTACACACGAAGAAATTTGTTCTGGTTTAAATAAATGTAAAATATCGTTTCCTGAATATGACCATGTTGAATTAAGAGATTGTTAATATAAAAAACTACTCCTGTCGTGCTTTATGCTGATTTTGAATGCCAGTTAGAAAATGTTACAGAGTCTTCTCTTAAAATTACCAAAACAACTAAATATCAAAAACATGTGCCGTATAGTGCTGGGTACTATTTAAAATGTTCATATGACGATAACCTTTCGTACTTGAAGAGCTATCCAGGAGCCGATTATTGCATGGATTGATTTGCAAATGAAATGGTTAAAGTGTCTAGACTTGTTAATTCGATATTAAAAAAAAATGTGCCTATGAATGAAAAACCTGACACATGTGGAGCGCCAATCTGTCACATATGTGAAAAGTGGTTTTTGCCCACATATATAATTGTAAGAGACCAGAACCACTTCACAGGTCAGTTCAGAGGTTTTGCGCATAAAAGTTGCTTTCTAAATTTCAGAAAATTGTTTGTTATTATTATTATAAAAAAGGGCGTTTGAGCGTACTTCCCATTAATAAAGAAAAATATAATTCTTTTACTTTATATTCAGATAAAAATTAAGATTTATAGATTCGTTTAAATTTATGAGAGTTTCACTCGACGAATTATCCTCCATTTTAGACATTAAAGAAACGAAAATTTCCAAATATAGATGATGACACATTCAAATTATTGACAAGTAAAGGAGTTTTTGTTATCATTACATTGATAGTTTAGCAAAATTAGAAGAAACTTCATTACCGCCAATACAATGTTTTTATAAAAAATTAACATATTAGTGAGGCAAAGTACGCTCATGCGCAAAAGATATACAAAATTTGGGATTATATTCGGCATTATATTTAAAAACAGATATTCTTCTGCTTGCTGATGTTTTCGAAGAATTCATAAAGAAATGTAGAGGTACGTACAATTGGATCCAGCACAATGCCTGGATATACTTGGTCATGTATGCTTAAGTTTACATCATGCAAACTAGAATTGCTGAAAGACATCGACATTTTAATATTTATAGAAAAGGATATTCTAGGTGGAATATATGTATGTAGCAACCGATTTTGGGTAGCTAATAATAAGTATATGGCCGAATATGATCCAACGAAGTCATCAAAGCTGGTCAATGAGTGAGCCCATGCCCTACGAAAGTTTCAAGTGGGCAAATGCCAATAAATTTGGTGTTGCCCGATCTGACTGTACTAAAGTGTACATTGATATTATGTCCATACCAGATAATGCATCTGAGGGCTATATTTTTCAAGTTGGTTTAGAATATCCACGTGAATTGCATGATATACATTAAGATTTTCCTTTTGCTGCCGAACACCGCATTTCGCCTGGCTCAAAATTACCCAAATTACTGAGTCTTTATCGTAAAGAGAAATACATTATGCATTATAGAAATTTAAAACAAGCTTTAAATAACGGATTAAAATTAGTCAAAATACATAAAGTGCTGCAGTTTAAACAATCAGCGTGGCTGAAACCCTACATCGACTTAAATACTCGATTGAGGACGGCAGCTACAAATGACTTAAAACTTAAACTGATGAATAATGCTGGATTTGGTAAGACGATGGAGAAAATAAGACGTCACAGAACGGTAAAGTTGGTGAGGCAGTGGTAAACGCTATGGGGCCAAAAACTTGATTGCAAGTGTTCGGCTCCATAGTCGAACAATTTTAGATGAAAATCTCGTGGCTATTGAACTAAATAAAAGCAATTGTATCTAATAAGCCTTTATATATTGGCATGGCAATTTTAGACATTTCTAAGGTATGCATGTATGATTTTCATTATGGCCACATGTTACCAAAAATGGGCACCGGTCAAAGTAAATTAATGTACAGGGTGATTCTTTTATCATGGGAAATGAGTTTTTCTCGTAAATGGCTGCAGCAAATTGGGTTCTGTAAAAAGTATTTTATTTGGGCTGGTTATTGCTTGAAATTGGGATGGATAAGGAAGTTATAAATAAACGACACTGGGCGTCGCGACGCTTTAAATTTTTTTTTGTCAGAAGCATACCATTTTTATTTCAGAAATTGAAAGATCTATTCAATAAAAACACTTTTTTTAAATACTATTTTTTTCCATCTAAAACCATTCAAAAATTACAGACCAGTTTTTATGTTCCAAATTTCTAGATTGCCATACAAAGAATGCATGGTATTTTAAATTTCACTAAATCAGGTAGGCTTTGAAAAAACATAATTGGCTTATATTGATTGATGTCTGAAACTGTCAGTGTAATTTCAATTATTCCTATTAAAATAGTGAGTAATAAGAAATATATTTACACATTCAGATAAAGTTGACATGCTTCTTTTATACGGAGAAGCCCAAAAAAATGGTTTAGCTGCAAGAAGATTATATGCGGAAAAATACCCCGAACGCAACCTTCCAGACCACAAAATGTTTGCCAGGTTAGAAACTAGTTTACGTCAAAACCCTAAAGCATTTGAAGGTAGGTTTTGTGTTTTTTAATAAATCCCCATAAATTCAATGAGCCAAATTTGCAGGTAAAAGATCAAGAACAAAAACTGTCACGACGGATGAAAATGTGGCAATTATTTTAAATTATTTTAACAATCACCATGAAGCTTCTATAAGAGAGGCTTCAAGAGACTTAAATTTAAATTATAGTGTGATACAAAGAGTTTTAAAAAGCAACAAATACCATGACTATAAATTTCATAATTTGCAAGAACTTTCGCTTAGAGATTTTGAGAGGAGGAAGGATTTTATTTGTCAGTTTTTGGTGTCTTTGGATGACAATCCTAATTTATTTTCTCATATACTATGGACAGACGAAAGTCATTTTGTTAGTTATGGATTACCAAACAAAAAAAAAATACCCATTATTGGTCAGACGAAAACCCGCGCAAAATCAGACAACATCAAATACAGGGCCACTTTGGCATAAACGTCTGGTGCGGAATAGTCGGGCGGCACTTAGTAGGGCCATACTTTTATGAAGGCGCCTTGACGGGCCCAAGATACTTAGATTTTCTCCAAAATCACCTTCCTCTTTTGCTGGAACATGTGCCACTGCAAATCAGAAGAAACTTATGGTTTCAACTAGATGGAGCTCCTTGCCACAATGCGGTCATTGTTCAAAATTATTTGAATGAAGTCTACCACGGAAGATGGTTGGGGACACACGGGCCCTTGAAATTTCCGCCTAGATCTCCGGACTTGACACCCTTAGATTTCTTTTTATGGGGAATTTTAAAAAATATAGTGTATAAAACAAAATCTAATAATTTAGATATTTTAAAACAAAAAATTATTGATGCGTGCAATGGAATATCTGGTGATGTTTTAAGAAAAGTTACATCTTTCGAAATAAGAAAGCGGTACAATTTATGTGTGGATAACGATGGCGCATATATCGAGCAATTGTTAAAATAAGATTTGTGAATTAGCAATTAATTTTTACTAAATACAGTTCATGTTATTCTTTAATGTTTTATGTATGTTTTATGGGTTGTTAGTGTAAACTTTGATTATTTCCTAAACAATTACATAAGTGTTATTAAATGTAGGAACATCTTGTAAATTGTTTTCTTTAAATCCTAAATTATATTTGTTGTCAATATCAGCATAAAAGTTAGCCTGCCTAATTTAGTGAAATTTAAAAACCCAGCATTTTTTGTATGACAATCGACAAATTTAAAACATAAAAACTGGTCTGTAATGCTTGAATGGTTTTAGATGGAAAAAAATGGTATTTGAAAAAAGTGTTTCTATTGAATAGATCTTTCAATTTCTGAAATAAAAATGGTATGCTTCTGACAAAAAAAAAATTGAAGCGTCGCGACGCCCAGCGTCGCTTATTTATAACTTCCTTATCCATCCCAATTTTAAGCATTAGCCGGCCCAAATAAAATACTTTTCACAAAACTCAATTTGCTGCAGCCGTTTACGAGAAAAACTCATTTCCCATGATAAAAGAATCACCCTGTACATGGATACCGATAGTTTTGTGTATGAGATGCAATGCGAAGATGCATATAATGATATTATTAGAGCAGATTTATCTAAATTTGATACTTCAGATATCATGCTGTAAACAACCCATATAACATATACCGTGTGTAAATTAGAAAGTAATTGGTTTAATGAAAAACGAGACAAAATGGGTAATTATTACCCATTTTGTGGGGCTAAGATCAAAAATGTACACATACAAGTTGCAAATAAGTAATGAAGATAAAGTAGAGGAAAAGCTGCGCCTAGAACATAAGCAAGTTAATAAAGGCAAAATTAGTTGTGATTTAAAAAATTTAGGCGTAACAAAAAAGTCTAAAGGAGTAAAATATAATATAAAAATAAAATTACATATGATGATTATGAAAAGTATTTAAAAAGTTTTCAAGTATTCGGTTATATGCACATAAAGTGGAGCATAGAGCAGAAAATTATGGATATGGAGAACAATAGATCTGTTACTCCAGAATTACAGGTAGATTGTGTAGATAAAATAGGTTTCAAAGTCCCTACGTTACAATCACTAGCAGCAAATTACATTTATTGGACTATTAGAGATGCTCGCGGAATAACTGGGAAATATAAAATGATTCGACAACTAATAGATTCAGAGATTTGGTATAGCAAAGTTGGTATAACCTGTTATTTCATACTACCAGCACTATTAAAAGATGAATTGTCAATCAGTTGTATGAGAGAATTGGTATAACCTGTTATTTCATACTACCAGCACTATTAAAAGATGAATTGTCAGTTGTATGAGAGAATTAAAAAACAGATAGGGGAAGGCGGGGCACATTTTACAATTTCAAATTTACCGCTTAAACTTTGATCGCTGACAGTCTGTCTTACATATATATCAGCGTTGGCTCCTATCAATGTTCAGTTGAAATCTCTAGTTCGTGAAGCGCGTATTGTGGTAGTTACATTAAAACTAAAAATATCGTATATAAAAGTTTTAGAGAGAACAATTTATAAAATAAGTTAAGGTAAAATAAATTAATGTTTAGGTTGCACATTTGTCATTATTATATAACTAGACTATTTACCTTCATTTTTTTGTCAAATGGAAGTGAAGTTTGGGTTTAGATTATAAGTGAAAATTTCTAAAATGAGGTGGTGAGGCAGATTTGCCAGTTGATGAAGGGGCAGTTTCAACACGTGTCAAAACTGCCCCATCGCATTTTAGTAATGTTTTTAATGCTGATTTTTTGTTTTAGGTATACATAATAGTTCGAAACTATAAGAAAAACAAACATTAAGCTACGGTATTAACTGAACTACGTTAATTTACCGAAAGAAAAAACTTGAAGGGGAAGTTTCTGGAGAAGAACCTACATATTCCTTTAAATATGCAAGTCGGCAGGTATTTACAAATGAAGAAGAATTGCTGCTTGTAGATTACCTGAAAATATGCTGTTCCTTGAACTACGGATTAAATTATAACCAAATGAAAGCTTTTGCTTATCAATTTGCTCAAGCCAAGGAAAAGAAGATGCCTTCATCATGGCAAACTAACAAGTCAGCTGGTAAAGACTGGATGCTTTATTTTATGAGAAGACATAAAGATAAATTAACGCTCCGAAAAGCAGAAAACACTAGCCGTGCTCGATTTATTGGATTTAATAGTGAGAGTGTTAATGCATTCTTTAAAAACTTGTATGTATGTATTGCATAAATATAAATTCGAATCCTCACGAATTATCAACGTTAACGAGACTGGCGTGACCACCGTTATGGATCAGCCCAAAGTGATAGCTCCTTTAGAACAAAAAAAGTGAGCCAAGCAGTTTCAGCCGAAAGGGGTTCCCTTGTTACAATGATTTGTACAATAACGGCACAAGGTAAATATATCCCGCCTGTTTATATTTTTCCAAGGATTCGCTACAAAAACACTTTTATGAGAGGAACTCCAACAGGTAGCTTAGGATTATGCAACAAAAGCGGATAAATCACTGCAGAATTATTTATGGATGTGTTAAAACATATTAAAAAACATCTACAACCAAAAGCTGGAGAAGGCAAATATCTCCTTTTAATAAATAATAGCGAAACTCATATTTCAGTTAATATTTTTCAATTTTGTCGTGACAACGGTATTATTTTGTTTTCCTCCGCATACCTCCCACAAACTACAACCGCTTGATGTTGGAGTTTTTTCATCTTTCAATTCTTTTTTTAAAAAATCTCTTAACAATTTTATCATCAATCATCATGGTCAAAAAGTATCTATTTATGATATTGGAGAAATAACTTCTGGTTCATTTTTAGATTCCTTTACACAAAAAAATATAACTTCTGGTTTTTCTGCCTCAGGCATTGTTGCATTTGATTCAACCATATTCAATGAATCTCATTTAATTCAATCTGAGCATGAAACACAATCAAATCTTTCATATATTTATACCGCTGGTCCTAGTAAGACTCCAGAACAAAGTGCTAGAAAGAGTTTGATTAGCGTGGAGATTGACACAGATATAGATCCAACAATTGTGAAACCAACAAAGTTTACAACAGGACATGAAATAGGAGAAACAGCATTAAAAACGAAGAAACAAATAACCAGAACCGAGGCTAAAATAGTCCTAACACCAGAGATGGTAAGAGCGTTGCCCGTTTTAAAAAAGTGCTCTAATATTAAAACAGGAAGGGAAAATCTATAGTTCATACTGATTCGCCAGAAATGCAAAAATAGTAGAAAGAGCTATGAAAAGAAAAGAAAAAGAATTAAAAAATGTTAAAAGAGGTAATGCTAAAAGGGATGTTTTTCAGAAAGCCTGTGGTAAAAGACAACAAGATGTATTAGAATGCCGAACAGAAAAGGAAAATCAGCCACTGCCACAAAAAAAAAGCATTAAAAAAATTAAAGAGTCTGATGAAGAGAGCGATGTCGACACCCTTTTGTTATTTCATTCTGACAATAGCATGGGAGCAAATTCTCTTGGAGAATTAACGGACGATCAACTCGAACAAAAAGAAGATTTTGTACTAGTTGAATTTCCAACCAAATCATCTATTGTTTATTATGTTGGCAGAGTTTAGGAAGTTGTGGATACTGACGAATATCAAATTAATTTTTTAAGAACAAAAATCAATTCAAATAAATTCTTTTATCCTGAAGTGCCCGATATCGGCGAATGGATTGTATTGCTGTTTTACCCAAACCAATCCTTGTAAACAAATACTACGAGTTTGATGTCAATTTGGATAGTTATAATTTAAAATAATTGTGTTTATGTTACCATTTGAAATACTTTTTAATAAAATAAGCAAATATTTGTGTTAAACCAATTTTTTTTAAATAAAAATAATTTTTCCTTTCAAATTGTATAATGTGTCAAAGCTGCCCCACTCAATATTTTACTAAGTCAAATCTACTCCATTGTGGGGCACATTTGTCAAAATACACCATATCGCCTAATTCAGTATAATCTTGTTTAATTAAGAAATTAAGACATGTTATCCACCTTCTTAAATTCTTAATCCTTTTAACTGTCTATTCCAAAATGTTTAAGAAAATAAAAAAAAAAAAATTGTCATTTCTGGAGGGTAGATAATTTTTCATGTCAAATCTGCCCGCCTTCTCCTAGTCAAAAATCATTGTTTGAGTGATATGCTGTTTTTAAATATAAAACGTAAACGTACAATTCAGGCGCACGCTCATTAATGACTTTAATAAAAAAGAAAAAACAAGAATCTCTTATCCTCTCTCTGTTATTATATTGTATTTTGCTAATTTTTAGCTTTTGTAGCACAACCTCATTTTTGTATCCTACGTTTTTTATATTGTAAAAGAGTTTCGCTAATTTTTAGCTTTTGTAACACAACCTAATTTTTTGTATATATCTTTAATAAAAAAAGTATGAAAACAAATCTCGTTTTTTTTTTTCGTAAGTGTCGTTTTTGTTAGTTTTTCAACATTTTCATCGTTTTTGCTGTTTTTCAACGTTTTCGTAGTTTTTAACGTAAAAGCGTCGTTTTTCGTCGTTTTTAACGTAAAAGCGTCGTTTTTCGTCGTTTTTAACGTTGTTTTTACATAAAAAACGCTGTTTCAGAACGCCTCTCTCTGTGATGGTAGATAACATTGACAAATGACGTCAAAAAAACGTAAAATATTACGTCTTTGTACTCATTAGCAAAAGTGGAGATAGCCGAATGGTTAACAGCGTTGAAAATCAGAGTCTGCTCCTATGATTTTCAACGTCTTTAACCATTTATTTAAAATTTATTATACTTTCGAGAATCTACGAAGAGTAGTTTGGTTTGATTTTACTCAAAACGTTGATATTCCGGATATGCCTATGCAAGTAATAAATGTTCATACAGATGCTCATAGGTTTTATAATATTGGTATGGTTCCTCCAAATAAAATAATTTTCGAAAAAAAAAACGTAAACCATTTCGTTATCATTTTCAACTTGAAGTTCAACCTTCAACTTCTGGGGTCCAACGTCCAAATAGGCCTGAGCAACCACCAATGTCTGATGTTGCCTCTGAACAATCACCGTCTGATGTTACCTCTGAGCAACCACCAACGTCTGATGTTGCCTCTGAGCAACCACCAACGTCTGATGTTTTGCCTTCTCCATCAAGATCAACATCATCATCTACTTGCGACACAAACTTTTTCCTTGAACAGTTGGTGTGGGCCAAATTAAAATGTTACTGGTACCAACCAGCCATCATAAAAAAGATACACTACAGGACGTTTGCAGTTCAATTTTTGTAAATCTCATTTCAAATAAATATTAGAATTAAAATTAAATTGCACTATAATTATCCTTCTAAATAATGGCATATTGAATAGGTGTTCTAAAAAAAGGTGTCTTATTCATTTGACCTTAAACTTGACATTGAATTTTGCATTTTTAACACACACATAACTCAATGATGATGTACATACGGTTGCTGAAAATATTTTTCTATTATTACCTTTAACAATTTACTGACCTTTAAGCTTGACTTGTTCTTTTAACATTGTATGTATAATCTTTCAGACGATGTATTATTTTAAAATTGTCTGATAATTTTGCTAATAAATACACCAAAAAATTAAATTTTTTTTATTGGTTTTTCAAAATGCCTAAGGCAAATATCGAAATAATATCTAACATCGAATTAAAAAAATCTACTGGTTTTAGAAGGAAACAAAAATTATCACCAATACTAAAAGAAGTTGGTTTACAAAAAGTGCATGAGAAAGTTGATAATAATGTAAGTTTATTTATTTGAATTTATTTTATGATAGTACGTTATAGCCATTACCAAACTAATTATTAGTTTTTAACTATTTCTGTTAAATAATTTTAAAATATAAAACTTAAAATTTTTATTATTTTAGGATGTCGATATTTTAGATTTAACAGAAATGACAGAATTTTTGGATTTTTCCGAAATTATGAATAAAAAAAACACTTCTCAACAAACGTCCATAAAACCTGATCAATTTTCAGAGGAACTAAATCTAGATCATCAATTAATAGGGAAGACAAAAGATTATCATCTACCAGTATGTGAAGAACAAAGATCTCCAGAAGTTAAAAATATATTAGTAATTTACAAGAAATTTTTATTTAAATTATTTAAATGTTGCAGAAACATCATAGGTAAAATAGTTAAATAATTATTCATTTAATAAAAAATATTTATCTCATAATATTAAATTATTACTTTCATTTTTCACATTCATTGTTTAGTTTATTTAAAGATATTATTCCTAAAGAGGAAGTATAAATTCAGGTTTCTTAATTAATTGATACTTTTATGGAAATTCGCAAAGACAGCAGTAAACACGGTTCAACAAATTACCTGATCAAGCAAAAGTGCATGAACCCGAACTTTCTTTATAAAATATTAAATATTATTAATCACTTGGTTTTGAAGAGCGACACAAGCACCATCCCTCTTAGAATGGTGTACCCTTGGTACAGTTCTCGCCGTTTACTTAGATGTACTAGACAAGCGAGACAGCAATATCTATTATTTCACGTAAGACAACAGTTGGTTAAGTGCGCTCGGGCGAACACCCAATCTGAAGCGTCGATTGTGAAGTACTCAGTAGCGGGCCAGGTTTAGTCCTCTGATAATGTCTCATCAAAGTGAAAACAAACGTAAGCTTCGTCTACACGGACAAACTCGTGAAGTAATATTTAAAGTGTACAAATATTTTAAAACGGTTAAAAGTGAACAAGACACTCTAACAGATGTAAAGATAAAAACATCCGAAGTGACAGGTAAGATAAAATTTAGATTTTATTAACATCACATTTTTACTTTTTGCATAATTATTTGGAATCAAAAAACACTTATTTTTTATTTGAAATACGACGTTTCGACGAAGTAAATAGGTATAATGTGGTATAAAATAAAATTTTTTTAAAAAATTATATATATATATTTCCATATTTTTTTTTATACAAATTATAACGATTCTCTTTCTGTGTTCTTTATAGGAGTTTCTGTTGCTACAGTGGAAAGAATTATTCATGAAGGACAAAAATCATTGGAGAAGACTGGGAAAGAACCTTTTTCTAGTCCTAAGAAAAAACGTGTTAGGATATCAACAGTTACAGATCTTCCAGAACATCAAAGTAGAGACATTCGGCGAATAATTCATGATTTTCATAAGACAGAAAATTGTCGAGTCAATGTAAGAAAACTTAATGAGAAAATCAAAAAAGATTTAGATATTTCTGTATCGGATACGTCTTTAAGAAGAATTCTTAAAAAATTAAGTTTTCGTTGGAGAAAAACGGAAAATAATAGAAAACTTTTAGTTGAGAAAATGGAAATTAGAAGTTTAAGAGTGAAGTATCTTCGACAAATCAAAAATTTTCGAAGTCAAAATAGACCAATTATATTTGTAGATGAAACTTACGTCCACAGTGGACATAAATCTTCAAAGTCTTGGACTGACAACACTACAAAGCGACTGTTTACTACTATCTCTAAAGGTAATCGGCTGATAATAGTTCATGCTGGTGGTGAAATGGGGGTTATAAAAGATAGTTTGTTAATGTTTAAGTCAGGGAGCAAGTCTGGAGATTACCACGACGAGATGAATGGGCAAAATTACATAAAATGGGTAGAAGAGAAACTGATACCAAATTTACCAGCAAATTCCGTTGTTGTATGTGACAATGCTTCGTATCACAATGTACAAGCTAACCGTGCTCCTAAGTCCAATTCACTAAAAAATGAAATGATACAGTGGTTGACAGAGAAAAATATCCCTTTTAATCCGTTAAGCCTCAAGCCAGAATTATATCAATTAATTAAGTGGAATAAAGATCGGTATGTGACTTATCTTTTTGATGACATATTTTCTCAACATGGACACACTCCTTTACGTTTACCTCCCTATCACCCAGACTTGAACCCTATCGAACTTATATGGGCCACCGTTAAACATAACATTAGCCGGAGAAATGTTACATTTCAATTAAATGACGTTAAAACAATAGCTGAGGAAGAATTCAAAAACATTGATGCCAATGAATGGAAGAAAAGATGTGACCATGTCGTCAAAATAGAAAATGAATATTTTGACAGGGAAGTTCAAACAGATATGTTATTTGAAATAAACCCAGTCATAATTTCTTTAGATGAAACTGGTTCGAGCAGTAGCAGTGAGGACGATTCTGAATCTGAAGATGACAATTAGTTTAATATTTATTTTTTAATATACCTATTCTTATTATTTAACTCAAATTTGTAAAGTTTCTTTCGTAACCGTCATTGTTTGTTTCTTGTGTTCTGCCTTTTTTTTTATTAAAACCACCAAATTTCATGTATTTCAGTGTTTTATTTAACGACAATGAACAAATTGAATGAAAATAATACCGGATGTAAAGAAGCACTTCCTTAAATCTTAGTCTCTATCCTAATATTTTTTCGTACCTTCATATTCCTGAAATTAGAAATCGATAAACCTTCTATAAGTGATTGTTAATTAAAAGTACATTAAAAGGTTTAAGTCAATTCGATTAGAAAAAGAGACCTAAGACTACATTATCTTGGGGCATTAGAAATGACAAAAGAAAAAATTCCATTAAGTTTCTTAATTACCAGTTACTTATTTTTAACCGATTCACTTAATCTGTATTTAACGGTTCCCAATGGATTTCCGGTCTTTTAAATTTTACCTGCTTTCTAAGTTTTAATTCTAATAAATAAATGTACGACGCCACTGCCAATGGAACCTTATTTGTTTGACCAATGGTTGTCGCTTGGGCGGAGTTATCATTACACTAGATTCGATTTGGTACATCTAAGTAAATGGCGAGAACTGTAAGTACCTGATTAATGTTATTTTTTTTTATTATTCAATGGAGATTGTCTTTTTCCTTTTTTAAACCAATCATTTACTTAGTAAATAAATATTTTCAATTTTTATTATGTTTTATTAAAGTTCTACCATCTAGCTATAATTAACCCCTCAGCTCGTTTAGGGAACCATAAAAACCCTAAACGCGGCATATGGTGGAGGTGCCACTTTCTTGGTACATTTCTAATTTTTCATTTTTTATTAATTAAATGTTCAAAATTACCTGTTTTTTTCTTTAAAAAGAAAAAAAATACAATTTTAATTGAGTATGTTGTACTCACAAATATTTTTTTTTGTTTCCCTCAATAAATATTAGTATCAAATAAAGGGTCTACCAATAGGAGTGATAGAATTTTCGAAGATCATATGCGTACAATGTTGATTGTGATAACAAGAAGCAAGCGTGGTTTGTGTTCAGTATACTTTGACATTTCACCATGAATCGACTAAGTAAAGAGTAACGTTTAGTTATCGTACAGAGGTATTATGAAAATGGGCGATCGGTTAGAGCTTGTTATTGTGCTCTTCGTGAAGATTTTGGCCAATATGGACGACCTTCTGAGCTCGCTATCAGGCGCACAATTGCCAAGTTTGAACGGGATTACACTCTCTTGGATAGTAAGCCACCGACAAGACGAAGAACTGCAAGGAGTGCTGAAAATAGCGCTGCGGTAAGGGAAAGCGTGAACGCAAATGCAAATGTATCCGTTGTGCGCCGTTCTCAGCAACTAGGCATTTCAGCAATGTCAACATGGCGTATTTTGAAGAAAGATTTGGGCCTACATCCATATAAGATGGTTATAACTCAAGAACTGCAGCCTGCCGACCATGCTTTGCGGAGAATGTTTACCGATTGGGTACTTTTGCAGTTAGAAGAAAATGCTGATTTTGGTAAACAAATCACTTTTCAGATGAAGCCCATTTTTGGCTTAATGGCTTTGTGAATACGCAAAATTGTCGCTTCTGATGTGAGAACAATCCCCAGCAACTAGTGGAGAGGCCATTACACCCCGTGAAAGTTACTGTCTGGTGTGGTTTGCATGCTGGCGGAATTATCGGTCCCTACTTTTTTGAGGATGCGGATGGGCATACTGTAACAGTGAGTGCAGAGCGCTATCGTGCCATGCTAACGGAATTTCTTTGGCCTGCACTTAATGCTGGAGACATGGAAGAGAAGTGGTTTCAACAGGACGGTGCAACATCGCACACTGCCCGAGACACAATGAATTTATTGAGGAAGCGTTTTGAGGGGCGAATAATTTCCCGACATGCTCGAATCAACTGGCCACCAAGATCTTGTGATCTTACACCTCTCGACCTTTTCCTCTGGGGATATGTAAAGTCTTTAGTATACACTAACAATCCCCAAACTAGCGACGACTTGAAAGCTAATATCACCCGAGCTATTCACGAAACTTATTGGAAAAAGTTAACGAAAATTGGATTCATCGTCTACACGTCTGCCGCCGCAGCCGAGGCGGCCATCTTAATGATGTCTTATTCAAAACATAATGTCATATAGTTGGCTGCAAAATAAAAAAAAAATCATAGACATATATTAGTTTGTTTTTATTTTATAGCACTTTCAAGTTATATCATTCTTATTGGTAGACCCTTTATATACATATTTTTTAATTTATAGTAAAGAATAAAATTTTATCAACAAACAGAACAATAAATATTTTTAAGTACAAAAAAAATGTAGGTATTAGAATTTAATTTTTTAATTTTTAATTTTATTTTGGATTCGTGGCGTGGCGTAAATATAGTTACAATTGAATGGGGTCTTTTCGTTTTTATACCTGTTTAATTTACACATCGATCTACTGAAGGGGTATAAATGCTACCAGTAATTCAAAACTAGCAAACAATGAAATTAGCACTACTTTTATGATTTTTCGGGTCGTGTTTAATTTACACAACAACAAAGTTGTAAAATATAGACTAATTTAACACAAAATAGGTGCCCCTTTACATAAATACTTATTTACTGTCTAATATACAGGGTGGCCACTTTTTCATTGAAATGTATTGCTATCTCGTAAACCGTTGGTAACACAAAGTTGGTTAAATGGGGAAAAAGTTGCATATTTCGAAGTCCAATCTGAGGGCGTTTTGAAAACTAAAATATCAGGTCCGGTTTCCGAGATATTCGATAAAAAACAAATAAGTACCATTTCTTTATTCCGCTACAGAACGTTTATTTGCAAAAATAGACAAAAACTCATTCGGAGTTTTTTGTTTTATATCAAATTGTGCGTATGATAGCGTATTTAGTTTTTTTATCCGACGTTTCGTAAATGCAGGACCACCATCAACTTCTTTATTTGAATATGCACCAATATTTTCCTGGCTCATAATTTTAATGCATGTTCAATGTTGAATACAATGATGTAATAACATATTGTGATTAGTCAACATTTCGGAAGATTTGAACATCATCAGGTAAGTTTACAAGTACGGACCTGTGTTTTGTTAGTTAAAAATATTTGAATTAGTAAATGATGTATTATCGTTGTAAGAGATTATAAATAATAAATACCAAAGTCAAACTTTTAACTTTACATCAAGACAACATGTTCGTTTACACATTTGCTAAAAAATATTTTCCATTTTTATGGTTTTTGCACTTGACCAATCCCAATATTAATCTATAAATAAAGTACATCCCGATTTTTAAATACATAAAGTTAGCCTGATTTGTCATATTTTGTTGGATTTTTTAAACTGATATGGTTCCTCATAGTATAAAAAAGAAAAAGTTAACAAACTGCAGATAGATACCTACTTACAATAATAATTGTATATCTAGCAACACGTCTTGATTATTATACAGATAAATTTAAATCAAGTTAACCTGGCATGTCACATTTTATTATTGTATATTTGACAGTCTGGTATCGGATAAAAGCATTGGTATATTTTTAATTAGGGTATTGAAAATATGGTTCGTTACAGTAGAAGTGAGAAAAAAGATGTACGATGTGTACATAAAATGTAACAGAAATAGTGGAGAAGCTGCAGAAAGATACCTTCAGTTGTATCCAGGAAGGAGGCAACCATCTTTATTAATTTATTATAGGATAGCGTTAAATATGGCTCACGAAGGAAATATTGAAAAAAAAACGTGGTAAATATTTAAAACGTAATATAATAAATGAAATAAATGTTTTGTCTCAAGTTTATATCAACCCTGAAACGTCGTCTAGAGCAATAAGCCGAGAATGTGGAGTTTCTGCAAGTACTGTGAAAAACATTCTTAAAAAACATAAGTACCATGATTACAAATTCCAAACTGTACAGAAGCTACATCCTGGAGATTATAATCGTAGAATAGAATTTTGCCGTTGGTATAAACGAAAATTAAATAATGATGTATCCTTTCATGGACGAATTTTATGGACAGATGAATCGACATTTACTAATAGTGGAATATTTAATAGAAAAAATAAACATTTTTATGCCACCGACAACCCACATTTAATTCAAGAAGTAAGACCCCAAATTAGATTTTCAATAAACTTATGGTGTGGAATACTCAATAATAAAATAATTGGTCCTATTTTTATTGACGGAAACCTCAACCAACACAACTATTTACAATTGCTAGAAGATATGTTAGATAATCTTCCTTTAGGTGATCGAAGAAATATTTATTTTATGCAAGATGGCTGTGGGCCACATAATGCTGCATTAATCAGAAATTATTTAAACGAAAGATTTCCCAGGAGGTGGTTTGGTACACATGGACCTATTCGATGGCCCCCTAGGTCACCCTGCTTAAATTCTATGGCTTATTTTGTATGGGGATATATAAAAAATAAAGTATATTATGATGGTATTCCAAATGACTTAAATCAATTACGAGATAGGATAATTAATGCGTTTAATAATATCACTCCACAAATGGTTTCTGCCAGCATAGCTCAAATGACAGACCGTATTGACTTATGTATTCAAGAAGAAGGAGGACATTTTGAGCAACTACTGTAGTTTTTCTCTTATCGTTAATCATTGTTTTCATTTATTTTTTTCTGACGTGATTAAGTAGTTAAATACATATTTTTTTTTATTAAATTATTTTAAGCATTTAAAATGTAGTTGTGTATTTCAAATAATTTATAATACAGGTCTGTACAAGTAAACGTACCTGATTTCTTACACTGATAATACATCATTTACTAATTGAAATATTTTTAACTAACAAAACACAGGTCCGTACTTGTAAACTTACCTGATGATGTTCAAATCTTCCGAAATGTTGACTAATCACAATATGTTATTACATCATTGTATTCAACATTGAACATGCATTAAAATTATGAGCCAGGAAAATATTGGTCCATATTCAAATAAAGAAGTTGATGGTGGTCCTGCATTTACGAAACGTCGGATAAAAAAACTAAATACGCTATCATACGCACAATTTGATATAAAACAAAAAAACTCCAAATGAGTTTTTGTCTATTTTTGCAAATAAACGTTCTGTAGCGGAATAAAGAAATGGTACTTATTTGTTTTTTATCGAATATCTCGGAAACCGGACCTGATATTTTAGTTTTCAAAACGCCCTCAGATTGGACTTCGAAATATGCAACTTTTTCCCCATTTAACCAACTTTGTGTTACCAACGGTTTACGAGATAGCAATACATTTCAATGAAAAAGTGGCCACCCTGTATAAAATTAAATGACTCTAAGAAGGTCAAGTAAAAAACAGAGAGATGAGGAAAAACTAAAACGTGTTTTTGAATGTAACTTAAGCCCAATAAAGGAAGTTGACTTAAATAAATTACCTTTAACCCCACGTGTGTTAGGACCTAGTGACCCATTAATGGGAAATAATGATTTTTTCTTTGAATTTGAAAATGTGGGAAATAGACCACCAACGCCACGAACTCCTGTTCATTTGAAATAAAATATTTCCTAATTTTTGATTTTTTTAAAGGTATAAACATACATTGAACAATTATTTAAAATATTATATTTATAAATTAAATATTTAATCTTAACTATATATTATGCACAACACTATAAAACTAAAACTTAAACTAAATAATATTAACTTATCGCTATCAATATAAAATGATGACAACTGAAAGGACAACTCGCTCTAAGACTGTACACCTATTGAAGAGGAAGAAGAGTTTAGCCCGCCCTTTCACAGTTCAACGTTAACTAATAACCCTTTTGATAGAAGTACTTTAACCCCTTACTCACCAGAAAAAGATACTGGTGAACCAAAAAGCACAAAAGCCACTCCCAAAAGAATTGTTGACACTACAGTAATAGAGAAAGAAACAGGAACCAGAAGAGGAAGAGAAATCTGACAGAGAAGAAAAAGTAGATAAAGAGAATATTGCCACTTTATCTGAAGACAAAGAAGGCCCTACAAAAACCGACACAACCCCAGAACAGCATTCAGTAATTCCCACAATAGGCTCCATACCTACAATTAATATATTAGGTCCAACTGTTAATCCCGAAAATTCACCTCAAATAGGTTTAAATCATAATACAATGGCTAACACGACATTTGCAGATAGTATGAATGTCGGCGTAACAGCCATAAAACCGAAATTTTTGTGTCCAGCGACATTCAACCCCTGCACAAGTAATGCTGTATTTTTTAAACAATATGAAAGGACAAGTGCAGCAAATGGATGGGACAATTCGCTGAGAATGGCCTATTTCCAAACATTTTTAGAAGGAACAGCAGAACATTGGTTTAGTCGTTACAAAGATGACGAGAGAAATCAAACAAAAACCTGGCCACTGGTGAAGAACGACTTTCTTAAGGAATACGAGGAAGAGGAGGCAAAAAGAGCATTAGAGCGAAAACAGTAATTTTAATGTTACCGAATTTAAAAAATATTTTGAAAACGGCCTTAGGAGTGACCTTTATCCCCAGTATAAGTTAATAATGGAGGATAATTTAGACTGGAACAAAATAAATAGAATTATAAACAAACTATTGCTTCTCATCCAAATTTACAGGCTAATACACAAACAACTTAAAATTGTGCTACCTGCAGTCACCTTCTAACGTGCCACGGTCCGGGGACTTTTCATAATATGTTGGCACAAACTTATCCAACGACAAGCGAACAAAACAGAACAAATTATCAATATCAAACCCGTCGTCAATCATACAACAATGGATATCAAAATAAAAATAATTATAATGGCCAATCACAAAATTATTACCCCAGGAACCCAGCACCCCGCAATAAGTATGTAGGATACAACTATAATAATAGACTACAATAATTCAAGAAATAATGCGTCACCTAGAAACACATATCAAAATTATGTGCCAAATACAAGGACAACTGATGGGAGACCAAGGTGTCAACATTGTAACAGGATCGGGCACTATACAAATACATGTAGAAGCCGATCTATACCTCAACAGTACCCGAACGCAAATGGACGTCGATGAGCCCCCTCGTCGTCCTAGCCTCATATGGGGCTGTGCCTCAACACAAATCCTTGTCTAACATCCTAACTATAGACACCAAAGTTAACAATAAAGCCATGGTATCAATTTTAGATACAGGCTCACAGCTTAATATTGTAGGTAAAGCCATGGTTAACTATTATGAAACTAGGGGCAATGTAAAAAATGTATTAGCAATAGGTAACTTACGAGTTCCAGTGCTGGGGACAACAAAAATTAATGTACAAATAGGAGAGTTAAAATGTGTCTGTGAGGCAACAGTAATTGAAAAACTACCCTATCCCCTTATATTAGGAATGGAATTTTTAAAAAAATATAAAAGTACAATCAACATGGCCGAGGGTGAAATTATATTAAGAGAAACATAAAATTATAAAAGCAAAACTGAAAGGATTTAAAACTGAACCTCTAACAAACACAGTGTGGGGCACACAAATTAACCAAATTGTTGAAGCTGAAAGTTCAGCAGAGCAGAACGATACAGAAGACAAAAAAGTTAATAAACAAATCACATACGAAGAACAATTACATGAAGATAACAACTTATTTCCACAGGAACCATACAAAATTGATGTTATCTTAAAAATAAAAATAGCACGAGATTGTAAAGGCAAATACAGTAGAAAAAATTGTAATAAATATTCCTCAAGAAATAGATGAATATAACTTGCAAAATTTTGAAATATTTTCAAATGAAAAATTCTTGGTCCCTAAAGCATTAATATGCTACTTGGATATAGAAAAAATGGAAAAGCCCCTGACAATGAAAAACTGGCTGCTATAAAACAATTTCCTATCCCTAAGACGACAAAAAATTTACAAAGTTTTTTAGGATTATGTAATTATTATAGAAAATTTATTAAAAACTTCTCAATTATTGCACACCCTCTTCACGATGCGACAAAAAAGGATGCATTTATGTGGAGAGTAGATCAACAAGAAGAATTTGAGATTTTAAAGGAAAAATTAATCACAGCACCCGTTTTACAACACTTCAATCCTGAAAAACAATGTGAGTTAAGGGTTGATGCATCTACGATAGGTGCAATTTTATTACAAGTAGGTTAAGATGGAGAAGCTCATCCTATCGCATATGTAAGTAGAAGTCTAAGAAAAGCAGAAAAGAATTACACTATAACGGAACTCGAAGGACTGGCTTGCATTTGGGCACTAGGATATTTACGCCATTTAATTTATGGGAGACCAGTGAAAATTGTCTCTGATCACCATGCGCTATGCTGGATTAGATCTCTAAAAGATCCGACTGGAAGGCTAGCAAGATGGAGTTTAAAACTGTCTGAATTTTATTATAGTATAGTTCACAAAAGTGGAGCTGCACACAAAGATGCTGATTGCCTTTCTAGAAATCCCGTGTTAGGTCCAGATGAAGAACGAGATAATGAGTATACAGAGGACATACCTACATTTTTATTAACTAGTTCTGATATTAGACAAGAACAAGAAAAATATCAAATGGCACAGGAATTAATAAAAGTAATTAATAATCCAGAAAGCTCGGAATTTTCTTTAGGGTTAAGAAGAAGGGCCAAAAAGCTATAGGATAATGAATGGTGTATTATATAAAGCAAATCCTAGCCCTAACGGAGTAGAAAATCTATTGGTAATTCCAAAAAATTTAATAGGAGAAATTCTTTTCTCGCATCATTCTGAACCCTCAGCAGGTCATTTAGGTATCAACAAAACTTTGCACAAAATAAAAAGTAGATATTATTGGGACTCGTTACAAAAAGATATAGAAAAATTTGTTAAGGGTTGCACAGATTGTCAAGAACGAAAATGTTGTAAAATTAAAAAACCCTTAGGTTTGTTACAACCTATATCAGTGAGAGTTCCTTTTGAACGCGTGGGTATTGATTTGTTAGGTCCCTTCAGGAGAAGCCGAATGAAATCGAATAAAGCCAGAGACATTCGTGCTTGTTTTCAATTCCTCGTAATACGGTTCGATATAACAGAGATCAAGGTGCGTACGGTATTTTTGAACAAATGTCTTGTTGGTAAAAAAAAGAAAGGACAATTTTTTTATAATATAAAGTTTTTGAGTGGCTATGGTTTATAAATGGTTTGATAATATCCTTCCTGGAATACTACAAAAAGGTGTGGAAGACTATAAATTAATTTAAAAGTTATTTTCAAACAGAAAGCGGTACTAGCGATTAATTTAATTAGGCTTTTTGAAAAAAATCTTGAAATATAACACTATTTTGCTTGTTTATTCCACCATGTATGTTTATGAGGAAATGACCTAATTGAAAAAACCCAATACCAAGATCTGGATGACCTGTTGTAAATCTTTCTATAACAAAATCTGGTAAATTTGCAAGGAAATGGTTTATTTAAAAAAAATAGAAAAAACCAATAACACCACCGAGGCGGAAATTAATTGCTAGGTCTAATTGGAAAAAATTGAAAAGCCAATAAGACCACCGAGGCGGAAAGTAATTTACTTTCCTATAAATACAGAAAAAATTAATAAAATGTGACTTGTTTCTCAGAAGCTTTTTTTGTGAGTTCTTAGTTTTTTTCTGTTTTTGTGATAATTTTGTTCTGTTTTGTGATAGTGAACTACTAGATTTTTAGAAGTACCTATTTCTCTAAAATTTTACTAAGATTCATGCATTTTAAAATTATATTTTTTTAATGAGGGTATAGAATAATTACTGTTAATTTGACTATTAAATAAGTTCATTTTTGAAGACACATACTTTGTGTTTAGTTTGATAACGGCCCTTATTTCAATTTTTAGTTTTGAAATTATGTTTCAAATGCTCAATAATTATTTTTTTTATGGCCATTTGTCTAAAATAATTCTATTTTTTTTGGACACCAGTCGTATATACTCTTTATTTTTAGTCTTGGAAAGACTTTATTACAAGAGGTATTATTGAATAAGTTTGATTAATATTCTTAAGGTATTTTTTATTATTTTTGGACTTTCTCAAATGCTACTGAGCATAAAAATTTACTTTTGGTAAATTGTTTATAAAACGTAAAGGCATTTATAAAACTTTTTTGAATCTATACTTTTAGTTTGACAAGATTTTATTTGATTAATAATTTTCTAAAATTTCAAAATGTAATACCTCTCTATTTTAATGTTTTATTATCAATATTTTTCTAAGTAGATCTACCTGTTTCCTATAACTTGAACAGACTTAAAAAATTATTTTTTTTTGACGCCATACAAATAATTTTATTAAAATATTTTAGATATTAGGATACTTAAGACTTCGTTTTTGGTATTTTGTTTCTTATTTTGATTTTTTTCATTTTAAAATTATTTTTTTAAAAAATTTACATGTATTTAAGCACTGCTTTTTTTGAAATCACGGGTCGTTTGAACTCAACCTAACCTGAAAGTCCTTGCCCTTCTGATTTTTTTTGGCAAAACTGATCTCTGAGGTATGGATATATGGAAAAATACTTTTCCTAAATCGAACGAGCTACTTCAGTTTAAGCGGCATTTGAAAAATGGAATGTATGGATCAAATTTGTTGTTTTTACAGTGTGTGAAAAAGATGTGTGTGTGCGGGTGTGCGAGGCCTCGTACTCCCTATATGAGTACACGGACACCCGGAAACACTACACAAGCCAGTAAAAATACTCCCCACACACACACACATACAACCACAGAACAATCCCAAGAAGGGCGCGCTCCACAGCACGGCCGCCTATGTCGCCTACGCGTACGCTCCACAGCGTATCTCGTTATAAATTCAAATCATTCTCTACAGTCGTTAAGACAATTTTTCCCGTACACTTTTTAACGCTCGACTCGTTATGGGGGAGGAGCGGGACAGAATACAAAATCAAAATAGCGAAATTCGAAGAAGTATATATTGTTTGTTTACAACCAGCTTTGTGACTGTGAACATGTCGAATAATTTTGGTCAAAAATAAGTACGGTCCGAGCTACGATATTTCAAAATGGCTTCTTTAATCTCAAAGACACAGTACTCATTCACTTTCACATGAAGCAAATCGAAGTAAAGTGTGTTTCTTATGCTTGAAGAAGAATAACGTGATGTTCAAAGTGGCCAGTTCGTTGAGATCACATTTGGAAACATTACTCCAGTTTAATCTCGCCAATTCGCTCAGTGATGAAAGATTGCCGAAAGTTGTCTGGACGGCTTGCAAGAGAAATATATCTCGGAACAAATCGGAGAGAGACTGCGGAAGGACCAATCTTCAAACCGTTGCATTACCAGATTTTTCAAAGTTTCAGAAGCCAATTTTAAGTACAAGATCTCAGACTGGGAAACGCTGTGTTATTTGTGTGAGCTTGCGAGATGGAACGTCACGAAGCCACTTTTGACTGGCAAAAAATCATCTGCTCCAAAATGTGTAAAACGTTGTTCAAAATTCTTCATGGTACCGAAACGTGGCACTGCTCATAAATGTACTAAAGCGGCTACAATAACAAATCTCCATAGCTATGTTGACAACTCATTAGGACAGAAATTAAAGGAGCAGCTCACGGTAACACTGATTAACAATATTTCTAATAAGCAGGCTGGTGAAGAAAAAAGACAAGATCAACCGATCTCACTGACCAAACCCGCTGGAGGGAAAGCTATGAAAATTATTGTGAACCCGTCCTGCAATGCAGCTGCCTCCACATCAACTACTTCTTATCTGTCTGGACAGGATTTTGTGAAAATTAAAACGCAATTCAATCTAAGTTCAAAAACGACCCTTGGTATAGCCAGTGCCCTAAGAGTTGAAAAAAACTCTTGAACAAAAAAATCTGGAGCTGGAGGAATTTTTTCAACCAAAAAACTTGATTTTATTACAACGAGGTCAAAAATTAGTACGCTTGTTACCAACCTCTTAGTGTACTGTAATAATCTTGAAAATTTAATTGAATATATTGAGACACAGCGAGAAATTGGCAATCACCATTTGAAATTTGGGATATATGGTGGAGGCGGATTCCTAAAAGTCTGTCTATACAAGCTCTTCAAGATGGAAATGATCAAAAAGAACTGAAACGTCAGAAATATAATGATGGTGTGTGTGCCCAGACTTTCAAAGATACAGGAGTCAAGAAATTGTTTATCCTCGGCATTGCGAAATCTGCACAAGAGAACTATGACAATGTCTCAGAGATCTGGAAAATCTTGAATATAAATAATTTTTCCTGTACAATAGCGACTGATGTTAAATTAGCTAATATTTTGTTAGGTATTATGTCCCATTCACCTTCATATCCTTGTACATGGTGTTTCTCCGAGAATAATAATTTGGAAAACGTCGGGTTGCGTCGCACAATAGGAAACTGTACTAATTATTTTGAAGCTTGGAGAAATGCGGGATCAATTATGAAAAATGCGAAAAACTACAAAAATTGTGTAAATCTTCCTGTTTTTACAGGCGATGAAAATACTAGAGTTCTTGAAATTATTCCCCCTCCAGAACGTCATTTAATGCTCGGTGTAGTAAATAAGATAGTGAAACATATGCAGGGTGAATTTCAACAAGAAACACATGAGTGGACTAAACTCTGTAATGTACAACGCGAAATAACTCACGGAGGCGCGGGATTCAAAATATTGTTGAATAAAGTCGATTCTCTCCGGGCTATTTGTACCGTGGGCTGTTTGAAATATGTATGTAAAAACAAAAAAAAATTCAAAATAATCGGAAAATATTTTTTTATTCTGTTTGCAATTACGAATTTAATGGATCCCTCCGGATTTGAATCAATAAGGTCATTCCCCACATTGTACATATTTTTTTAAATGTATATCTTGGAGTGCACTGTTCGATGTTTAGAGACTAGGCTTCACAAAATTAATAATTTTTAAATATGTTGTAATAATCAGAGATTTCAAAGAAAATGTGTATGGAAAAAAAAAGAACACTCAGTATAATAAAAAAATTGTATTAACAAGATATATTTCAAAACATTTTTATGCAATACGATAACATACGGATTTCAAAAGACACACGGGTAGCTAAAACAAAAAAAAGCCTTAGTCGGGTTTTTCTATGGGTTACAAAGTAAGTTCAAAATACAAGCGGATGTTACACAATTTAAAATATCATATTTTGTTTATAGAAGTTCATATAATTCACTAAAAACCACGTAGCTAAATGCAAAGCTGACTCAGCTTCTTGTTGAGCTACAAAACAGTACCTTTTGTCGAGACAACAAAAAAAAACAAGGAGCCCATGTTGATATGGGTACGTCAGAAGGTGTGGCTAAACAAAAAAAGGGACAACGTAATTGGTTAAAATTATTATAAACAAACGAGGAAATAATTTTGTAGGTAACGGCCATAATGAAAAGGGAGTGTTCATAGGTTTTGGCAGTGGAAAAATGAGAAGAATTAAGTAGTCGGTCTAGATCATCGCGGGGGGAGACGACTCAAGAAAAAAAACGGGCTCACTGGGATGACTAAATGTTTTATTAATTATTGTTTTTTTTTTTATTTTTAAGAGAAAAATTCGCGGCGCGACCGGATTTTGTGTAATCTCGCACCTTGGTTAATAGTGTTACCTAACAGGCTAATCCAGAGCGACCACCTATATACAGGTGGGGATTTACAGTCAACCCTTAAGACGACAGGGGTAAGTCCATTGAGACAATAACTAACTTTATCTTTCGAGTTATATGGTATCAACTTGTAGCTCGATAAAAATTGTTTGAGCGATTATAATACTCTCTCCTTTTGCTGTAATAAAATAATTACAGCTAGTTTTAGTTTATTGGGGACAAATTTGTAATACTGGGAAAATAGACATTCATTAGATTTATGACGTATTTTATGTCGAATTGAATAGCCCTTAAATTTTGTGACAATGGTGAAATTATGTTAGATTTAATGGCATGTCACCTGCTTGTATCAGTTCTTTCAATTTTCATTTCAACATCGTAAATTCCATTTTATGAAGGGATAAACGATTTGTTATTTAGATAACGTTAATACCTTACAATTGAATCCATCGTCATAAACTTTGCTCAACTTTTTTGCTAGGAACTCTGTTTAAGTTCCTTGTGTTTTATTTATCGAGTTTATTTTATTTTGTTACGTCAATCTTTCTAAATTTCAATTTTACTCATTATATTTGTTTAATTTACCAATGGATTTTATTTTAACCCCCATACACCCCAGTGAAAGTTATTAGGTGAAAAACCACTTAGTATCTGAGGAAAAGAAAACATCAACTAACAAAAAAAAAAAAGGTTTCACGCATTTAAGCCGTGACGAATCACGCCCTAATAGGATATTTAATTTGGTAGAAAACTATAGTGCCCAAACCGCTCAACTAGACTTGATAGACATCTAAGTTAGACCTATAAGTAAGTACCCTTTTCAGTTTATGTAAGTTCTATTTAAAACCAATGCAGGGTTAAAGTATAGTTCAGTCAATAAGTAGTATAACAGAAATAATACCCTCAAATAAGATAATAAGAGGGTAACAAAGCAGTTATTACAATGTCCTGCTATAAATATCTGTTTTAAAGTTTAAAATATACAATTACGTACATAATATTTAACCCTCAACTGGTATGGTGGGTCAATTTTGACCCAACGAAATTTTGTGTGGTAATTTAAGAAATGTTACAATTGGCGGAAGGCACTGGCCCGCTACGAATTCTCCTAGTTTGTGGCGTACTATCAGTTGGCATCTGACCTTTGTGAGTGCAGGTGGTCGTTTGGCAGTAAATCAAGCAACCGGGTCAAATCTGACCTAGCATACCTTTGGTGATACTATTTTTGAGTTAGAAAATGAACCGTAATAGAACCCTTACGCAGTTTGAACTTGAACAAGAGGCTTTAAACGCATATATTAGTGACTATGCATCTAGAGAGAGTGAGTTTAGCGAACATGATAGCGAGTCAGAATTAGAGGAATCAGAACATGAGCGAGATGATAATGAAAATGTGCAAGAACAACCAGATTCTGATGAAAGTGGTGGAAATGAAGAATTACAGGCAGAAAGAAAACAGTATTTTTTCAAAAAGAATAAATACAAGTGGTCAAAAACACCTCCAGCAGCAAGTAAAACTCGAGCAGAAAATACAATCAGAACACGCATACCTGCTGTCATAGGTGATGCATACAGGAATAAGCCAACGAAACCAGTAGAATAATGGAATTTGATTTTTGACGATATGTTAGATATTATTATAGAACATACAAATGAAAGAATTACTGATTTGACAGTTTCTTATGGTGATAGAGCTTTAGACTGTCAATTCACAAACCACGTAGAAAAACCTGAAATGAAAGCTGTGACGAAATCACTAAAATTCCCATTAATTTATTTCATAAATTAATTTCTAAAAGTAATTTCCGTCTATGAACATTTTCAAGACCCCCTGTAACTAATGTTTCCATAGAATTACCGTTTTTAAATCTTTACAAGAGCCCTCGTAGTTTAAAACTTTTCAATATCACAATAATGTAAATCGTCTCGTAAAATTGCAATAGTAGTAGGTTTATCAGTAAGTTGATCAATTAACGTTTTTTTTGCAATAACAATTTATTTCCTCTAGGTGGGGCTACCGCCCCACTCCGGCAAAAGTACGAATTCTGATAAAACTAAATGTTTGCGATGAAGGAGCTCTCTTTCCTTCTGCTACGCCGTCGGTTCGCTATTAACAATTGTTTTGGTGACGAAGTGCCGTTTTTTCCGTGAAAGCCGTAATTTTGTGGAAGAAGTTAATTAAGGTAGGCCTTTTATTTAAAATCCCGTCTAATAATTCTCCCTGTAACATTCACTTCCGTACTATTAATTACCTGAGCTATTCGACCAGTATTTTTGATTTCTTAGTACCTGTCAGGGTAACGAATTGTATTTAAATCCGGGGCGTTAGTGCCCTTCAACCATTTTCGTGTTAATCAAGGGATGATAGTGGTATTCGCTTGCTCTCCCTGTCGAGAATCGCAGCTGTTTCTGTTTTGTAGAAGCTATGGATTACCAGATGTCTACATAAGAGAAATTTGAAACCGAATAAATAAAATAAAAATTCTCAGAGTATTGGTCGAATAATACCGCTTTAAGACACCTGTTATTTGGTCTATTGTGCCTAGCAAAATAATATTGCGGGGAGGATATTAGGCGCCGTTCTTACAAAGGCATCCGTCATTTTTTTCTCTCATGAGTGGAGGGTGATACTGTTCACCACCGCTGACAGATTACCGATATTTTATCACTGAGGGTAGCTTATTAATTTTTTTTAATTTTGAAACGTATAGTTCGAATCATATTTAGTTTTACTATTGTAGATATTTTTTTTATGGCTAAAACCGGTAGGAATTTGTGCTAAGGGTGTTAGTGCCCACCGTTTTATTTTTTTAAAGGGAAAATTATTATTTTTATTTTCTTATGCGTATAGTATAGGTCATAGTTAATTTTACCGTTATAGCACTTTTCTGTAAATACCGAGGCCATTTATTTTATCAACAAAACATATATTCTACCTTTATTTTATAACCGTTATTAAACAGATATATATATACCGATTTCACCCTAGGTCCATTTGTTTTTACCGCCGTTCCATTTATTTTATTTTTAATTATTATTTATTTCTTTTATTTTGTAAATATATTTTTGATTGAAATTCCTGAGTTTAATTTTGAATTACACCTTTGCTTTTTCCGTTTTCAGGGCGTAGTGATTAATAGGTAAAAGTGCAGTGAAAAACTTTATTTACTTTACTACCCCAGTGTAGGTCAACTTAACAGTGAAGGTCTGTCAGTTTTATTTTTTTTGTTTGTACCTGGACTCCACTGAGTCTACTGAGGGTGTACTCTACGTGCACCCCAGGGCCGCAGAGCAAACTGCGATATCAAAACTGGCGCCTGAGCAACCCCTATTCGGGAATTACATTCATAGCGCCACAGACTCGCTGAAGCACTGTAGGTGAATCAGGAGACTTGTCACAAAGCATTTATTGGTTTGCTTTTGCTGTCTGGTGCTTTCAAATCAAATAATGAAGATGTCAATTCATTATGGGCTACAGATCTAACGGGTCGTGACATTTTTCGCGCCACTATGACACTGAAACGTTTTTGTTTCTTATGCGCTGAATTGCGCTTTGATAATAGTGCCACAAGAAACGAACGAATTCAGAATGGAGATAAACTTGCCGCCATTTCCGAAATATTTAACCTTATGATTGTCAATTCTCAATCAAATTACACTTGTGGTCAATTGATGACTATTGATGAAATGCTGGTAGGCTTTAGGGGAAGATTTCGATATAAAATGTATATGCCTAATAAGCCTAACAAATATGGTATAAAAATAATGTGTTTGTGTGATGATAAGACACATTATTTATTGAATGCGTTTATATATGCTGGTAAAGATGAATCCCCTAATCCGAGAAAACTATCAGTTCCCACACTCAACGTTTTACAACTTGTTCAGCCTATTGTAAAGAGCAATCGAAACATCACTGCTGACAATTGGTTTTCATCAATTGAACTGACGAATGAATTAAAAAAATGTGGTCTAACATATACAGGAACTTTGCGAAAAAATAAAAAAGAGATTCCCCATGAATTTTTGCCCAATAAAGACCGCCCTGCTTTGTCAACAATTTTTGGATTTACAAGGTATCTAACACTCTTATCATTTGTGCCGAAAAAGCGCAAAGCTGTCATAATGCTCTCTTCACTACACCATACAGCGACAATAGAAGATAATGAAAAAAAAAATTCCAGAAATTATTTGTTTCTATAACTCAACTAAGGGAGGGGTTGACAGCTTAGACCAAAAGTGCGCCTGTTATAATGTAAGTCGTCGAAGTAGACGTTGGCCATTGACAATATTTTATGCAATGGTAAATATTATGGGCGTCAATTCTCACATTATATATAACAGTACTGTAGATACTAATAAGGTAATGGACAGACGACAATATATTATTTCTGTTGGAAGAGAGCTTATCAAGGATCATCTCCAAATGAGAGCTGAAATAAGAAATATTCCAATTGAACTTCGAGGTATGATAAGGCGTTTTATTGGATCACCCCCAGAAGAACCCAGACCAGACAATCCCCATGACAACAAAAGACGGCGATGTTACATGTGTTCTAACGACAACAAACATCCAAAAAAATGTTCAATGTGTTTCAAGGGCATTTGTAAGGCCCATAGCATTGATGTCGTGAAATGTTTGCAGTGTGCGAGAGATTAAGCAATGAAATAATTTGAACATACAAATACCCCAGACTTTTTTACTAAAATTCTTTTTTTTTTTTTTTCTTATTAGATGTAGAACAATGAGTTTAAATTAAGATCAACCAGTTTGAACGGAGTTTTTTTTTAATTTTTATCATTATTTTCTTAATTCTTACATAAACCTTAAAAAAGACACGATGTTTGCTTTTACACCATAATAATAGGATAATATTTTTTTAGTGATTTTTCTTATTTTATATGTTGTACTAAAGGTCTAAGTAATAGAGTAAACTAATAGAAGAAACATGTTTTGTTAATTTATTAAATCTTACAGACTTTTTACTCACGGGTCATTATTGAACCAACATACCTTAACAAAATCACCATACCAGTTGAGGGTTAAAAATAAATTATAAATAGACATCTATAAAAATAGACATTTTTAAAAATAACCACTTATAAAAATAGTTTTTAAAAAAAGAACGATCTAAAAATAAACTTTATTTTAAAAATACACAATTGTAAAAATAATATTTATAAATAGACACTTTTAACTAAACTACCATAAAAAAAATATATTTTAAAAAAGTCCAAAAATAAAATATAAAAATTGATATTTTAAAAAAATAGTATTTCTAAAATATACTGTTTAAATATGTTTTTTATTTTTAAATTTTGACAATAATTATCCTTCTAAATAACAACTTATTAAATAAAAAAGCTAACGACGTGTTGTCCATCCGAATGTCTGTCGGTCTGTCTATCCGTCTGTTATAAAATTTGATAGGTTCATTCAGGAACGTGAAGTCTGAACTAACTTATTAAATTTCGCTGTTTCTAAAAGATTTTTGCCGTTTTTTAGAACTTAATTAAAAAATAAACTAAGTGCGTTTTTTTAAAATGTTTTTATTGAATAATTTATAATTAAAATTTTACAGGGTGGTCGCATGAAATGCTACATGACCCGTTAGTATGATTTCTACAAAGGTGTTAAACTTGACATTGAATTTTACTCTTTTTATCACACAACATAATCTAAAAACTTATGCCTCATATGAGGTTGCTAAAAATATTTTTTCTATTATTACTAAAGACCGGACATTTTAATCGCGTTCAAATAATTGGTTTTAATCACATAGGCGTCTCATTCTGGGTTCGCTATTTAAGACGGCAGACAGTGCGGCAGATTCTAATACTATCAGGACAAACCTCTTTTTTTTATTAAAACAAGATAAAAAAAGTGTACTGATATATACATAGACATTAAAACTAATACAAAAAAGTGAGATTTTTTTTTATCGTGTACCTATATTCTTTGTCTTTTGAATCATTTTCATTAAACAAATTTAATGTTTTCTTCTCACCAACGCCGAGGATATGTAGGATATTTTACAAAAGTTTTTAGTAACCTCAGATCCTTTAATTTGTGGCCTGAGAAATTTTCCTTAAAAAAAAATAACTTTTTTGATGAAGATGTTAAACTTTTCATAAGCGAGTTTAAGGTGTAGTAATGTAAACGATATTCTGTATGATATTTTTTTTATTATTATCTCTTATATAATTACAAAATATCTATTCCTCAATATTTTGGCGTGGTACACTACTCTCCTGCCTAAAATGAGGATCGAGGACCCCAGCTGCCTCCCCCGAATTTGTTATTTCCTCCAGAAAATTGGAAATTTCTAGCCTTAGCTGGTCCCGATTCATTGTTGGAAAAATTGCATCGGGGCCAAATATTAGGACTCTACGAGCGTTTGGACTAAGACGCTGTAGAGAGGGCCTAAAATGAATGTCAAATAGGCCCATCATATGTTGTCTTATACTTTCTCGATCCATTGTCGGTTAGTTGCCGGTGATATTTTTATTCAAATAAAGTCAATCCTTATATTATATTTACGAATATTTTGGCTTTTATCGATACCGTACATACCGATTTTTTGTAACAAAAAATTTATGTTTTTATTTCCTGTGGATATTATGGTACTTATACACGATGAGACAATAAAATAAATGTCTGTTAAATTTCTGTAATGTATGTATTAATTCAATTGCTCACTCTATATAGGTATCTGTTGGTTGAAAAAATGTAAAAAGATAACAAAGAGTCGATAAACAGGAGATTTGAGAAGAAAGTGTCTTGTAAAAATATCACTAGATTTTTCCAATGAGTATATTTGTTTAGTTCAAAGGGAAAAGTGATAGAAACTGGAAACGTAAATATGGAAAATTTATTATCGGACTTTGATTGTTTTCGTCGTTTTAATGACAACAAATTATACTGCCGCAATTGTGATCAGGTGTTAGTTTTTAATGGAAAGTCAAGTATGACACAACATGTGAAAACACAAAAACACATGCAATCTTTAGAGGGATGTCCAGACAAAATCTTTTATGAAGATTTATGCAACGCATTTGTTTCTGCAAATATTCCATTAACAAAATTAAATAATACAATTTTCAAAAATTTTCTTTGTAAATATACTAAACGTAAAATACCGGATGAATCCACAATTAGAAAACATTATATTCAAAATCAGTACGATAAAGCAATGACGGCAATAAAAACGAAAATTTCCAGCAAATATATTTGGGTTAGTGCAGATGAAACGACTGACATAAAGGGTAGATGTGTTGTTAATGTTGTTGTAGGATTATTAAGTGCTGAAAATACTTCACAACAGTATTTAGTTTCTAGTGTGTTTCGTGAAACTGTGAACGCTGAAATGATTTATGAAATAGTGAAACGTGGATTGAACAATGTAATTGATAATGACGTTTCAAAAGTTTTATTGTTTATTTCAGACGCGGCAAGTGTAATGTTGAAAACAGGGAAACTATTACAAGAACATTTTCCAAACATGCTGCATGTAACTTGCCTTGCTCACGCGTTACACCGAGTTTGTGAGTTTATCCGTGACAGCTTTCCAGACATTAATTCGTTGATTAGCTGTTTTAAAAAAATTTTGTTAAAAGCACCGTCCCGAGTTTCTTTATATAAAGAAATATGTCCGAATATCCCCCTACCTCCACAACCAGTTATTACACGATGGGGAACTTGGTTACAGGCTGTGTTCTTTTTTTCGGAGCATTTCGACAGACTAAAAGTATTTATTTCCAACTTATCAGAGGACGCTCTCTCTATCACTCAGTGTAAAGGTTTAATAACAAAAACAACTTTGCAGTCGGAGTTAAATTTTCTTGCGACTTATTTTTCGTGTCTCCCAGAAACTATAAAATTCCTTGAAACCCGTAACTTACAATTATCGGTTGCTATGGAAAAATTTGAATCGACATTGTTACACTTAAAAAACGTAAAGTGGCCCTTACAAGATAAATTTAACCATAAAATAGATTGTGTTATTAAAAGAAATCCAAATTTACAGACTCTGAAACAAATCTCCCTGAACAATTTTAACGATTATGAAACTGCTTTAAAATATTGTGATTTTGTTCCACATTTTTCATTTGCTCCTGTAACGAGTTGTGACGTAGAACGATCGTTTTCTAGGTTTAAAGATTTATTGACTTCTAAAAGAAGTAATTTCACTGAAGACAATTTAGAAAAATATGCAGTCATACAAACATATTTTTCAAATGAAGAAGATTGATATTAATTTGTATTGTATATATTGTATATAATTGTATATTTGCTACTTTAGGATAAAGAGTGTATATTGGAACACTCTAAACATAAAACTAATGATGGTGTATCCTCGTTGATATATTTATTAGTCAATAATATATTAACAGAAAAAGCCAACAACATTATCCCACAACACAATAAAAAAATAAATAATAATATCATTTGTAATTATATAATAATATCCAACCAAATTTGAACTAAAATTTAATAAAATAATTATTGCAATGTAAATGTAATAATAAGCCCGCCCCAAATGTTACGCCCGGGCGATAAAAATCCAATATCTTATCTACTGTGTCGACCAGTTCAGTAAATAACTTGTTTTATTCAGAATGTATTATTCAAATCGAAGGTCCGCTCTTACCGTTACTTCGCTGATAAGAATAAATTAAATTGTCCGATGTTTAATTATTACCTTACCAAATAACTAACCTTTGAATTTGACATTGCATTTTTGTTCATTTAACATTGTATGGATAATCTTTCAAAACGGTATTTTTAAAACTGGCTGATAATTTTTGGTAATAAATAGGCCGAAAAAATTAATATTTTTTATTAATTTTACAAAATGCGTAAGGCAAATATTAATATAATATCCAGTATTAAGTTAAAAAAGAAATCCAATGGTATTAGAAAAAAAAAACGGAACTTATCGCCAATTTTAAAAGAAGTCGGTTTACAAAAAGTGGAAGAGAAAGTTGATGATAATGTAAGTTTATTTATTATATTTTATTCTAATATTTAGTTTTTAACTAATTTTGTTAAATATTTTAATTATAAAACCCAAAATTTTATTATTTTTAGGAAGAAATTTTTGATTTAACCGATGAGTTAGAAGATATGGAAGAATTTTTAAATTTTTCCGAAGTTATGAATAATAAACAAACGTCTATAGATCCTAAACAATTTTTAGTGGAACTAAATTTAAGTCAACAATTAGTAGGAAATATACATGATTATCATCCCCCATTACATGAAAAACAAGGATCTTTAGAAGTTAAAAATAAATTAGTAAGTTACATGAAATTTTTAATAAAACTTATTTAAATTATTTTTAAATATACAGAGGCACCATGCAATGGAAAAACTTAGGATTCACTTAAATATCAAATATAATTTTTATTATGAAAACGTTCAATCAATTTGTTTGCTGAACGAAAAATTGGACTTTATAACAAAAGAATATGAAGAAAAAGAAAAAATTATGACGCAAAAAAATGGAATTAGAAAAGCTGACAAAAAGTACCTAAGAGACTTTAGCTGAAAAAAATAAAATACTTATTGATATATATGAACTTTATAAAAAATTTGGGTTAAAATAAAAAAATAAATATAAGTGTATAATAGTTTTGGTTTTCTACTAACCCATAAAGTTTTTTTAAGTCTAAATTAATAATTTTAAAACTAAATATGTTATAATATTGGTTTTTAAAAATTTAAAACATTCAGCTACAAAATATCATTTTTAAAAATAAATTAGTTTTTAAATAAGAATGATTTAAAAAATATCCTTTATTTAAAAAAAATATAAATAAAAAAAAGAAAAATTATAAAAGAATAGGAAAAAGGAAGTGGAAAAAAGTTTGCAAGAAGTAAAAAAGAAGATGATTTAAAAAACCTCATTCTCATAAACATATTATATCTAAAAAGAGTGTTGAAATATAAAATAAAATAAAAATATAAATACATAAAAATAGATTAAAAGTTGGATTCAAGAGTAATTTTAGCTTGGAACGAGAAAACATATTTTTATGTTTAAAAATATCTATATTAATCTAACAAATAATAATTTTTAAAGTAATCCTATTATAAATATTTGCTATGAAGTTTAAATATACATATACAAATATCATAATTAAAAAAAAAAAAATTAATAAAAATTATATTTTTAAAAATAAACCTTTATACAATAAACAATGATGAAAATAGCCATGTATAAAAATAATCATTCATAAAACCACTATTTATTGGAAATAATTTTTAAAATAGAATGATCTAGAGACCTCGGTTTATAATGTGCACTTTTAAATAAACTGAAATAAAAATTTTTATTTTTAGACTAATTTTAAAAAATAAATTATATAAATAGATATTTTTAAAAAAAAATCTATAAAAAATAAACAATTATAAAAATAGCCACGTACAAAAATAGACATTCATAAAAATAGCTATTCATAGAAATAATTTTTAAAATAGATTGATCTAAAGACCTTAGTTTAAAATACTTTTAAATAAATTAAAATAAAAATTTTATTTTTAGACTAATTTTAAAAAATAAGATATATAAATAGAATTTTTTAAAAATAAACCTATAAAAAATAAACAATTATAAAAAATAGCCATGTATAAAAATAGACATTCATAAAAATAGCTATCTATTAGAAATAATTTTTAAAATAGAATGATCTAGAGACCTTGGTTTTTGAAAATCGGGTCATTATTAATTCAAAGACTGGGGAGTGGGGTAATATTATTCTATAAGCCAATGTAGAGAAAAAATCAGTAGCAGTAACATAACCTATATCTAGGAGAAAAAATCAGTAGCAGTAACATAATCTATATCTAGTATTCAAACGGACAAACTAGTTGCCATTTTTAATGCGAGTCCGAGACCTAAACATTTAACGACTCGTTTTTAGGATATAAAAAATGCTGTAATGTAATGCATTGTATTTAAAATAGATTTCTATCCATGGTGTCCGCCATTCAATACATTTTTGCAATATTAATTCAAAGACGTGGGAGTGGGGGGATACGTGAAGAGAAAAATCAGGCGCGGCGACTGCTATTATTCAAACGGTCAAACTAGTTGCCATGTCAGGTCACACTAAGGTAGCCATTTTCTATCCATCATTGGATTTAAATATAAATAAAAATTAACTCGTCGTTTTCGTTTGTCGTTTTCGTTTGACGTTTTCGTTTGATGTTTCCGTTTGACGTTTTGTTTTGCATTTCGTTTGACGTTTTCGTTTGACGTTTTCGTTTGACATTTCCGTTTGAGTATCATTGGCCCAATTCAAATGGGAAAAAAAACGGAGTGAGTGGCATAATTACATCTCTAAACATTTAAATAATATATACCTAGAAAACATTATGATAGTAAGGTCTTAATGCATAATTGTTTTCGTTTGACGTAAGAGTAAATCTCGAGTATGATTGGCCCAATTCAAATGAAAAAAAAACGGAGTGAGTGGGGTAATTACATCTCGAAACATTTAAATAATATATACCTAGAAAACATTATGATAGTAAGGTCTTAATGCATAATTGTTTTCGTTTGACGTAAGTGTATATCTCGAGTATTATTGGCCCAATTCAAATGGAAAAAAACGGAGTGAGTGGGATAATTACATCTCGAAACATTTAGATAATATATACCTAGAAAACATTATGATAATAAGGTCTTAATACATAATATGAACCGATTTGAATGCCGAAAAGACTATTCTGTGATAATAAATGAACAATAAAACGAAGTTGTCAAAAGGTCTTAACGGTAATTAAATTTGGTAAAAATGTATTTATTAAATTTGATATTTTTTATTTCTAATTAACCGCCAGCATAAAATTATAATCATCAGTGGTAACGTTTACTAACCACATGAAACCATAAAACAGGGACTTTTATCGTTAGGTTGACCATAAGATAGTAATGAAACTAATGTACAGGAACTGCTTATCGTGTGGTTGTGCTAGGTTTTTCTAGAATATTCTGACGCTGCGTCTAGCTCCATTAGTCGGTACAACAAACAGTTCTTGCAATCTGTGGTGGCGATCAGTTCAGTGCGTACGTGTGTTTTAAGCCTCGAATCGTAATTATTACGAAAGGTTAGTATTTACGTTACTATTATGTTGGAACATTTATATAATATAATTTTCTTATAGGTGTACTTGTAATATAATGTCAAAGCGAAAACGTTTTGAAGATACAAGACCATTAACGGATAATGAATTAGAAGCATTAGTGGTGTCTATTAACTCCTCAGATGATGAAGAAATACAATCTAGCGGTTCCGAATATGAAAATAACTTGGAGAATGATTTTAGTCCCTCTGAATCAGAATATGAACCCGGTGTATCCGATGCAGAAAGCACCGATTCTGACCAAAGTAAAATCGTGCGGCAAAAAAGATAACAACATAGTGAACCAGTAGCCTCTACTTCAGGATTAGAAACCCTAAAAATAAATGACTCTATTGATGGTAACGAGACTGAAACTCTAATAGAAAATTTTGGTGAACGAGATGAAAATTTGGAAGAAACAAATGAACAAAATGTGTTAGAAGATGAAAATCATAACATAGAAAATGAACAAACCGGCTTGGGAAAAAGTCTTAGGGGTAAGAATGGCCCTGGTGTACTTCTGCTGCCAACAGAAGCAAGCGAATTTCAAAACGAAATATTATACATATAATGCAAGGATCTGTAGGAGATGCACGGGAAGCTCAGACGCCATTGGATGTTTTCCGTTGTTTGCTGAATGATTCTATTTTTGAAAAAATTTTGATCCATACCAATACAGAGGTAAGAACTAAATCTGAAAACTACAAAGTGTCCAAATCCACTATTTCCAGAATTACATGCTTTTGTTGGCATTCTAATATTTGCAGGGGTCCAAAAGGACAACCATTTGTCCACCAGAGAAATGTTTGATTACAAGAAGTCCGGGTCTATTTACAGAGCAACACTGAGTTGTGAGAGATTTGAATTTTTATTAGATAATCTGCGGTTCGATGACAAAACTACACGTGTCGAAAGAAGACAACTAGACCGTTTTGCACCTATTCGAGAGATCTGGAATGAGTTTATTCTAAATTGCAATCGCTCATATAAACCTGGCAGTTATATAACTATTGATGAGCAATTATTGGCATTTAGAGGACGGTGTCCATTTAGGATGTACATTCCTAGTAAGCCCGCTAAATACGGTATGAAGATCGTCATGTGTTGTGATGTGAGAACAAAATACATGTTTGCTGCTGAACCTTACATTGGGAAAGATACAGACACCAACGGAGTACCCTTAGGAGAATACTATGTCAAAAAATTGACTGAAAGTCTCCACGGAAGTAATCGCAACATAACAATGGACAATTGGTTTACTTCGGTAAATCTTGCGGACCAGCTTCTAAAGGCACCTTACAAACTGACAATAGTTGGCACTATGAGACACAATAAACGTGAAGTGCCACCTGAAATGATCAATCTGAGAAACAGAGAGGTAGGAAACTCAATTTTTTGTTACGATAGAGAAAAGACTCTAGTTTCATACAAAACTAAAAGAAATAAAAGCGTTCTTCTTCTATCTACAATGCATGAAGGATCAACTATCTGCCCGGACACTGGAAAGCCAGACATAATATTATTCTACAATAAAACCAAAGGCGGGGTAGATGCATTTGACCAAATGTGTGGAAGTAGAAGTTGTTCCAGAAAAACGCGCAGATGGCCAGTATGCATGTTTTATGGCATGCTTAACATGGCTTGTATAAATTCTTGGATTATTTTTAATACCAATTTACAAAGAAATGGAAAGAAAATAATCTCAAGAAAAGATTTTATGATACAACTTTCTGAACAACTGACAAGACCTTGGTTAGAGCGGCGCATAAATGTTCCAACTTTGCAACGCTCACTCAAACGAATGATTTCGGAAATATGCGAAATTCCACTGCCACAAACTCGAGAGGAACCCACTGAAGCAAAACGCACAACTTGTTACATTTGTCCATCCAAAAAACGCAGAATGACGTCACTTTATTGCAGCACCTGTCACCAGGCATTTTGCGCTGAACATCGTGCACGTTGTTGTGTAACATGCGACGCCGAAAAATAATTTTTGTTTATATTATCAGTTCTTTTAGTTCAATACATATGTATCAGTTAGCATCATGTATAATTTTGTATTAAAAATATTTTGTCAAGTTGTTTTTGATTTTTAAATACGAGATCGTAAAAATTACGAATGGTTAGTATTCACGGTATTGTAAATTAAGGTTAGTAATCTAGGGTTAATATAGTGATAAGCATTGATTATTATTCCAGCAAAATAAATTTAACTTCGGCGTTAAACAACTATGAAAATTCATATGTATAAAACTAGAATTTGCGAAAAACGTCTTATGAACAGTGTCAATAAGGCGAAATACATCTTATCAAACAATTGATAAAAATATTTTATATCCTTGAAGTCAGTAATAAAAACCGCATTCTTATCACAGCGACGCCTCATCTACGACAACGCTTTCATTTCAACGAATTATCTTTAAAAAAGAATGAAATTATCGTGGTTTTGAAAAAAATAATTTGTCGACTAAAGAAAAGAGTAAATATTTTATACGGTTTATTGTAAAATAAAATACATACTTAGATACTGCCATCTGACCATACACTCGCGGTTTATGTATCCGGGATAATTCAGCTCCCACACCTAAAAGTTTAAATAAAAGGTTCATTATTTATCAAAAATGGCAGGTAAGTAAACTTGTATAATAGTTTGCACATTTTTAATTTTTATTTTTTCTAGATCGTACTGTACCCAAGAGAAAAAAGTTATAACTAAATTAAATAATAATAATATTATTCTTTCAGTCACACTTATTTAAGCGATACGCTCTTAAAAAAAGTGCGTCTCGAAATATGTGAGGAATTGCCGCCAGGATCGCACTATCTATCGCATGAGCGTTTTAACAGATGGACCGAGGGCCTACAACTAGCACCAGATGTAGAATTGAGCTACATCACAGGTTGTTTAGGACACATCGTTTTCATTAAGATGATAGAGGTTTAAAAGGGATTGATGTATTATTAATCTTTCTCTGAAAACCAATATCCAACGAACATAGTATAGATTAACGTCGAACAGAAAAATCATGCACAATAACGAAAAGAATCTTTTTTAAAGTAAATAGGTGCTTCAATATTTTTTCCTCAGTATCGAGATGTCTAGCAAACAGAATATCCGTAGAATTGAAGAGTTTATGGAAAAAGTTCAAAACTTAGAAGAGATATAAGATTTTACGAAAACAAAAAGAAAGTGATAAAAGATTTAACAAATTTAAATCTTTGGGAGCACCCTAGTCCAACAACCGGTGTAAATATAACCCACCTGAAAAATCATATTCGTCCAAAAAGATCATAGACAAAACGGATATTGATTTGCAATAATATAAGTAATAGGACATTCTGTATCATACATTTATAAAATATAATATAATTTTAAACAATACATATATGAAGCCTCACCGATAACAAACCACAATTGTTGAAACTTGAAAATTGATAAAGTATTATTCCAGACCGCAATTGTGAACGTTAGAAAAATTATAGATTTTTTTATTTTTCTGTTAATAACTTTTAAAATTATTCGTTTATAGATGAACTTAAGCGAACTTAATAAATGTTCTTTAATTGAAGAAAAAGAAAGTAAACCAGTAGTTAGGCTGAGTGCTCTACGGTTGGGCGTCCCACAAACTATATTAGCAGCCAAAATAGTAAAAGAGAAATTTGGCGAATCAGTACTGCTAGAATTGGACCACGCAGTAACCTTTTTGCCGCAGAGAGTTACGGAAGTGTACCGACCAAACATCCAGCATTTCACAGCGTCAAGATACGCAGTTATCTACAGGGGTGCAGTAGACACTGGGAAACCACAACCAGCGGCATCATTTGAAATAATCGAAAATTAAGGAGGAAGAAAAGGGTAAGCAATTTTTTTTAATATTTTTTGTTTGCCTGTGTTAAAATGAATCCTTTTAGTATTATTAAACAATCTGACAATATACTAGCGGCTATAAAAAAACCGAGAAAAATTTTGTTCGATAATTTTACAATTAAAAATGCAGAGATTTGGTTAAAACGATTACAAAGACAGATTAAATCATGTAATAAAGCAATTCGTAGTAGACAGCAATATAATTTATCAATTGGTGATCTACGTAAATTAGAAACTAATGTGGGACATTTTAAACATTTTAGAAAATTAATTTTGAATAGACATATTGGGATGGGTATACAATCAAAATTAGGGCAACGAGTAAAATGGGCTAATGTAGAATCTAGTTTTAAAAGTAGAGCTACAACTGGAATTATAGTTCATTTACGTCATAAGGACTTAGATACATTTTTGAATGATTGTGTAGTTATTTTTAAAAATAAAATTAATAAATTTTTGAAACAACATCAAGCACTTAAAGTTAATACTACACATAAAAGCTCATATAAAGTGCCCCCTTTCTAAAGTTAGATTTCAAACTGAAAAGAGTTATTTAAAACATAAATGCAAATATTAAAACGAGTGCTGTTTTAATTAAAAGGTTAAAATTAAGCAAATATACTATATTAAAACGTTAAAATCTTTTTTTAGCAGAATGAAGTTGGGTTACTATTTTGCTCACGAAAAAGCAACGCATGCTGAATTTTTTTTCTTCAGACCGTTAGGGCCAAACTTTGATAGCAACAACTTACAACCCGAATACAGCAAAATACCTTTACACAGAATAAGGAAAAATTTTGAAAATGTTCCTCGAACAACACGAAACACTGACCGCTGTATTTATAGACGTTATTTAATAACAAGTTATTATGTATACATACCTTTATTGAAGTTTTGGCAAAGTGGGACAAAGCAATTATTGTACAAAAATAAAAGCCATAATAGAAGTAATACAGAAAAATTTTGAAACTAAATTTAAACATGAAAAATGCTACTCTAAAATCTAATTTTAAACAATTTTACGACAAAGTTACCAAAATAGCTTTTTTAGTAACTCTAATTTTAAACAAAAAAAAAACAATTCATTTGACCATAAACGTGTGCTGGAATTTTTGTAAACGCTTAGGTCAGCCCTTTGATTTTAATAACATTCAGTGCATTTACATTAACCCTTTAACGCCGAACGGTACCAAGTGGTGACAGCCGGAGACCTTGAATTCATCGCGGTGGGGATAAGCCAGCGTAAGCCTGCAGTTAAACTGAACTCGTATTCTTATTTTAGAAGCTAATAGTGTCATATAGTTTGATTTGTGTGAATGCAGTATAATATTTGTTTATTTTGTGAGGTTATACAATTGTTTCTCTTCGAAATAGTGAAAAAATATGGATTTCAGATTGGTGTATATTGGTTGTATATTTTTTTGGCTATTGATGTTTGACTTTTTGGGTAAAATTTGAATAGTATAAGGACAATTGAATTATATTTAGGGAACATGAATAATTGTTTTTGGTTAGATGTTATTTTAGCATATACAGTGCTTTTCAGATAAAAGTATCCACTTTAAGTAACTTTTGAAGGACTGATTATTACAAAAAACAAAAAAATACGTCAATTAACCCTCTACTGCATTCCTCTGCCTCAAGGCGGACTTGATTGTAACACTAAAGTTTATCTAGAAATCAATTATTTTTATGTTTAAAGTATAACCCACCCTAAAGTTATACCACACTCTACGATGTTGTGTATAATTGGTTGCCGCTACGACTGACATTTAAAAATAACACCTGTGTAAAATCACAGTATTGTCAAGAGCGGGTATAAAATTCAGATATCTGTGAACAGTGAATTCGTGAATTTTTTAAAAATATTTCCAGAGGTTTTTTGGTGCTGAAAAAATTATCGGTAAGTAGTGAATACCTTATACCTTTAGTTTTTTGTGAGGGTTATTACAAAAAAATATTTAGGGCTCCTAGAGCTCCATAAAAGTCTTAACCGCCTGTAGGCGGACCTATGCATTAGAAGTATCAAAAAAATTAATTACCGCTATTCATTGATTTGTCTTATTTTTTGGAAGAGAGGTAATAATCGTTTATTCCCTTGTTTAAGAAAAATTATATATTTGTAGAAGACTATACTGAGTGTTCTTTAAAAGTTAGGAAACTGCAATATCAAAAGTTAGACTTAGATTATGTAAATTTTCAGTTATGGCTTGGCCAAGAAAATATTTGGGCTTAGAAAATATGACTGACGATCAAATCCATGAAATGATGGATGAGATCCCTACGGATATTGACACCAGCGATGAGGACGAATCAGATTGCGATACTGATGATGATATCGACACGTGTTCAAATCATTTGGTAACTGCGGAAGATGAGTTGGACGAGCTGAATTATCAAGAGAAATCAACTGGTGAGACTTCAATAGGACCTAACGATGCTAATTCATCATCTGCAATCCCTAATGACGAAATTTCTGATCAGACTAATGCTGCTGGTCCAGCACCCCTCACAACATACAAAAAACGTTCAAAACGTCCTCTATCACCGGACCTAATTAAAGAAGAAGGTGGGCCTAATGTCCCCACTACTGGAACGTTTATTGGAGATATTATGACTGTCAATAACGAGTGTGCAGAATTGAAAAATATTATATGGAGAAAGAAAAATGTTCAGGTACACGTCAATGAATTAATATTTCAAGGACCAAAAGACTTGCCAAATTATTTGAAGCAATTGAAAACTCCGTATGACTGTTTTCGCTATTTTATGAATGACGAATTGTTTCAGCATATTACCGAACAGACCAACTTATACGCACGACAAACAGATATTCAGACGAAGTTCGTTTTAAAGTCAACTGAGCTACAAAAATTTATTGGTGTTCTTATATATATGTCAGTATATAAATATCCAAATGTACGAACATATTGGGGAAGACATGCATTTGAACCAATTCGTCAGACAATGCCAGTACTGCGATTTGAAGAAATCCGACGCTACCTTCATTTTAGTGACAATTCGAAGGCAATAGAAAAAGGAAGGGCAGGATACGATCCCTTGTATAAAGTTAGATCAGTTGTTAATCATTTTAACAGGCAGTTTATTACAGTGCCTATGCTACAACGACTTTCCGTAGATGAACAAATGTGCGCGACGAAGATGACAGGAACCAGTCTTAGGCAGTATCTTCCCAAAAAACCTCATAAATGGGGTATCAAACTTTTTCTCTTTGTGATTGTAAAGGTTTTTCATATACATTTGAAATATATGCGGGTGCTGGTGATAATACTGTCCCCCAAAATTGTCCAAATCTTGGAGCATCATCTAATGTAGTAGTTCGCTTATCACAACGTGTTCCCAATTTTTACAATCACATTATATACTTTGACAACTTTTACACGTCTCTCGGACTAATGGTATATCTAAGAAGCCGAGGAATCTACTCTTTGGGTACGGTGCGCACAAACCGTGTGCCTTCCTGCAAACTTTCAAGTGACGCTACTCTAAAAATTAAAAAAGTTTCTCGCGGGTATTCCGAAGAGTACATTGGAAATGCCTTTGGAATTGACATTTTCTCGGTTTTGTGGCAGGACACGAAAACTGTTAGACTTTTGTCAACGTACGTTGGTACCGATTTATTTAAGTCAAAAACTCCAACCACCAAGCCAAAGACTGTCACTCGATGGGATAAAAAAGAAAAAAAGCAATATGAAATTGATTGCCCACATATTATAACAGAATATAATCGGCATATGGGTGGTGTTGACTTGATGGACGGACTCATTGGACGATATCATATTCGTATGAAGACCCGTAAATGGTCAAACCGTATATTTTACCATCTTCTGGACATTGCAATGGTAAATGCTTATAGACTATACCACCGCGTTCATCCAGAAAAGGAGAAAAAAGTTGAGCTCCCCGTTTTTAGAACCCAAGTCGCCGAATCGCTTTGTCTACATGGACAAGAACTGCAGAAAAGGAGCGTCGGACGGCCAGCATCTCCAACGCCCCCCAAAAGGGCATACTTTCCAACAGAGGATATTCGTTACGATGCAGTGGGACACTGGTGTATATTCAGAGATAGAACGGGAAAAAAGCAGTGCAAATTTCCCAAATGCACTTCGGAAACCCAAGCATTTTGTACAAAGTGCAATCTTAACTTGTGCAATTCTACAACAAAAACATGTTTTTTTGATTTTCACAATAAGTAGTTGTATTGTATAATTATTTGAAATATACATTTAAAATTTTTACATTATTTCTACATTTCCCTGTCCCCATTTTAACTGACTAGGAATGCACAGGTCCGCCTGTAGGCGGACTATCTTTTTTTACCTGTAACAGGTAATACCAACATCAAAATTACTTTTTACAAAAGTTAAATGTATGGTGTGGTATCCTAGGTGACCACATAGTCGGACCTTTCTTTTTAGGCGGAAACTTAAATGGAGAGTCATATCTTGAGTTATTGAGAGAAGTAATTGATCCACGTATTACAACAATAATAGAAAATGATCATAATCTTTCTGAAGATTTGCTTGTCTTTCAACAGGATGGATCGCCTCCACATTTTGCTTTGCCAGTACGACAATTTTTAAATGAAACTTTCCCCAATCGTTGGATAGGTAGAAGAGGCTCGATGATGGAGTGGCCACCTAGATCACCGGATTTATCACCTCTAGACTTCTTTTTATGGGGTTATTTAAAAACAAAAATATATGCTACCCAACCAGAATCTTTAGGCGCCCAAGAAATCACTACTCTTCAACCGAGTTCTGTTAGTGCATGCAAAGTAGCGAATGGAACCGAATGCGAGATTTTAGGTGAATTATCTCTACCTATTACCTTAGAGGGTCGAACTAAGATTGTTGATGTTGTTGTTGTTCCTTCCGTGCCACAACCGTTGATTTTGGGTATGGATTTTTGGGGTAAGATGGGAATTGTCCCCGATTTATTTTCCGAGGTATGGAATTTTCGGGAAGAGAGTTTTTCAGGGGATGAGATAGACGTTGGAGCTATTCAGTCCTACGAGATGTTATCGGTTTTCCAACAAAAACAATTGACAGAGTTGGTAGATGCAACATTTGCGAAAATGGGACCTACTTTAGGATGTACACAGTTGGTGGAGCATACGATAGTCACGGATTCGCCGCCGATCCGCTTGAGGCACTATCCAATCTCTCCAGTTCTACTTAAGCAAGTGTACGAAGAGTTGGATGGTATGCTCAAGGATGGAGTGGTTGAACCATCTACATCAGCTTGGTCATCACCGATTTTGCTGGTTCGAAAATCAGACGGTCGTTATCGTTTCTGCGTCGATTTCCGACAACTGAACAAGGTGACTAATCGGGATGCTTATCCTATCCCATTTGTTAGTCAGACACTGGATAAGCTGAGAGACGCTCACCAGTGTGGTCAGACTGGACATCAAATCAGCCTATTGGCAAATACCCCTTTCGAAACAATCGAAACCATTGACCGCTTTTGTTGTGCCAGGGCGCGGACTGTTCCAATTCTGCCGTATGCCTATGGGGTTACATAACGCTCCAGCTACATGGCAACGGTTTATTGACCGAGTAATTGGAATAGATCTCGAGCAGCACGTTTTCGTGTACCTCGATGACGTCATCATCTGTACATCGACCTTTGAGCAGCATGTCCAGATTTTAAAAGCGGTATTGACTCGGCTGACAACCGCTGGTCTTACCCTAAATCGCGACAAATGCCACTTTTGTAAGCCAGAACTTAAGTATCTAGGTTATGTAGTCAACTCTTCCGGTCTTTTGGTAGATCCAGAGAAGGTGAGTGCTGTACTACAGATTCCCATACCACGTACCGTGAAGGAAGTTCGTCGCCTGATTGGCCTTGCTTCATGGTATCGGCGTTTTGTCCCTAATTTTTCTGTGTGAACTAACACGCAAGGATAAAAAATTTATTTGGTCGGAGAAGTGTGCCTTGGCTTTTCAGTCTCTCAAAGATGTGTTGGTGTCTGCCCCAATTTTGTCCTGCCCTGACTATACCTTGCCCTTTGTTGTCCAGACAGATGCTAGTGACTATGCCCTAGGTGCGGTGTTGAGTCAAAAGCATGCTGAAGGAGAAAAGGTGGTTTGCTACCTTAGTCGCTCCCTCACCGCTGCAGAGCGTAAGTATAGCACAACGGAGAAGGAGTGTTTGGCAGTGTTATTTGCGATCGAGAAACTCAGACCTTACTTAGAAGGGACACGGTTTCAGGTGATCACCGACCACTACAGCCTGAAGTGGCTAAACTCGATTCGTGATCCTGTTGGTAGGATAGCCCGTTGGGCAGTCAGACTCCAACAGTATGACTTTGAGGTCATCCACCGCAAGGGGAAGGATAACGTAGTTCCGGATATCCTATCTCGTGCCATTCCACCTGATACTGTTAGGCTTGAGGAGATCAATTGCCTCCCCACTAAGGACAAATGGTACTTGAGGATGCGTGATCAGGTGCGCAAAGAGCCTAGACGTTACCCTTTGTGGAGGGTATCAAGTGATCAGCTTTTCAAACGACTGAAGTCTCGGTATCCTGATCTTCAGGATAAGGCCGATGGCTGGGTGCAGGTTCTGCCCAAAGAACTCCGCTCAGGCATTATACGATCCTCCTCACTGTGGTCATTTAGGAGTTTACAAGACCATGAGCCGCATCAGTCAAAAATTTTATTGGCCCAAGTTGCATGCTGATTGCGTCAACTATATCCGTCGCTGTACTACCTGTATCAGCACTAAGCCCGACCAAAAGAAAGCCATAGGACATATGCGCAGTCAAACACCACTAACCACTCATCCTTTTGAAGTCTTATCAATTGACCTTGTTGGACCATTACCACGTTCTGCCTCTGGTTATTCGTATATATTTTCCGTGTGTGACGTTTTCAGCAAATTTACACTTTTCTTCCCTCTTCGTAGAGCCTTAGCTCGTGTAGTGTCCCAGACCCTCGAAGACCAAGTTTTTATGGTTTTCGGAGTTCCTCGCCGAATTATCCTAGACAACGGTGTCCAGTTTCAAAGTGAGGAATTTCGTGAGTTGTGTACAGAATATGAGGTTGAATTGAGCTATATTGCAAACTACCACCCGCAAGCTAATCCCGTTGAACGCGTCCACAGAGTTCTCAAAACCATGCTCAGTGCCTATGCCTCTGACAACCACAGAGAATGGGACCTCTATCTTCCCAAAGTGGCCTGTGCGTTACGTTCAGCACGCCACGAAGTTACCCAACTTACCCCTAATTTCATTGCTTTTGGTCGTGAAATTGTTTTATCAGGAAAACAAGACCTTCCCTTAGACGCGGCACAAAAATCTCCTGATTTTGAGGCCAGCATTCGTGCCGAAGCCTTGAAGAAGGTATTCCAAGATGTGTCCCAGAGGTTAAAAGCTACTTACAATAAGAGCAAACAAGTCTATAACCTGCGACGTCGCCCCGACAAGTTTTTAGTAAAACAGCGTGTGTGGCGTAGGAATTACGCAATCTCCGACGCTGCCAAAGGAGTAACGGCCAAGCTTATGCGCAAATTTATTGGCCCCTTCACAATAATAAAAGTGGTATCACCATGGACATATGAACTGTCAGATGAAAAAGGCAAAGCATGCGGTGTCTGGCATGCTAAAGACATTAAGGCACACCCACCAGACCAGGAACCCGATAATTCTGATGATGAGTGACCTGTGATGTCATCATCATTCAGTTGGTGTTTTTTTTATTAGTTAGGGATTTTTATATATATATATATATATATATATATATATATATATATATATATATAGGTTGTTTCTTTTTTTTACACAGTGTGTTCTAGTGTGGTTCTCCAATTGTTTATTGTTCCTTAAAAGTTTTTTTTTTTTTTAAAAAAAACTTTTTGTTAAGGAGAGGGGGTGTGTTACGGGTTTTATTCTCCCTAAATCTATTCCAGTCTAAAATTACCCTAGTTTACACTACTCTAAACTATTCTAACCTATCCTATTTCCTAGCCTACCCTATTGTAAATTATTCTAATCTATCCTACACTTAACTATTTACACTATTCTACTTCTAATCTATCCTACGCTTAACTATGTACACTATTCTACTTCTATTTAATTCTAACTTAAGCTACTCTAATTACTAAACTAATCTATTACTTATCTATTCTACTATAACCTATGCTAATCTCTTTAGTTACCTTTCGATTTAAGAGTGTGCGGTATATAAATGTATACAAATCAATAAAATGGGTCCATTGAATAAATTCATAAAATATCCATTTTTATCAAACATATTTTATAGTAAAATATATAATAATGTTTTGTAATAGAGTATAATCTCACCTGGAGTGTATTCAATAATAATTAATACCTTAATAAATAATTTATAATGTAAGTAAATATATTTCGCTACTTTGAACAATAACTCTAGCTCATTTACTTACTAAAAAGCTTTATTTTTATTGTTATTGTTTACATGTCAATTTTAACTCCTTCAGATGTCAGATTCTTCTAAATTTATAAATAATGACCACAGTCTTACCAGAAATTATCCTATTACCCTTTTGTAGTCAGGGCCTTCTTGCTAAGACATTGACTTTTGTTGGCCATTTTGTGGAACTTCCTTCCTGGCCCAGTTTTTGCTTGGATTCTTATTGTGGCATGTGCCAAGATTTCAACTAGGATTTTCTAGGATTCATTCTTGTGCAAAAACCAGAGATTCCTTTAGTCCGATATATTGTTAATGATCTTTGTGATTCATACACCTAGTGGTGGATATAGTATCGGGCTAAAAGTGTGAATTTAATTATTAATAATCTAAAAGGTCACATACCATCAAGGGTGAGTTTTTCAAAATGAATTATTATTTCACTTACCTATATTCCCAACAGCCTTCTGTATACATAATAGTTACAATCGTCCATGTTTTTCAGACCTCCTTGGTTCGCTCCTTCCATTAGTGCGTTCCTTCCTTTGCTCGCTCCGATTTACAATTCTGAGTAACGCTTTTATTAGAGGAATACTTCTAAGGACTGTGTACAAGTTCTCTCCACCTCTCCATACAGAATAGGGCTTCTTCACTGCACCGTTTGCGTGCTAGCAACAGAGTTCGGACAATTAGATAACCCTACCGAATACGAAGTCGTTTTCATAGCCGTCTACTACCTACCGATATCAAGAGGAAGCTGCCTAACTGGACATCGTGCTTAGTTGAGTTCACTTAATCACCACACGTAAGACAGTTCCTTTTTCTAACCCTATATTTCGGAGGGCCCCCATCTACTCACGAGGTTAGGTTGTTTTGAGACAGCCTACAACAAGCAGAGTTAAATACCTGAGTAAATACTCAATTTCTTTTGTATATGTATATATTTAAATTGTAATATCCACCTACCGGTTTAGTTGTCTTTTGTAATACGAAGAGTACTCTACGTAACCGCACTTTTACCACCCACTTGGAGGGTTATATCTTATAAGTGTATGTAAGTTAAAGGTAAGAATAGTTGTGGGAACGCCTTGTACATAATAATTTTCTTTTGTTCCTAATAATAGTCCACATTTCGGATATATGTAATTTGTTGGTTAACATTTCAATTTTGACAATACGAGGTTAGAAGATAATAAAGGCCCGTTCACATTCTATCAGCAAGGCCAATCAGGCGACGAACTTCCTTCACGGTACGTGGTATGGGAATCTGTAGTACAGCACCCACCTTCTCTGAATTTATTACAGGTTGCCTGATTAAAGGGGTTCAAATTACCGAACTCCCCTAATCAGGTTGATTAGTAACCTCTCAGGGTCGGGTTCCTGTGAATAGAGAAGAAAATGACTGATAGAATGTGAACGGGCCTTTATTATCTTCTAACCTCGTATTGTCAAAATTGAAATGTTAACCAACAAATTACATATATCCGAAATGTGGACTATTATTAGGAACAAAAGAAAATTATTATGTACAAGGCGTTCCCACAACTATTCTTACCTTTAACTTACATACACTTATAATATATAACCCTCCAAGTGGGTGGTAAAAGTGCGGTTACGTAGAGTACTCTTCGTATTACAAAAGACAACTAAACCGGTAGGTGGATATTACAATTTAAATATATACATATACAAAAGAAATTGAGTATTTACTCAGGTATTTAACTCTGCTTGTTGTAGGCTGTCTCAAACAACCTAACCTCGTGAGTAGATGGGGGCCCTCCGAAATATAGGGTTAGAAAAAGGAACTGTCTTACGTGTGGTGATTAAGTGAACTCAACTAAGCACGATGTCCAGTTAGGCAGCTTCCTCTTGATATCGGTAGGTAGTAAACGGCTATGAAAACGACTTCGTATTCGGTAGGGTTATCTAATTGTCCGAACTCTGTTGCTAGCACGCAAACGGTGCAGTGAAGAAGCCCTATTCTGTATGGAGAGGTGGAGAGAACTTGTACACAGTCCTTAGAAGTATTCCTCTAATAAAAGCGTTACTCAGAATTGTAAATCGGATCGAGCAAAGGAAGGAACGCACTAATGGAAGGAGCGAACCAAGGAGGTCTGAAAAACATGGACGATTGTAACTATTATGTATACAGAAGGCTGTTGGGAATATAGGTAAGTGAAATAATAATTCATTTTGAAAAACTCACCCTTGATGGTATGTGACCTTTTAGATTATTAATAATTAAATTCACACTTTTAGCAAGATACTATATCCACCACTAGGTGTATGAATCACAAAGATCATTAACAATATATCGGACTAAAGGAATCTCTGGTTTTTGCACAAGAATGAATCCTAGAAAATCCTAGTTGAAATCTTGGCACATGCCACAATCAGAATCCAAGCAAAAACTGGGCCAGGAAGGAAGTTCCACAAAATGGCCAACAAAAGTCAATGTCTTAGCAAGAAGGCCCTGACTACAAAAGGGTAATAGGATAATTTCTGGTAAGACTGTGGTCATTATTTATAAATTTAGAAGAATCTGACATCTGAAGGAGTTAAAATTGACATGTAAACAATAACAATAAAAATAAAGCTTTTTAGTAATTAAATGAGCTAGAGTTATTGTTGAAAGTAGCGAAATATATTTACTTACATTATAAATTATTTATTAAGGTATTAATTATTATTGAATACACTCCAGGTGAGATTATACTCTATTACAAAACATTATTTTATATTTTACTACAAAATATGTTTGATAAAAATGGATATTTTATGAATTTATTCAATGGACCCATTTTATTGATTTGTATACATTTATATACCGCACACTCTTAAATCGAAAGGTAACTAAAGAGATTAGCATAGGTTATAGTAGAATAGATAAGTAATAGATTAGTTTAGTAATTAGAGTAGCTTAAGTTAGAATTAAATAGAAGTAGAATAGTGTACATAGTTAAGCGTAGGATAGATTAGAAGTAGAATAGTGTAAATAGTTAAGTGTAGGATAGATTAGAATAATTTACAATAGGGTAGGCTAGGAAATAGGATAGGTTAGAATAGTTTAGAGTAGTGTAAACTAGGGTAATTTTAGACTGGAATAGATTTAGGGAGAATAAAACCCGTAGCAATTTACGACAAAGAATAGAGTATGAATGCCTACATTTAAATGCACACGTGTTCGGTAATGTCAGGGAGGCTTTTCAATCTAGGTTATACCATTGTATGGAAGTAAATGGTGGACATTTTGAACAATTTTTATAATAAATTTTGAAAATGAAATATTCGTTTTGTCATTGGAAACGCTTGTGACAAAATCATTAAAATAAAAGTTTTGCACAATTCAATTTTATTTTAATTTAAAATTCTTTAGATCGTAAACTAATTACTTTAATCCCCATGTTTTATACATTTTTGAAATCAGTTAAACGAGAGCAATCCAAAAATGGATAAAAAAATGAGGCAAGCCATTTAAAAAAATTGAAGGGATGATAGTAGGGGTGAAAGGGTGACTTTTTTAGCAAACTTAAATATGGCACGATATCTCCCCCTTCGAATATTAATTGACGTATTTTTTTGTTTTTTGTAATAATCAGTCCTTCAAAAGTTACTTAAGGTGGATACTTTTATCTGAAAAGCAACGTATTTTCTCAGAGGCAAGAAAACATCTTTAAAAAAAAGGCGCCCGAGCAGAGACCCTGTTGATTTCTGTTAGTTATTTCCGTAACCCCTAATATACCCGATATTGTTTTATAAAATTTCTTGATTTTTAATTTTTATAAGCCAGCCGTAACAATAATATTTGAGTTTATTAAAACATACTATATTTCAAAGCCATCCTTGGTCAATATTTTTTTTATTATTCCATTCTTCTGCTTTCTACTTCCCACCTCAGCGATCCCAGATCTGTCTTTCCTACCTGAGAAAAAAACCGCCCTCGCTCGGATCTTCGGTACTTCATGTCCACATCTACAGACAACGAAGCATCTTTTAAGAATACTAAGGGAAACGACATACACCCCGGTTGGGTATCAGAATTTGCTGAACCACCAGACATCTTCGTAGAAAGACCAAAAAAGGTTGCCAAAAAAAAAACAGACGTCGTACAAGAGTAGCCAAAATAGGATCAGGATATATCAGTACCCCGAGTGGGTTGGATATATAACTTACGAAACCCCGAACTAACTACTGAGTTAGTTAAACACCATCTTCCCGCAGAAGGGACCGTGCAGGAAAGCGAAAGCGACTAGCTTTTTTTCTTCGAAAAGCTTTCCCGAATTCAGAGTTACTTCCACCCCTAATTACGACAAAATCGACACCCCTGAACCAGTTAAAACCGATGATTGGAATATTTCTTTTGGAACCCACGACGATCCTGTAGTTTTCTTGGAAATACTGGATTGTATAGCTAGAGGAGTAGAAAAGAATCGACTCTTACCTAGCATGTCAAACCTTCTTGCTGGGGAACCAGCTTTGTGGTTCCGGAATAACCAACCCTCTTGGAACACTTGAAATGATTTTGAAACTGATTTGCTATTCAGTTAATGATCCCACTAACGTAGAAGTCGAGAGGAGACCTAGAAGAACTGAAAACGTGGATATCCATAACTGGAAAATCACGTTTGGTAACCGGGATGTCCCGGCCGCCTTTCTAGAAAGACTAGAAGAAATCTGCATCTCAAAGGGTATTGACAGACGCCGTTTACTACCCTACATCCCCGAACTCCTTACTGGGGAACCCGCTCTATGGTTCCGCAATAACCGGCACTTCTGGAATACATGGGATGATTTTGAAAAAGACTTCCGAATTTATTATTTCCCTGTGAACTATCAAGTCGACCTAGAAGCCGAAATAGACCGACGAAAAAACGAAACCGTAACAAGCTACATAACCGACCTACAAAAATTAATGAGAAGACATGGGAACTTATCGGCCGAACAACAATTAGCCTGGCTATACCGAAATTTATTACCAGAGTTTCGACAACAAATCCGAAAGACGGATTGTCCCAATATATCGACATTCTGTCAAGTAACCAGGGAGTTTGAATTGTTAAGGAAGAAACTCCAGAATGTTCCAACCACGACCTCCGCTCCGAGATATACAGGTCTGCGTTACCCTGAGAACGAACCTTTGTTCAAAGATTAGGCAAACTTAAAGAGTGTTTTGACCTAGCCCGTCTTAATCTTTCCCGAGCTTTCACTTCAGAGTCACTATTATAACCTTCGACGTCGAGATTGGAGATGTACTTTAGGAGACCTAGTTATAAAAAAGAACACACCTTGTCCGCCGCCGTTGATCATGTCGCCGCTAAATTAGCACCGAAATATTCTAGACCATATACCGTCGTAAAAGTCGTATCCCCCATAGTCTTTAACCTAAAAGATGCCATCGGAAAAAGACTCAATCAGGTGTACATCAAGGACTTAAAACCCGCAATCGAAAACGAATAGTTTGTATCTTTTGCAGCTATGAATCGAAAACCGACACTCTACCGAAATTAATCCCGCTGGAAGATTGGAGGCGGAAGATGGCCTCCGAGGCACAAAGAATTATGGCTGCCAAACGGGTAGCCCACCAATTAAAAATGTAACGTTTACTTTTGACTTGCCGTTCTTTTATTGGGATTATTATTAGATTAGAATGATTATAGTGTAAGCTCACCTTGCCAAGAAACAAAAAAAAAGGTTAAAAATGTTCTCTAGTGTATATTTTACTATCTTAGTTATTTTTGTATATAGTAATTGGTACTTTTCTTGGGTTTCTTGTTCTAATATAGATGTATTACTGTATATGGCTCCTGGGGAATGTAAATTATGTATGGATTTAATCACTATACTTGGTATATTAGCTGTAGGGCAGTTTAATTATCTACCACATTTGTTAGCGCTTATTTCATCAAATATCCTAAAAAAAAAGGTATTATTTGATTTAATTACCATCTCTTATTAACCATTATACCTTTTAGCTATCTTTAAGCAAGTAACTAGTTCTTGTGAGGCTTTGAAAATAGTTTCTTTCTGTATACTTCCAGTGTAGGATATGTCGGAAATTCCCTTAGTGCGCTATTTAATTTGTAGTTGCTTAGGCCTGGAAAGATATTTATTAATATTATGTAGTATATTTACTTCCAATCTTACCGTCGTGATTAAGCTTAAATCCCCAAGGAATCTGTAGTTATTCATTTTTTTTTGTCCGTGTACTGTTTACAAATCGAATTTACTTACGACAACATGTGTTTGACGGTTGACGTCGAACTTGTCATGTCAGAGCGCGATGATTATTGATTTTCGGCCACAGATGTTAGAACGTACTAGACTGGCTACGCTCGAATATCTTGGTATCTTGTGACTTGGGAAAATTATTTCCATACAGGACATATTGTATTTAGGAATACTTTTGTAATATATAGTTAGGTATTTCTAGGGGTCTTGAATCATATTGATGAACATCCGATTCGATAAAGTTATTTAGTAACCACCACCGATACGTGACGTCAGTGGTTTCTTTTTCTGTTGTTGATAAGGCAACACTGCGTACGCAAAAAGTCATCTGATTCTTACTGACCAGCATCGGACGGCCTCTTTCTTGAAAAATCTGTGTAGTGCGAACACGTAAATTTTCGGCAGTGTAGAGTCGTAAGGGGATACCAATTTTTTTTGAGACTTCGAGTCTTCTCACTATTTGAGGTTTTTATTGGTTTTCCCCAGTTAATCGTGGTTTGGATTTGTGGGGTATTTTCCTGAATTGGATTTAGTGGAAAATTACCATTTTGTGGAATAGCCGAGCCACGCCGAGTTTTCGGGTTTTTTTATGCGGCTCTCACTGTAAGTATATCGATCACCATTAGATTTTGAGTCTTTATCTAGTAATTTATTTAGGCCCTAAAGTCAATACTGGATTCCTGTGTGTGATTTGGGGACAGGAACAGCTTGGCAGTTTTTTTTTGGCTCGTGTTCGCTTGGAGAGACGCCATTTTGTACCCTTGTGAAAGGTATGATTTATGATGCAATTTTTACTATTATATATTTATTGTATTTGGCTATTAATATTTTAATAAGTGCTGGGTGTACTTAATTTTTACTATTTGAGTCCATGATACAGTTTATGGCTATTACTTCAGTTCTTTATATATTGTAAATATTCAGGGGTAGTTTAGAGCAAGATCAGCCCTGTCTGTATCGTTGATGGGGTAATGCAGGTTCAACCTGACTCATTACTTGTTAGTTTTAACTTCAATTTGGGGTAATTAGTGTTATAATTTGGGAAATCTAGGTCAATTTTGAATTGAAACATTTTGTTTATATTTTAAAGGGTTCACCCGTGGGGCTTTAAGATACTCTTCACCCGTGGGGCTTTAAGAAATTCTTCCCGTGGGGCGTTAAGGATTCTTCACACTTTGGACACTAAGAACTGTTCACCTGTGGGATATTTGGTAACCAATCGACTGTGGGTTACTTGGTAATCGTTCACCGAAGGGGGTTGCTGATAATTGTTCACCTACTTGGTTATTGGTTCACCGTTTACTTGTGAGGACAACATACACTGCTTTACCAGGCTGCTGGTTATTAGACGTTGCTCTCACTGCATGGGAAATTGGTGTTAACGGTGGAGATAATGGTGACAACCCTATTCAGGTTTTTTATGTATTACTTTGTAAATTTCTTGTGGGTGCAGGCTTAATGCCTATTTATTGATAATTTTCAGTGTTCTTAGGGTATACGAATGAACCTAGGGCATAGTTGACCACTATTTTTACTTATACTAGCATATTCAAATATTTAAAAAAAAAAAGAAATTCAGTAAGCCTATATTCAATTTAATATTTCAAATTTAGTTAATTTAAGCTCTTAATGCTGATGTAGTAATCCTTCGGGTCGCAGAACACTTGGACTGCTTCCACGTTTAAGTTGTAATTCTTCAGTTATTAAGGGCTACCTACTGTCATAATTTTACTTTTTCAATTTATTCATTATTAAATGGACCAGACTTAACGAATAAGTTAAGCAATCTCAGAAGACCCGTGTGGGGGCAGAGATTTTACAACCTCTTCCTATTTATGGGAGCTTCAAAGTATACCAATTTTGTCTTAAGTCCTTTGTGTATTTTTTTTTTAATATTTAGTATTTTTCTTATTACTTTAAAATATATTGCGGTCCAGCATTAAATGCTGCCAATTTATATAGGTACGGGTATGTCTATGGTATATATTTAAGATTGTTGAAAGTCTTTATAGGGTGTATATTTAATTATTGTTTGCAATTTATATATGGCGTCATTTGATAACTTTGCAAATTTGTGTACGATATTTAGTTGGTTATTATAAATTCTGTTATATGGTAATATACATGTAAAAGGTAGAAATTAATATTTTACAGGTTTTTCACCCTATTCTACCTCACTCTGTCCTTTGCTCTGGTACCACAGCCAATGACTTACCATGCCATTCATTGATGGAATTATAAATATTTTTTTGGGTTTATGCATATACATATATGAGTTAATTTCTTACCTTATTTATTAGTTATTAGACATTTGATAGGTATTGATACCTTTTTTATGGTATTATATAATTCATCATATACCTGGCTTTATATATTTTTTTTAACTTTAGTATTGTGTGTTCATTATTAACCCTTTTTAGAGGTTTTCTTTATTATTTGTAAATTTGTTAAATTACATTTTATCAGGTAATTTTTTTTATATAAAGGAAACATAAGTTGAGGTTGATCTTTTATTTCTTTCCTCATTTACGGGGTTAGTGGGGGAATATTTGAACTGTTTGGCCAATAATTTAACTCCGTTGGCGCCCTTTTTATTTTATCTACTATTTCCGGAATTTTAGCTACCCACATCCTAGCTATCGTCTGAGCGACGTCGAAGGCCTAAAGGTTGACACCGGAACAACCGAATCTTATGTAACCGAGTAGGTAAAGTTTTGTAGTTAATTCTTTAATAATTTTTTCTTTAAGTTTAAAATTTTGGTGGAATCGCCGAGTTCATTTGGTAGGTTACAAAAACCGCGAGGCCAATAGACCAACCCCGGGAGGTGTCCAAGATTATAAACTTAGTGACACCAGAGCCCCCCAAAAAAAATAGTGATTCTACAGGATATAGTATTACCGTCATGGAAACGCATAGATGAGCCCAGGGAAGGTCCCTTATTCCCAGTAGAAGTACGCGACCTGCTTTGGAGGGACGCCGAAGAAGAGTGTGCCCTCTACGAGACCCCGCCTCCAACTCCCTCTTTCCCGGCCCCCCGCCTCCAACTCCCTCTTTCCCGGCCCCCCGCAGCGTGCCCCAGGATACGCCACCTGGATGCTGAAAGAAGAGCTGGCACAAGCTCTCCTTTCGGTGACCGAGAGACCTGTTTCCGCTCACATATCCCCGGAATTAATGGCCCGGGCTCAAACCCTTCGGCCACCAAACTCCAATCGGCACCAAAAGTACCGGCTTTCTTTTTTTCCAAAAGTCACGATAGTTTCGTTTAACCCTACCTGCCCTCCCATCATATCGAGATGGGGCCACCCTTTTTTATGTAATTATTCATATAAGAGTCTGTCAACCAAGCTAACTGTTGCCGTGTCATCACTCTTGCCAACTTAACTAACCTAACTTGTCGCTATTTCTTAATCCAAAGGTCGCCATACAATACATTTTTGAAAATCGTGTCATTATTAATTCAAAGACTGGGGGAGTAGGGTAATATTATTCTATAAGCCAATGTAGAGAAAACAATCAGTAGCAGTAGCATAACCTATATCTAGGAGAAAAAAATCAGTAGCAGTAACATAATCTATATCTAGTATTCAAATGGACAAACTAGTTTCCATTTTTAATGCGAGTGCGAGACCTAAACATTTAATGACTCGTTTTTAGGATATAAAAAATGCTGTAATGTGTTAGAGTCATAATGCATTGCATTTAAAATATATTTCTATCTATGATGTCCGCCATTCAATGGCGGACACATTCAATACATTTTTGCAATATTAATTCAAAGACGTGGGAGTGGGGGGATACGTGAAGAGAAAAATCAGGCTCAGCGACTGCTATTATTCAAACGGTCAAACTAGTTGCCATGTCAGGTCACACTAAGGTAGCCATTTTCTATCCATCATTGGATTTAAATATAAATAAAAATTAACTAATATACATTTTAAGAAAGGGCACCTGCTTATTATTTTTAATAAGCAAAAAAATAATACAGAATTTACTGATAACTAAGTTTTAATGATAACAGACTTTAATGAATAATAAAATAAATATAAATAAAATGCATCCATTTGATATACATATGTTGTTTGATATACTGTGGTTTTATTAGCGATAATAACGTAAACGGTTTCGAGTCTGAGGCAGCATTTCCGATGAAAAAATGCAAAATATGGATTTGTTTACTTCATCAAAAAACCTATACAGAATGTTCCCAGAATTTGTTGGTGAAAGTTTCCTTATTTTCTGAGGATTTATTAATATTGTCACAAATTCCAATTAATACATTTTTCCAAATTTTATATATTCATATTTAATTATTATTATTATTATTATTATTATAATTAATTTAATTCATTCATAATAGGACAGTTAGATTAGATTAGGAGTAGGACAGTTACCTTTATTTCAAGTTCCAGTAATATAATAATTTTGTAACAAAATATTAAACAATTCTCAATTTTTATAAGATATTTCCTTTCATGTTTAACAATAATAAAATTTGCTAATTTTGCTGATTTCACAAAACCGTGGAAACTACAAATCAAACATCATTAGTTGTATTAACTTGATGAATATGCAAAATCAGCAAATGAGTTTAGAAGGTAAATGTTCTAACAAACGGCATTGATTCAGGAAAGTCCTAAGCCACAAGCGACAGCTAAAAAGCTCCATTAAAAAAAAAATAAATAAAATAAATAGTTGAGGTTTTAAAAAAGAATTTGTGGACGTGCCCCTAAAGGATAATGCGGTAAGAAAAGTATTTTTATATAATTATATTTTTTTGTGTGGTAGTTTGTTAAATATAAGAATAGTTTTGTAAATTCCAGATGCTAGATGTAAATATTGTACATTTGAATACTCGTTTGAATATTAATTTTTTAATTAATAAAAGTGTTAGTTTGTATCAGTGATTTTAATTTCTTCTTTCCAACAAGCAGAACAGTGGTTAAATTAAATTAATAAATACTCCTCACCAGGTTGTACTTTGGGTCGAACGGACTTTGTCCAATCCTTGGAGAAGTCCGAGCTACCCAGAATATAGCGTGGCGAGCTAGAGCTCGTCGTGGCGTAGTCAGATAAAATCTGAGCTACCCAAACCCCAAAAAGAATACCCTGACACCCACGACGTGACATGGTGGAGGCGCCGGGCACCGATCCCGGTACCTCTCGCAATTCGTTGTTGCCCACTGTCGTTCAGTAAATTATTACGACTCGAATTAAAGGTGTGACAATTGAGATTGTATTCTCTTGTACTATAATAAAGTGCGAACAAAACAATAAATAAGTCCTAAACGTCAGGTTTGACTAGCCTGAAATATATAAAAATAAAATTTAATACACTGTGAAAGCCACAGAAAGGAGCTTTTTGTCTTACTAAGTTGTTAGAAGCAACCCTTCTAGCGTCAAAAGGACTTCACTCCTCACAAAAAGGCATTTTGATCGCTGAAAAACAATCATCATCGATCTAAGAATAGCTACGCAGTAGTTTCACATTTCATTTTTAAAATATAAATAAGCATAATCTACAGGTTTAGCTAGCCTGAAAAATGACGAGTATAAAGAACCGTCCACCACGTTGGGTAATAACCCAACTACAAATATTGATGACTGTTATGCTACAGTCCGAAGTTAAAAAGCAAACTAAAGCAAAATCTCCAGCCAATGGAGATTCTAAGAATGACGACCCCCGCAAGTATTAGACAAGAACAACATCGCCTACTACAGCTCTAAAAAGAGCAGAAAATTAGAAGGGAGGAGAGCCTACCTCATCAACCTTTTTGTGACAACCGGCATTATGTGGACTTTTAATATGATGAAGAAACTGAGAAAGGCAAAAAGACCGTCTCATAGTAGGGCCATCAGACCCAAAATTAAGATTTCAAAATCATGGTTCAAACCTGAGAAAAGGAACGAAGGGAACCCTTTAAAGAAGGTTTCTGAGACACATGAAAAGGCCACATTTAAACCGGATAAATCCCTCCTCGACATCAACCTAGCTCCCCTAACTAGACACACTTTAGTTAGGAATATTCCCAAAAGGACTTTCAACTTTCCTCTCACAGAGGAAGAGAGACTTGAAATACGCAACGTTAAGGCCCAGAAATCGGAATGGCAAAAAACTATCGTTTACAAAAATAGGAAGCAGAGTTATAGAAAAGAGACTGACTCCCTCTTAAGAAAACAAGTGCAAGACGCTTGGAAAGAAGAGCAGGCCTCGAAGAAAGCTCAGTATGAGGAACGGGCGCAAAAGAGACAGGTGAAAAACAAACTAATCGTTGAAGTTTTACGAGATCAGAGATAGACCCCGTAAACAGAAACTGGACTCTAATGCCATGTTTAAAATGGCACAGAACGAAGTGCTCATTGACATGGGCATTAGACAACCTGGTGAAAATGCCATTAAGACCCTTAATTGGAAGCCCAAACCGTTGTCAATTAGGCAAGAGATCAGAATGGTGAGAAAGAAGCCCATGGCAGATGCGGCAAAAATCTCGCATGTTAAGCTGGGTGAATCAGCCAAGAGAATAAAATTCTCTAATAAGAAGATCAACACTGCCATACCCCTACCCCAGTTCAACAAAAAACCGTCTTGGGCCAAAATTAGAGACTTTGAGGCCAAAATAATATGGGATGATTGGAATAAAGCCATAGAGCAGCTTGAGAGGGCGCAGAAAGTGCCAATTGGAAGATGTGATAGCAGCCACACCAGAAACAGCACCCACTGTCACAGCCAAGGAGGATGTGAATAGTGAAGTCCTCATTGATACTTCTCAGGCACTAGTGCCTAAAAATCAGATAATAATAATTGCAGTATCGCTCAGATCCGCTCAAGTCTGTACATACCCAGTAGCACAAGTCTCACTCAAAACGTCTTTTCTCCTAAGATTCTAACAGTTTACGACGGCAAAACGTCAAATTCGAGACGGCCGCGAAACAGAAAAAAAGGGGTTGTTCCCATATTTTTTTTCCATGTTATTAAATTTTATTGCTATTTATTTATTAACCTAAATAACTTCCGACGGCAAAACGTCAAAATCGAGACGGCCGTAAAATAAGAGAAGGGCTTTGTTCCCATTCTCTATCTTTTGGTTCTATTCTCTATTTTTTGTTTCTATCTTCTTTACTGTTTCCGACGGCTAAACGTCAAATTCGAGACGGCCGCCAAACAGAAAAAAGGCGTTGTTCCCATTCTTTTATTTCATGTTATTAATTTTATTGCTAATTTAATTAAAGTATTTGGAGCCAAGTTAACAGGCGTACATCGGTCGTATGTTAAACTGTGAATTTTCTTTTAGTTTCATACTCTGAATTGCTTTAGGCGTACATCGGTCGTATGTTAAACTTTTTTTTAGTTTCATACTCTGAATTGCTTTAGGCGTACATCGGTCGTATGTTAAACTGTGATTTTTCTTTTAGTTTCATACTCTCAATTGTTATATCTAGCCCTCCTAGGTAGTACTCCCTACAATTCACACTCATCGGAAAAGGTCTTCCTCTAACATAAGTCAAAAGGTTCTGTATAATACTCCATATAGGCGTTGTAATCAACTCTTACAATCGCAGAGTCCGGTGGCTTTCCTCCATACCCTTCACGATTTATCATTTTTTTTAATAGCACCATTTTCAGTGAGATTTGTCATCTTAGAAACAATAATCTCAAAGGTTAACAATTTACCTATGTTTGGATTTTATTCTTAGCAGTACCTGCATGCCATCCAAAGGTTCCTGAAGGTCAATACATTTATTTTGTACTCCTTGTCTTCTTCTGTTTCCACATCATAGTCGACTCTTAAGTCACTGGAACATACCGGTTCTCTGACAGACAGTATTCTGGGACGTTATAGTGACGTATGCCAAAGGGAAACGGACAAAATAGCAGTTACAAACCGTACCCACTCTACAGGGTTAAAAAGTCGAGCTAAGCCTTTCTACCCCAGGTAACGGGTTACATAAAATTTCTCCTATAAAATAAACTAAACACATATACGAATAATAATCCTTTGCATCCTGTCCACTAACTTTAGTCACCTAGGTTTTGAGTGACGGCTTCCGCGTTTTGAGAGATATTGTAATTTTTTTTCTCTCAGATAAGTTAGAACAAACCACTATTTGGGAACTCCAAAAAATTTTTTTATTACCCTACAAGGTTGTATAAATCAAAATAGAGTCTTGGCTTGGAAGGATTTAATTGGGAATTTTCTAATTACCCAAAAATAGTTTGAAAGTTAAAATATGTGGAATTGTACCTTCACCTCATCGTGTTGAAAAAAAAAATCTAGATTTGACGGTATTGAGTTTGTTCTTGTCGTTGAATTTTTTTTTAGAAAAGTAATTTTTCTTGAAATTTTTTTTAACAAAAAAAAAATAATTTTTTTTTGGAAATTTTTTTTTAAATTTTTTTTAAATTTTTATTGAATTTTTTTTTAATTTTTTTTTAAATTTATTTTTCTCGAAATATTTTTTCTCTCGAAAAATTTATTTTAGAATTTTTTTTTCTGTAAATATTTGCTTCTCTCGGAAACTTTGTTAGATTTTCGGAAATTTTTTTAGTGGAAAATTTTTTTTTGGATTTTCTTGTGAAAACTTGTTTTCATTTCCATCTAATTTTGAAAAATTTTGAATCCAGTTAAGGGAATTTTCTTTAGTTCAAAAAAAAAATAATTACCTATTTAGTATTTATGGGCCTAGAAGTTGTTTCAAAGATTTAATTTTTTTTTTCTTATAATATACATACAAACAAATTATACATTAGAGTCGATCAAGTTGAGAGCCACCTATTCCTAAATCCTACCCTAACCCGCCCCTTTTCAGGCGACGTGGAAGCCAAATAAAAAGGTAAAATTAAGGTAGAAATAAAACATAAACAAAGGCTACAAGATTTACAAGTTAATACAATATGACGCCACCTACTAACCCAAACATCCCCCCAAAGGCCGCAGACCAGGGCTCAGCACAGGAGACACATCAAAATTTTAATTTACCAATAACGCAACAACCCCTAGGTATTATAGCAACCACGCTAAACATTGTAAACTTTAACGGTATGTCCAAAAAATTAATTTTTTATATAGGATTTGTCAGATTATTTAAAAAGAGGTGCGGATCTTTATGAAATTAAATAATGATTTCCCAAATTATTTTAATTGAAGTATAATCATATTATTTTTTGTCTTAATGTAAAAGTGGAAAATAACGCTTTCTTATATATATATAATAATTTAAAAAGAATATAAAAAATATCTAAAAATTCTAATTTTTATTTTTAGATATTTTTAATTATAATCAGACTATTTTTCCGGTCCGAAGGCTACACATTAATCTATACTAAATTTATTACATATATCATTTTCTGTAAAGCAATAAATTAAAACTAAAAACTGATAAATTTAACACTTTGCTAATTTTATAGTAAACCATTCAGGACCGTATTTTTATTATTTAAAAAAATAATGATAATTTATATTATTAAATTTTTAGCATTTTAAATTTATTTTTTTAATAAATGTTCATACATTTTACAAATGCCAAAAAATCTCTTGTAGTTATCAGATATTATAATTATCTACTGTAACAGAAATTCTGTCCATTACGAGAATTACGAATAAAATGATAGTAATCGTACCGGATGTCGGAGCAGTAGACATAGCCAAAATTTGAATAACTGAACATTTGGCGCTTGTTGTTTGGAACCAATGCTATTGGCCTGGTGAAAAATCGATACTTGGTCTCGCGGTGGCGCACCTTGTCTCGCGTTTGACTGATTCAGCTCTTTTCTATCAACGATCGCTGCCAACGCAAGTCGTGAATTTGTTAAAAGCGTTAAATTTTTCGATGTAGTGAATTAAAAGTAATTTTCGTTAGTGCAGATAATAAGGGTTTTGCCACATTAGAATATCGGGTAAGAATAATTTGTTTTAATAAGATGTGTATTTCTTTTTCTTAGAAAATGCTGACACGTGTGATTACAAAATGGATGCCGGCTTAATATTTTTCTGTAATTAAGTTTTTTTATAAAAAAAATGCTGAAACACAAAGTACCGAGTGTGTACCTTTACTTTGTGCATTACGCATTTTCCAGAGCGAATTTCGAGTAGTGACGACTGACCCACAGTTCTTTTGAGAATAGTGATCAAGTAACAAAATTTTACCACTTAACACACCGTCTTACGACGTTAAACAGGATTGGAGTACCTAGATCTATGCCACGTGGCAAGAAGTCAAAGGTAACACAAGCTTCACCCCCCGTCCGACCAAGGCATCACCCCCGCTCTCAGTGCCAAGCCCCCCCGCCCCTCTAAGAAGGCCGATTCCTCTAAGACCACCAAAGCTAAGGCCAACCCCACTAAACATGTCGACCCAAAGCCCAGTGGAACCCGGACAGGCCCCCAACCCTCCACCTCAACGAGCCCCTCCAGCTCCGGCCCCCCAGCCGAGCAACCCCGGCCCCCACCGACCCCCTCCGACAATGGGACTAACAATCCCGTACCTCTCAGGTCCCAACCTCCTACCGGTTGGTCGCAGGGACAGCTCTACAAAAAAGGTCTAATTGACTTTTTGCGTAAGTCGAGCCGTTTCAAAGATATCGAGCCTCAAACTTCAGAATGTTTAAAATTATGCTTTTTTTTTCTTAAATACAAAAATCAATTTATATGTATTTAAAACCCAAAATTATTAACTTAAGAATAAATATATGCATATATTTGATGGAATGCAGATCTAAAATTCTTAATAATTTGATAAATGATAATTTTTATTGATTTTTAGCAAAAAAAATATTCACTTACCTAATAAAATTTGGTAGAAGTTTACTATAAATTTATTTATATTATGTATCAATAATCCATTTTAATTAATAATAACAGATTTATTGGCTTATTAATAGATTAAACAGTAATAACAGTTAAATACAATATCTATACATTTCTAGTTAACTTCTTAGCAGTAAAATCTAAAATAAATTTGTTTACGCATTTGGGTCATTCTTCAGAAAAGGTACAATTCATTAGAACAGTAAATAAAAAATCAATTTTTCCAAAATAATAAGTTTTTTAGTTATTTATTAAATGGCTTTTCTTTTGAAGGAAAAGCAAAATGTAATAATTTTATATTTTTTTATCGTTTTTTTGGAACAAATTATGGCCAATGTCATACTCCGTTATCTGTCCCAACTCATACTTGAAACAAACAAAATAGTATTTCACTAGATTTGAAAAAGCTGATGTAAAATTTAGTTATGACAAGTTATTAAACAAAGTCTAAAAATTAGATTTTATGATATTCAATTAAATTAAAAAAATGTTCTCTTACTTTTTTTTTTAAAATAATTCATGTCCCAGGGTACTAGCGTCAATCCTGTTATCAACTTTAAATTTGCAATAGAAACCGCCAGGAGGCGTGCAAATTAACGCGCATTGTTTCAGACACTTTGTACAAATTCGTTCAGTTTGAATTTGACCACAATCGAGTGAAGTAGTGTCGAGTGTAAACAAAACTTAACGTTGTATGACTAAGACCGATCTTGGACAGGCTTGTACTATCATTACCGCGATCAATCTTTTAAGGTAAATATATTAGTTAATTGATATTATTTTTTAGTAATTTTGTGTAATACTTCATGAAATTTAAGATGTCCTGTTTTGATTATTTTATGTAGTTTTGTCTAAAATTAAACTCAAATAAACCTTTGTGTCCATCAGCTCCGTTATCTCAACTCCGTTATCTAAGTTTGATAACGGTGTTGACTATGCTGATCACGGAGTTGACAGTTCTCTATCTAATGCTATTTTCATTATTTTTAGTGTTCAATATGGCTCCCATAAAGAAGAAAAAAGATAAATATGAATCACGGAAAGAACAAGTTAAACAGAACATGAAAAAAATGAGAGAACGTATTCGGAATGACCCTGTGAAATACGAGGAATACAAAAGAAAAGAGAGGGAAAGGTATGAAAAACGCAGAAACGAAGGCAAAATAAAGAACATAAGTGATCTGACGAATAGAGAAAAAAGAGAAAAGCGAAAAACTTGGAGACATTCCTCCAAAAAATACCGCCAAAGACTTAGAATGATAGAAAATATAGTTGATATCACCCCTCCAGCTAGCCCGCAAGTTAATGATTTACCTGAACCTCCTCATGAAACTCCAAGCAGACAATTGCTTCAAGGCAAAAGGCAATCTAAGAAAAACAGACGAAAGTTACACGCTACAATAAAAAAGTTAGAAGCAAAGAATGCAACTTTAAAAAAGAAAATGGGAACATATAAAAGAAGATGCAATAGATTATTATTAGAGAGAAGGGGAAAAAAAGCGCTCTTCCAGACAGTCCAACAGACAAGGTAAATGAGTTAATAGAAAATAAGGAAAATATGATTGAGGAAATTAGAAAGAAAGTGCTTTTTGGAGAGGTGGTAAAAAAGCAAATAACAGAAAATCTACGACGTGAAAAGTTTTTGAAAGGCAAGAGAAATATTATAAAAGCAGTGTCTGGAAATGTAATGAAGAAATACAGGTTTCTTAATGTCCTAACCACTTGGTCACGTAAAATGTGTAGGCCAAATAGGCCGTTAAACAACAAAAACATAAAAAAGGGCAGGCTGCAGAAAACAATTCGAGACTTCTTAGAGAGAGATGAATGCAGTCGCATGTTACCAGGGAAGAAAGATACAATAACAAAAAACAAAGCAAAAAGACAAAAGAGATTTTTAAGCGACTCTTTGAAAAATCTTCATATAAAGTTCACCCAAACATATACACAATATAGGAGAATTAGTTATGCCCACTTTTGCAAATATAGGCCCTTCTGGATATTACTACCTAATGTAAGATCAAGAGAGACTTGCGCGTGTATTCATCATGAGAATATGGCTCTTATTACACGTAAACTAAGAGTTCTAAACATAATTGACAGCACATTTCCAAATCAACTGTGTAAGGAGCTTTGCTGTGAAGAAACAAATGAAACATGTCTTAGTCGCACCTGTGACTTATGTAAGGGCAAGACATTTTTTTTGAATAACTATGAACCCGATGAAGCAGTGGTTTGCAAGTTGTGGATCAACAAAAAAGAAAAAGTTGTTGTCAAAGGAACTGAAAAAATATGCCAAAAAACAATTAAAGAACCAGTTACTTTTTCAGCTAGTGAATTAGTCACAAAACTCAAAAACGATCTACCTAAATATATGTTGCACATGCGAAATATTATTCACCAATACAAAGTTATCAACGATGTTAAAAACAATCTTGCTGACAATGAAATTTTGATACACATGGATTTCTCAGAAAATTATAACTGCAAGTATGGGGAAGAAATTCAGTCTGCACACTTTGGGGGATCAAAACCACAGGTTTCCTTACATACGGTAATTGTTTATCATAACAAGAACAAAAAGACAATAAATACAAACTATTGTACAATATCAGAGAGCTTGCGTCATGATCCACCAGCAATCTGTGCCCATTTAGAACCAGTATTTACAAGGACTAAAACGCAGATAGGGAAAATTAAAATTGCCCATTTTCTGAGTGATGGGCCTACAACTCAATACAAAAACAAAACGATGTTTTATTTAATAGCTAATCAGATTGCAAAAACTTTGGAAGTCGAACAAATACAATGGCACTACAGCGAGAGTGGTCATGGCAAGGGGGCTCCAGATGGAATCGGGGGAGCTGTTAAAAGAACAGCGGATGCTAGCGTGGCCCATGGCAAAGATGTGTCTTCATTTAACGAATTTTTTTCTGTTTTAAAAAATAATTGTAAAAAAACCAATATTTTATCGATTAGTGAAGCAGATATTTGCAAATTCGATCGTGTTGTTCCGGTTAAGCTAAATGCATTTAAAGGCACATTAAAAATAAGACAAATATTTTGGCATAATGTGAAACCGAATGTATTGTATTTTCGATATCTTAGCTGTCTACAGTGTATTGGAAACTGTGAACATTATCATCTGGGATTAAAAATTATTGAAAACCACTTGAATAATGATTATGAAGCAGGACCTTCAAGAAGCGACAGGTTGAGTTATTCTGATGTGTACTCTTCCTCTTCAGATGAGGGCGAAGTAATGGATGAAGTAACTGGGCAAAAATTTAATGTTGCCGATGGTAGCTTTGTTATAGTTGAGTTTTTAGGGAAGAAAAGAAAGAAATACTACATAGGAAAAATCCTAAGTGAAGCCGAAAACGATGAATTATTACTAATCAGCTTTCTGAGAAGACAGAACAAAAGTAATAAATTTGTTTTCCCCAATGAATCTGATATTTATCCAGTTCCAAAAAAAGATATTGTTTTGATTTTAAAGGCACCCGAAGAACGAAGAAACCAATATTATTTCGATGAAACTGAAATCAAAAACATCGAAAATTTGGAATAAAATATTTTGTAAAATGTTTTTCTTTTGTACGTGCTCAATAAAAGTAGAAATTTTGTTCTTTGATCTTTTTATTTTTGGTATAGATAAGTATATTCTTGCAATTTTAGGTTTTTTGTATCAAGGATATTTAAATAATACACATTTTTACATTATTGCAGTATTTCGTTATCAAGACGTCATAACCGTTATCAAAATAATTTTTAATTTCCCAAAAAAAGGAGAAAAAATAAAAACTAAGCTTGGCCATCCATTTTATTTTGATAATTAATGTTTTTGTAACGTATTTGCAAAAATTTGTGAAAATACATTTAAAAAAATGAAAATCCAAATTACCTTTTGAAATTGTACCTTTTCTGAAGAATGACCCATTTACGCAAAAAGTCAATCAGACCTTTTTTGTAGAGCATTAAATTTCCTATAAGGGGTAATTTCGTCATACTTATAAAGTAGCTCGTTATCACGTCACAAAATTCCAAAGTATAAAAAAAAATTCCATGTTATTTAAATGGGAAATAGAAAATTACAAAACGCCACCTGACGAATTTTCAATGTTCTTTGAAAAAAAAAATAGACGGTTTTTTTGAGACACTCTAGTGTTGACCCATGAGGGCTCAACGATTTTTATTTATTATTTTAATGTTAGCTTTTGTAAGAACCTTTTGGGGAATAATTAATATCTTTTTAAGTATTTCACACCATTTTTAACCTACCTATGTTGGCACTCATGGCCCCACGAGGGGTTTTTTCCTCAGGCCCCCATGAGCGCCATCTCTGGTACACTCAATAAAGTACTCTAATTCTGATATTTATCTACCTACAGATTTCCGTAAACTAAATTTGAGAATTATGTGTTGTTGACGATAGAGGTCCGTCCTATTAGTATTGGCCAATAAGAAATCTTTGTTCCAGCGCTCCTTTTAGCAGTTAGTTTAGTTGTTGTTTGTTGTTGGCTTCCGTTACAGTCGCGAGTGTAAATGGTAAAAATGGATTCCAAAGAAAGGAAGAGATTGCTGCATTTGTTTGAGAATGTAAAACCAGAAAGCGGATCATTGTCTGATTCAGAGTTTCTTTGACAGTGATACGTATCCAAAGTATGAACCAGACAGTGAAGATTCGCACAATGAGAATGAAATTAATGAAAATGAAGTTTTGAGAAATGAAGAGTTAAATAATGAGCAAGAATCAACACCTGAGAATGTTGCCATATCTGACGATTGGCAAATACCTGATCAGCAAAGGCTTAAACATATAAATTATAATACGAATTCCGAAGAAGTAGGCGTAAACCCCGATCTAATAGAAACAATGCAAGATGCCAGCCCTTTTGATTTCTTTTATCTTTTGATGAAGAAGTCGTATCCCTGTTGTGACGAAGTCACTAAATTTTATTTTTAATTCATCTTAAAATAGTATATTTCAATTAATTCCCGCCTGAGAACTTGTAGAAGTTCCCCCGTATTTCTGTTTCCCAGGAATTACCGTTTTTCAGCAATTGCCAGTACCCTCGTAGTTTAAAATATTCTTTTATTTGCCGAAATCCGAATGGGCATTTTTAAAGTCGATTTCGTATGAATTATCTACTTTTATTTGTCAAGGTACAAGAAGGGCATTTTTTGTATTTCTGAATTGTAAACAGTCGGCTGTGGTAGTGGTATCCCCACTTTGTCGTACTAGTCTTCCATCTTTCTTTACCGAAAAAGCATAAATTGACGGGAAGCTAAAAATGCCGTCTCTTGACTCCCGACACTCGTGAAGTAAGAATCTTTCCGAAATCTATAGTGACAACGCCGTGAAGTGCCGTGATATTTTATCGTAATTCGTTAACCCGTGGAATTTGTTAAAGGTAGGAACCGTAAATTATTTTTCGTTCTATTTTTATATTGTGGCTTCCATTTAATTAGTTGGGACACCTGTGTTACGAAACAAGAATTTTTATTCATACCCAGGAATTATTATTTCATCCCTCAGTGGGACCCCGTTGGCAATTTTTATTTGAGGTTGGATATAGACTGGATTCCGAGTGTTCTCTTAGTCTATGGCTACATCCAATTTCCTGTAAAAACCGCCCAGTTAGTACCGAAGTGAGAGGTTCGACCTGTTTCATTTTTTTTATTATTTATTGTTTTAATTTTTTTTTCTTCTCTCGGAGGTTGAATTTATCTTTAGCCTAGAGTGCTCTCTGCTGACGACGTATCTAACTTCCCAAAAAAAGAAAAAAAAAATAACGTTTAAATTAATTTCCGCGCCTCACTTCGTGTAAAATTTATTTTCTTTTATTTATTCATTCAATTGTATTTGAATCATTCCGTTTCTCCTGTCCGCAACTAATGGTTGAACAAAGCCGACAAATCCTGTAAAATTAAATTCACATACGCGCTCGATAGACGCTGGGCAAAAATTCATAAATATTATTTTCTACGATCGTCTTGGTCGCCGATTCAAGACACCGTTTAAGTAAGACCTTATTTATCAGTAGGCGAGAATTTTGCGTTTCCCATCGATTGGATAGTAAGATACAAGGGGACTGCGACAATTCGGATTTCATTTATGTGCTTACATCTGGTTTTCGACATATTTAAATTGTTTTAAGTGTATTAATTTATTTTCATACATTTTCCGTATACTGGGTTTTTCACGATTCCCAATCCGATTAGCCTTCTGAGCTAGTAAACTGTAAATATTTAAAGGTTTAAATAATTTTCAGTATTAGTAATTTATTTATTTAATTTTCCCGATATAGGGATCCGTTAATGCTGAAATAATTTTCAGTTTTAGAAATTTATTTATTTAATTTTCCCGATATAGGGATCCGTTAATATTTATATAGTTTTTAACTTTAATAATTCATTTATTAAATTTCCCAAAAATAGGGATCCGTTAATGCTGAATTTTCAGTTTTAGTAATTTATTTATTAAATTTTCCAGCTATAGGGATCTGTTAATAATTATATAATTTTCAACTTTAATAATTTATTATTTAAATTTCCCAAATATAGGGACCCGTTAACGTTTAAATAATTTTCAGTCTTAGTAATTTATTTATAGAATTTTCCTGATATAGGGATGTGTTAATAATTATATAATTTTCAACTTTAATAATTTATTCATTAAGCTTTACAGATATAGGGATTTGTTAATATTTAAATAATATTCAACTTTAATAAATTTCCCAAATATAGGGATCCGCCATTATTTAAATACACTCTTACTTTGTTAATTTAATTTTTGGTATTTTTTTTTATTTAGGGATCTGTCTTTGTTTGAATAGTTTTCAGATATATTAATTTGTTTTTTTATTTTTTTTTTAATACGGAGGTCCGTCAATAATTAAATAGCTTTTGACATTAATATTTAATTTTCATTTTTTTTTGTATACTAGGACTTGTGAGGTATCTGAACCGCCTAGCCTCCGGTGCTGGCGATCCGTAACTGTTTCTCATTATTTGAATTGTTTACAAGTGTATTAAACCATTTTCCGTAAACCTCATGACGCCGTAGTATTTAAGTAATCGTAATTGTATCAATTTACTTGTAGTATTTTCTTTTTCTCTCTCCGCTTTATACTAGGTCCGCTATTATTTTCTTACAGTCCGGTTTAATTTTATTGTTTCTTTATATAATTCTGTTTTACCGCCGTGCCAGACCAGTGTACCGGCACTTTTGTAATTTTTTGCAAATATATATTTTATTATCTATTTCTGCGTTTCTATTATTGCTGGTCCTTGACCGTTCTCTTTCAGGGTACGAGGTATTAAGAAGATAAGTGTTTTGTTTATTTTTTTTATTTATTCTAATATAGTGTTAACTTAGCAGTGACCGCCTGGAATTATTTTTACCTCCACTGAGTTCACCTTGAGTACACTCTGGTGTACCACAGGGTCGCAGAGCAAACTGCGATATCAAAACTGGCGCCTGAGCAACTCCTATTCGGGAATTACATTAATAGCGCCACAGACTCGTTGATTCACAGCAGGTGAACCAGGAGCCTGTCACACTGTTGGTAAATCAAACAAACATTTGCGCTCAACAATGTCTTCGAAGGCCCAATATAAAGAGAAGTGCAAGAATTAAACGCTGGGTACCAAAAAATCGACAAGAAATGCATACCTTTTTAGGCATACTTATGTGGATGAGTTTGGTAGATATGCCCTCTCTGGCACATTACTGGAAAAACACACAGTTATATAATATCAAGCTGACAGACTAAATGGCTAGAAACCGATTTAAGTTGATGTTGAGGTACTATTATAAAATTTTATATTAAGTTTTAATTACTAAAATATATACCTATTTATTTTCAGCATGTTTCTTATTTCGGATAAATATTTAAGTTAAAAAAAGCGTTTTTATCACACTTTGATAAACTACCTTTTTAAAAAAGTATAATAAGGGCTAAAATCATAGAACGGTTTTCTGAGGCCAAAACTTTAATTTCTCCATATAAAATATACAAGCCGAGCAACTGCATGCAGTGTTGTAAGTTATACCAAGTACCAAATTTGGCCCTCAATATTTGAATTTATCTTCTGGATTGAGTACCATATATGGTACTCAAATGACTCTTTCGTAATGCAGGGAAAGAGAGGCTGGCAGTCAACATGTTAAAAAGCACCATGTATTTCTTTTTTGTTCAAAGAAACATGAAGATTGCTTAAAATAAATCTTTGCGGAACTACCGAAACTGAATGCAAAGAGTATCTATTTCAATTTATGGCATTTCTTTCTAAATATAATGAAATTAAATCATTATATGCCACATCAAAAATGGTCAAAGAGATAGTTTGGACATTTGAAATTCTAGAACAAAAAAAAATAACAGATTTTACGGGTGCTGACATTTTAATTTTGCATATCCTGGATGTTCTGACTCTTGGTGGAACAAACACTCTTGAAGAAGGAAATAAATGTGTTTACGGTGATTATCTTAAATCACTTTTCTTTAAGTATTCTGACGATGTAAGTGGTTTCTGCCCATTTTGCAAAAAATTTGAAAATTCCATCAACTTCAACTGTGTTAATTGTGAAAAGTGCAACAGATAGATACACATTTCGTGTCTCTATAAAATTTGATTGTCAAGAATCATTAGATTGTAGTTCCGTAGTGTATTATTGCCCTATTTGTGGTAATTATCTTGGAATTTTCTTTCCCTTAACATCGCACAAAAACATCAATCAATGTTTAATAGGTAAAACCCATTAAAAATATAAATCAATTTTTGATGATTTGAAATGAATAGCAACACTAAATATACAAATAAATCTTCAAATTAGCAAACATTGATTAATATTTTAATGGTTTTTTATCTATTAATCATGGATAGATGTTTTTTGTGCGATAGTAAGGGAAAAACGTTTCTCTATAACGATTTAGGTCAAGAAATATTTAAATATGTTATTTTCTGAAAAACTTTCAGGCCAGGGTAAACAAAATTTTCGTTGAGACATTTTGGAAAAAATGTTCAGTAGATTTCTTATATGATTACAAAATAAGATCCATTGATAACCCATAAAAATATTGAAATAAATGACAGTTTTAGTAGAAGAATCTGATACTCCACCTTTAGTGTGGCCATTAGCAAGAGTTTTAGAATTATTGCATGGAAAAGTACGTCCAATCAAAATTTTATCTATCAAGCTATCAGAGAATTGTGTTTTGTATCTGTGCAAAAGGCAGTTCTATGAGAAAATCATAAAAATAAATTTGAAAAATCCAAAAAAATAACTCCGATCATATTGTGCAGGAAAAAATAGCCGCTAATTCGTTCGTTAAATATGCCACACCACACGTTAACTTTTTCACTGTATTATTTCTTACAATTAATTGCCTAATTCGAATTTTCGGTGGCCCAAAACCTACAATTTTTACTAGATACCACAACGTTTGCCGCAAAAGTTGCCTCGTCATTAAACATTGTTCTTTAAAAAAATTATGTCGCTAAGCAAAATTCAAATCTCCGGCGCCTTTCAAAATCACCATTTAACAGAGTATGTAGAAATTTTAGATAAAATGTTCTAATCCTACTGCGTTTCAAACACCTCAATACTTTGTTTTACGTTAAATTCAGTATTCTCGCAATTGAACATTTGAGTTGTTTCGAAATTCTGCTAAGATGCGTTCGTAATCTGGATAGTGTCCTTAATTTAAATTATACCTCGTTGGTTTTATCTTGAAAACCGCTGCAGTCCTTGCGAAAAATCTGTTGATTATGATGACTTTCATTGAATATTCCATAAACCCGACACATAGATATTTTATTATTGTAACGTGAAAATTTACCACTTTCCAACATCGGTTAATAGTTAGTGGGTACACCCTGTATGAATTTCATTTCGAATGAACCGTAAAAGCGTTTGATACTCTCGAGGACAGCGTGGTGTTTTTTGGTGCAGATATTTAAATACATGACCTGACCTTACCTATATGCAACAAGTTATACTTATAGGTGTATTTGAAATAGTAAAACCAGTGGGTGGAAGTGCCTTTAAGGTAGTCTCTAAGATAGTCGAGAGGGGATTCGAAGAAACCCGAAAGTAGATAAACAACGTTCGTACGGGGACGTTAGTTCAAAAGTCGCCGCAAGATGGCGCCACCTGTCAGTGTTGATAATTGAAACTTGGATAGGTGGTTTGCGACTTGGTTAAGGCATCTACATTCAACTTAAACTGTTATTTAGCTATCATTTACAGTATTGATTTATATCTCTGTTAATAATTCAATTATTTGAATGGAAACGGTATTTAACGACATTGATAACAATTAGAGAAAACGAATAGACATTTTTCATAGTATCTTAATGCGTAAATAAATAGCAAAGTTTCATAGTATTTTAATGAGTAAACAAAAACAAAAAAAAAAGGAAAGTTCAGTTATTTACAAGTATTATAAGAAATTAAAGGAAATTTTCATCATATCTTAATAATCACAGCATTGTTCTTGCTTAATTGAATTTTATTTAATTATTGAACATTCGAAAACGATTAACATAAATATGGAAATAATATAAAGAGCTTAGTTTTCAAAGTATCAACATTACATGTATTAAACAGTGCTCTGCCATCCTAAATTTCTCGCATATAAAAGTTCTGCAGCAGTAGTGAACCATCATCATAATTAAAGTAAGTACATTTTAATTTTGTAAAAGTAAAAACTATTTTTAAAAATTTGATTTCATTTTTAAATTTCGTAATTAACAATATATTATTTTAACACGTCGATTGATAGTATACCTAGACTTATTTTTTGTTTATAGATGGATGTAAATTCTTTAAACAAAATTTCTTACATGAAGGAAAACAAGCAAGTAGTGAAACTGAGTGCTCTATCCCTAAATCTTCCGCAAAAAAATTTTGGAGCTAAAATTACAACGGGAGGATTTGGAGATGCGGTTCTACTAGAACTAGAAGAGTGTCACGTTCCTGCCTCAAAGGGTTACGAAGTCGTACCGCCCGAACCTTCGACATTTTATCCCAGAAAAATATTCCATTATTTTCAAGGGGACAGTGGACGTCGGAAAAACGAATCCCGCACTATCATTTCTAATAGTAGAAAATAATCAATCTTCAGAAGAAGGACAGTAGACGTAGAAAAAACTAAGCTTGCATTAGAAACATAAAAACAAGTGGAAAAATAGTAAGTTATTTATTTAATTATAAAAGTGATACTTATAATGTCAAAATCAGTCAATAAAATTAATGAAGTTCTTAAGAGTATAGAACAAAATTATTCTAAACCTCTTGCTAATGTCTCACTAAAATTAATTAATCGACATATTACACAATGTGTTACTACATTTTCAATAGAAAAAACCCAATAGGGTTAAAGCGTAAAATGTACGTCAAAATTGCCGAATTAAAAAGAATGATGTGCATGTTAAAATTAATCTTGAACAAGGTGGGTTTGAGATTAAAACGGGGTAGTCGAGTCAAATGGAACGATTGAATGCTATTTTCAAAGGCAGAATTAAAACAGGAATTATATTAAATTTAAAACATAAAGAAATTAAAAGACTTTTTAAAGGATACATTTCATTTATTCAAAATTAGAGGAAGGAACATTTTAAAAACAATGTCAATGCTTAAAATTAATACAACTTTTTGGGGGATTTCATAAAGCAGTCAGGTGATCAGGAATTAATAGATCGAAAGTATTTTATTACTCCTAATGCAGGGACGGACTTGACTGATTGGTTTAAGTAGTTGATATAGTTCTAAATAAATTATCAGAATTTTCTGAAAAGAATAGCGGGTGGGCCATCAGTAAAATTGTTTTACTAGAAGTAGCGATAAATAAGTATGAAGTGGGTAATGACAATTATATAGTTGTTATTCATTTATCTACATTGTTAAGTACCCACTATCTTAATAGCTTATTTCACTATATAAGCCCAAATATTGTATAACAAAGTTCAGTTCTAGATTTGATTTCAATCTGTATGTTAGTAGTATATAAGTTAGGTTAGGAATAGTAAAAATAAAGTTTTTAAAAACAGTTTTCCAAGAAGGAAACCTTTAATTGGCGCAGTCAGTAGGATCTGTGGAAGCAGCAGCTTTGGTTTCAACCATTCATCCAAGAACGAACCAGACGAATAAACCCAAGAGTAAGTCCACTTATCCATTCTATTCTTTTGAATTTTATTCTTATTGTATGTTAGTAGTATAAATGTGGGGCTACTAGGGCACTACTTCCAAAGTCTCCGCTAGTTGGCGCCACCTGTCAGTGGTGGTCAATTGAAACTCGGCTAAGTGGTTTGCGTCTCGGCTAAGCGATGATTCAATAGGTGGTCGCGTTGGTTGGGAGGCCTAGGGGGGTTGGAGGGGTAGGAGGAGGAGGCCTACGGGCGGTCGTGGACGAGGAGGGCTATGCAGACTTGAAAACGAAGAAGAATGAATAATTAATTCGTGAGAGAGAGAGAGAGAGAATTAATTAATATGAAACTATAGGTATGTATAGTAATTAGTAAGCTGTAAAAAAAATATTAGGAATTAATAATAAAAATACAAAATTGTTATAAAACGTATTTTGCAAACTAGAAGCAGGATGTGATAAAAAAAAATATTAATCATTTATACGAGACTTTCGCGGACCGATAACATCGCGTCGTCATGGTTTTGGCGAGGCGTGTACAAGGTGATATGAATAATAAACAGGATACGAAAATCGCGGCTTTCATGGTCAACGACATGGTTATCGGTAATATGTATGCAGATTGTTTTTAAACGAGTCTTAACAAATCAACAAGTTATTTTGAGTAGGTAGTACCGTGCGAGGTGATATGAATATTAAACAGGATACGAATGTTGATATCTATGAATTTAAATTACCTAATTAAGTGGATATATCGTAAATAGCGAAGGCAAGCTGATTAAAAAATAAAAAGCAGGAAACTCGTGCGGTTTGCATTCAAATCGTCTAATTAAATTGGTATACGTCGAAAACAACAAAGCAGGTTCTCTCGTATCGGCTCCCCGCCAACGCATGAATATGATTTGAGATAAATACGGGGAAACTCGACCTGAAACATTCAGTACACAAGCGACAGCTGAAGTAGTAGTTATAACCTACCTAATAGCATATTATTAATAACTTGTGTGTGTGTGGTGTTCAGTACAGATTTAAAAGTAAGTTATTTTTTAATGTTTTAAAATATTTAAACAATTTTGAGATATTTTCATAAACAGAAGGCTGTAATATTTTTTAAAAAAATTCATAACAATTGAAAGCTATTTCTAATATTTTTAAAATATTTAATTAAACAATTTTAAATATTTTCATAACGAATTTTTTAATATTTCTTTATTAATATTTTACAAAACAAAAAGCAAATTATTTTTTTAATGTTGTTCTAGATGGAAAGTAAAAAAATTCTTTTACTAAAAAATGTATCGTTAATAGAGAAAGAAAACAAACCAATAAGAAAACTAAGCGGCCTAACACCAGATCAGCCGTACCAAATCGTAGCGGCAAAAATAACAAAAGGAAAATACGGAGAGGCAGTGCTACTTGAGCTAAAAGAAGAGGTAACATTTCTGCCCCAAAGAGTAACCGAAGCCTACCGGGAGATAATCCAAGATTTGCCGCTGAAGTATGCAGTAGTATTTCGCAAGTTGGTAGACGTGGGAAAGCCCAAGCCCGCCATTTCATTCGAGATCATTGAAAATTAGTTTGTGAGTTTTTATTTTTTATATATATTTATATTGTTTAAATTTAACGAAAAAATAAAAAAAAATGAATTCCGATGAAATTGGTTCTATAAGTGATGAGCTCATTAAAAAATTTAAGGAGGTAGAGTGTGAAATTTTAAATAAAACTAAAAATTTGTCTCCTTCAGAGACAGAAATTTGGAAAAATCAAATTAATAGATGTATTAGACTATGTAATTTAGCTATTCGAGATGCCGATTTAGCCATTGGTTTGTTACGAAAATTGCAAACTAATGTTGGCCATCTCATAAGGTTTAAAATTATTATTCAAAATTTTAATTCAATAATCGGTGGGGGGAGTCTTTAAAAGAATCGTAGTAATAGGGTTGTATGGAGAGATATAACTTCAGTATTTGAAAGTAGGATTCGTACGGGGATAATAATAAATAAAACTCATAAAGATATCATTCAGTTTTTAAATGATGCTTTTTATTTATTTAAAAATAGAATTAAAAATATTTTAAAAAAAATGCCAATGATAAAAGTGAATACATGTTTAGGAGGAGAATTTATAAAGAAAACAGGGGAGACAGAGATACGAGAAAAAAAATATTTTAATACTAAGAATGAAGTGATAGATTTAGGAACTGATTTAGATCACTGGTTTGAAGTTTTCGTAAAAGAAAAAATTTTAAATAAGTTGTCTGAATTTCAAGAAAGAGATAGTAACTGGGCTTTAGATCAAATTAGTTCATTAGAAATAAATATAAACAAATTTGAAATGGGTATAGGATATTCGTCTTTCATTGATCTGCCTAAAGAAATTGCTAAAAAAAAAGCATGTGTTAATATTAGAAACATGGATCGCGCATGCTTCGCATGGTCGATAGTCTCAGCCTTATATCCTACTAAAAATAAAAATAATAGACCTTCTTCATATCCGCATTACACGAATGTATTAAACTTAAAAGGGCTTACATTCCCAGTAACCTTAAATCAGGTTCCTATATTTGAAAAAAATAATGAGAATATTTCAGTAAATATTTATGAGTTAGAAATGCAATCTGAGTCAAAGTTTATTGTTGCACCTGTTTACTTAACGAAACAGAAAAGAGAAAAACATGTCAATTTACTAATTATTCAAAATAAATATAAGCCCAAAGGTAACGACTATGAACCTGATAACGATGATGATGATGATGAATCTGATGAAGAGGAAATTAAATATCACTTTTGTTATATTAAAAATTTATCTAGACTTTTATACAAACAACTTTCTAAACATAAAACTAAAAAATATATTTGTGATCGATGTTTAAATTATTTTAACTCAGAGATGAAGTTAAATAATCATATCGATTATTGTGAAAAATTAGGTGATTGTCGAATAGATTTTCCTAAGTATCCCTACATTAAATTTAAAAATTTTGTATATCAAGAAAGAGTACCATTTATTATTTATGCAGATTTCGAGTCATTACTCAAACCTTTTGTTGATGTTAATAAAAAAAGAAAACGTAGTGGTTCAAAGTCGTTAACGAAAACATCTCGCTATCAAAAACATCAAGCTTATAGTGCAGGATTGTATTTTAAATGTAATTATAATAATAAATTTTCGTTTTATAAAAGTAATAGGGGTCTAGATTGTATGTCTTGGTTTTCTAGAGAAATCGAAAACACTGCTAAATTTGTATCTTCTAAATTGAAAAACGTAGAACCTTTAAACACAGCGGTGAGCCTAAAGGATGCATCTAGTACTTGTCACATTTGCAAAAATTCCTTTAAAGACACAGATAAGATCGTTAGAGATCATTGCCATTTGACCGGTAATTTTAGAGGGTACGCCCACAACAAATGTAACTTAAATTATTAAAATTCTTTTGTAATTCCTGTTGTTTTTCATAACCTCAGTGGCTACGATGCTCATTTTATAATACGTGATTTAGCAAAAAGAAATCAAATAACATTACTTCCTGAAAATAAAGAAAAATATATAAGTTTTACAGTTCACGATAAGAAAACAACAATAAAATTTAGATTTATAGATTCAATTCGTTTTATGGGATGTTCGCTTGATAAACTATCAGCAACTTTGAAGCCAGAAAATTTTACTGATCTTAAAAATGAATTCCTCGATTTAGATGAGGAAAAATTTAAGCTATTGACTAGAAAGGGTGTTTTCTTTTATGATTATTTAACTAGCATTGAAAGATTAGAAGAGACAGAATTACCAAATCAAAATAGTTTCTATAATAAACTTATGGATCAACATATTACTGATACGGATTATAACCACGCAAAATTAGTTTGGGAAAAATTCAATTTGAAAACTCTTGGAGATTATAGCGATTTGTATATGAAAACCGATATACTTTTACTCGCCTCAGTGTTTGAAACGTTTAGAGATACATGTTTTAAAACATACGGTTTAGACCCCGCTCATTATTATACAGTTCCAGGTTATACTTGGGATTGTATGCTTAAATATACAAAATGTGCATTAGAAACAATACAGGATGTCGACATGTTATTATTTTTTGAGGGTGGTATACGAGGAGGGATATCACAGTGCTGTAATCGGTATGGCGAAGCAAACAATAAATATATGTCTGATTTTGATTCTACGAAACCATCAAAGTATTTAATGTACTTTGATGTTAATAATCTCTACGGGTGGGCTATGTCTCAACCGTTACCGTACGGAGGTTTCGAATGGGTAGATACCAATATTGATGTCACCCAAATCCCTAATGATGCACCTGAGGGGTATATGTTGGAGGTTGATCTTGAGTACCCTCAAAATATTCATGATCAACATAAAGATCTACCTTTTTGTGCTGTACATCGTCCTCCACCCGGTTCAAAATTGTCTAAGTTAATGACTACCCTTTGCAATAAGGAGAAATACATTATCCATTATCAAAATTTGAAACAAGCTTTGGCTCACGGATTAATCTTAACTAAGATACATCGTGTATTAAAATTTAAGCAAAGTCCATGGTTAAAATCGTATATAGAGCTTAATACTTTATTGAGATCTCGAGCAACAACCGAATTTGAGAAAAATCTATACAAACTGATGAACAATGCCGTATTTGGCAAGACTATGCAGAATTTGAGGAAGCATAGGGTAGTAAAATTAGTGAGGAATTGGAATGGTCGAATGGGCTCAAAAAATTTAATTTCTAGCCCAAAATTTTATAGTCGCACTATATTTGATGAATCCCTTATGGCTGTGGAACTTAAGAAATCTAGAATCGAATTTAATAAACCATTATATGTAGGAATGGCAATTTTAGATATATCGAAAATTTGCGTGTATGAATTTCATTATGATTATATGTTAGAAAAGTTTCCGCTAGATGAATGTAAGCTCTTGTATACAGATACCGATAGTCTTATATATGAAATAAGAGTGTAATGACGCATATGAAGAGGTAATTAAAAAAGATATTGTAAGATTCGATACCAGCGACTATCCTAAAAATAATCGTTGGAGTATACCGTTAGTAAATAAAAAGGTACCAGGACTAATGAAAGATGAAAACAATTCAAAAATAATGACTCATTTTGTAGGATTACGCTCAAAGCAGTATACTTTTAAGGTAGAGGGGGAAGTATTTAAAAAGGCAAAAGGGATAAAAACAAATGTTGTCAAGAATAAAATCAAATTTGAAGATTATTTAGAATGTTTACAAATTTTTTTAAAAAAGTCTCAAAATTCTATATTTTATACAACCCAACGCTGCATACAATCTAAATTACATAATGTATACAGCATTGAACAAATTAAAATCGCCTTAAACCCGTTTGATGATAAACGTCATATAATTCCGGGCTCACACGATACCCTACCTTTAGGTCATTTCAGCATAATGGAAGAATAAAAATGTTTGAATTCATTTTTTTCTTTTCAGATTTAAACAATATATGTATATATAAAAAACAGCAGCAACAACAACAACAGCAACAAGGGTAATGGAAAGTCTCCAAAATATTTGTATAAAAACTATTTGTAGAAATGTTAATAGCATAATTAAATTTGTTTTAATATCTCCACTACCGTGGCAATTAACAGAAAAAGTTATAGAAAAATTTGGTCAATATAAATGGCAACAGATTTCAACTGAACCAATTGAATACTGTGATGATATTCTGATAAATTTTGAATATAAGGAAAATTTTGATGTGACTCCAGAACTTAGAGAAGCCTTGAGAGATAGTAATGATTTGGAAATATTTACCGATTATGACTACTACTGTACTTGGTTTAATTATTATAATTTAAAAAAATATAATTTAATATTATGTAGATCTTGTTTTAAATATTTACATCAAATTTTTAAGGAAAAAAACAAGATAATAAATTTTGAATTTGATCATTTTCATCGGGCTTGGGTTTCAAACGAATTACATCAGGTTTATAGTCGTAAATCCTCATGGTGTCATGAATCTTTCAACGAACTCGTGTTTGAGTTAAAGGAGAGATATGATTGCGATGAGGATTTACATAAAAATAAAAAATTTATCTAAAATTTATATTTAATTATATCTAGACTTACGATGTCTTCAGACGAATTCAGGGGTAAATTGAAGAAATTTCATCAAAACATTCAAGATATAAACCGAGACATCACTATATATGAAGATAAAGTAAAAATGTTTAAAAATTTTAAATATTTAAGTTTAGATGATAAAGTAAATCCTAATAATAATTTATCATTTAATATAAAAAAAAAGTTTATGGAGACATTATTCAAAAAATAATTTGTAAGATTTATTGTATTTTACTACATCTGCTGTTGTTAATATTGTATTTTACTACATTTGCTGTGGTTAACATTGTATTCAAATTATATATATATATACAGGGTGATTCACATAAGAACCGACATAGAGCAGGGGCATATAGGGGGTCCCAAAATATGGCAATTTAACGCAACTTACCTCTATACCAAGTTGCTTCCCTAAGGAGTTATAGGCTTTGAAAGTGAAGTTATAAATTTTGAAAAAAATCAATATCTCCGTTATTCTTGAACTTAAAGCAACCAAATTTGGTACACTTTGTGGATGTATTTAGGGCGTTACTTGACAGTAACTAGAGTTTAATTGAAATTTGTAAAGGGGGTATACTGGGTGGCGCACCATTAATATTCAACAGAATTTTGTTAACCCTTGATGGATTTTAAAAATATTTGCTTTGTTTTGTGGGCAATTCAATTCTTAAACTTTTCTTACTCTAGTAATTTTTCGAAAAAACTCATCATTTTCATCAAAAACTCGAATAACTTAAAACGCGCGCTCTAGGTGTGTTATTTAAAATCATCGAAAATTCAAAAGTTGGCTATGAAAATAAACGTCAAACTTGACAATGAAGCAAGTAAGTTGTTCAATTAAGTAATTGTTGTTTGAGTGTTTTTAAAATGAACGGGAAGTTTTCTTTTAACGAGCAAGTTGACATGCTGTTAGTGCTAGGTTTTTGTGAAGGAAACTGTAGAAGAAGTGTAGAAGAATATCGTAGAAGATTTCCTAACCGTATCATTCCCCATAGAGAAACATTTTCTAATGTTGAAAGACGAGCTAGAGAAACGGGCAAGTTTCTCAATAATACTCGAGAACGTGCTGTCGCACTCAGGCCACAAGTTGAGGTAGCCATTTTAAATGCTATTCAAGATGATCCACATATTAGTACTAGGAATTTATCTCGACAAATTGGTATATCGCAGAGTTTTGTGCATCGAGTTATCCGTCGCAATCTACTACACCCTTATCATGTACAAAAAGTCCAAGAACTTTTACCCGGAGATTTGGTTCAACGTGTCAATTTTTGTCAGTTTATTCTACACCAAGATAATAACTTCCAAAAGAAAATTCTTTTTACGGATGAGGCGACTTTCACTCGCAGAGGTATCACAAATCTCCATAACTATCATGAGTATTCTGACGTAAACCCACATGCAATAACTCCTCGGCATTTCCAACGTGAATTCAAAATTAATGTTTGGATGGGAATTATTGATCGATATTTAATTGGTCCTGTTGTTTTACCGAATCGGCTGAATGGTGAAAATTATTTAGAATTTCTACAAAACACCCTTCCGTATCTACTTGACGAGGTACCTTTACAACTAAGGTTGCAACATTGGTTTATGCACGATGGAGCACCGCCTCATTTTAGTATGAACGTAAGAAATTTTTTAAACCACCAGTATCCCAATAGATGGATAGGAAGAGGAAATAATTGCCCACAACGTTGGCCCCCAAGATCACCTGACCTGAACAAATGTGACTTCTTTCTGTGGGGAACGTTGAAAGAATTTGTGTATTCTTCGCCCGTTGCGTCTCAAGAAGAATTATGGAATCGCATTATTCATAAATGCACATCTATTAGGAATAATCAACAGTTATTAGATAGGGTGGATTTTAATTTTCGAAGAAGAATAAATTTATGCGTAAGAGAAAACGGCGATCATTTTGAACAATTTCTTTAATTTATCGATAAACAATTGTTTGTTCTGGTTGTTGTTTAAGTTTTTTGTGTTTATTTTGGTTAGTTGTTAATCCCAGTTTTTCACATTTCAGTATCTGTACTTACTTTAAGTTATTTTGTTACGTATCTAAATAATAATTTGCCAGCCAATTCCTACTGATCACATTAAATGACCTACTTTCTTGTTTGACGTTTATTTTCATAGCCAACTTTTGAATTTTCGATGATTTTAAATAACACACCTAGAGCGCGCGTTTTAAGTTATTCGAGTTTTTGATGAAAATGATGAGTTTTTTCGAAAAATTACTAGAGTAAGAAAAGTTTAAGAATTGAATTGCCCACAAAACAAAGCAAAGATTTTTAAAATCCATCAAGGGTTAACAAAATTCTGTTAAATATTAATGGTGCGCCACCCAGTATACCCCCTTTACAAATTTCAATTAAACTCTAGTTACTGTCAAGTAACGCCCTAAATACATCCACAAAGTGTACCAAATTTGGTTGCTTTAAGTTCAAGAATAACGGAGATATTGTTTTTTTTTCAAAATTTATAACTTCACTTTCAAAGCCTATAACTCCTTAGGGAAGCAACTTGGTATAGAGGTAAGTTGCGTTAAATTGCCATATTTTGGGACCCCCTATATGCCCCTGCTCTATGTCGGTTCTTATGTGAATCACCCTGTATATATATGTATATAAATATATAATTACTGTATTATTAAAAATATTGTATTAATAAAAAATATTGTATTTTGCTATATAAAAATTGAATAAAAAAATTATATAATCTTATCAAAGAGTTTTATTTTGAGGGTGGGAAAGTAAAAAAAGAAAAAAAGAATAACCGTTTATTCATAAAAAGAAATTATTTTTCTTAACATAGTTTTTAATTGATTTAATAGACCATCATCAGGACATGGTATTCCAAAAAGATTCCAGCTGAAGGATCCTGCTTCTACAACTTTTTTCGTATATTCGCTGTATTTATAGTAGGTATTGTTAGTGAAAAAGTATATATGACCATCTGTATATCTAAATGCCGATGTTAGATCTTCTGGAATTCCATGAAACAAATCTCTTATTTGTCCACGATTTAGTATTTCTCCAGTTTCATTAAATTCAATATAGAGATTGTTGTTGTACAACAGGTATATCTGCCCGCTGTTTGTTTGAAAGAGAGCATTAATTGATTTAATATTAATTGGTAAATTAAAACTATTTTGAATATTTAAATTAGGAAACGATACTGCATACAACATTTGATTAGCGATTGTAATCAAGTCTCCAACAGAGTTTTAAAAGATATGCGAAATGCTGTAAGATCTGAGTTCCTTAGGAAGATAATCTGCAATGAGTTCTGGTGCGAGTGGAATATGCATATCATTTAAATCTAATTTCCACAAAAAGGTGTCGTGTCCTACATACATTCGATAGTTAGGGAAACTAGGTGCAGTAGCTAAAAACATGAAATCAGGTATTTTGATATTACATAAATTTGTAGAGGATTCCTGAGGGATTTTCTTAACGTTAGACATCGCGGTTGATGCTGACGACGCAGTCGTTGAATTATTTGATTTTACTAGATTTTTAGCGGTCGTTGAACGAGTGGTTTTAGTAGGTTTTTTAGTTATCGCTGTATAATTAGATTTCTTAGGTTTTTTAGTTGTCGTTCAATACATTTGATTTAGAATATTTTGAGGAATTTGAGCAAATTTTTGATTTCTTCCATATAAGGATTCAATTGCCATTAGATCATCTTCATCAAGGTTTAGATTTTCATCTTGATACCAGGGATACATAACTGCATTTCCATTACTGATATGTCCTAATCCAAGAGCATGTCCAATTTCATGAGTAAGCACCGCAAATAAGTTATGTTGACCTTAAGGTGTTTCTCCATCTCCAATATACCACGCCTCATCTCTATCAACATGAATCTCGATGCATTTATCGTTATTAGGAAAATATGAGTGAGCAAGTTCTCCTCCTGCACCATCAAATAAAAAACTACATTTTTGATTTCCTTGACAGTTATAGCGACTGCGGTGATTTGCACTTGTAACGACAATCGTAATATCTGCTCTTGGATTAGGTATGCGAACATATTCAAATGTTAGAGTAGTGTTCTGTGCCCACACATCAAAAGCTTTCTTGGTTATTTCGAGATACTTTGCGTTCTGCGTCGCTTGAGGAAAGTATCATTTTAAATGCTTTTTATTCCATTTAAAATGTGTAGTAAAAGCATTTTCACTCTTAGTACATCTCGGTTTATTTATTAGACGTAAGGTTTCTTTGTTTAATGTTCCATCAACCGGAAGATTATAGGTTTCTTGAAAATCGACTAGCGCTCTTTCAATATTAGTAATTGCATTTTCACTTGTATTTATATACCCATAACGTTGTAAATATCCCATAACATCTTGTTGAGTTGTAATCTTTTGAGCAGATACTGACGATGATGATGATGGCAGCAACAGCAATGATTCTATGATGATAAGGAGCAACAATGTAAAGACGTACATACACCTAGACATCTTGTTTAATAATGACCTCCATGATGACGGATGATATATTTATATGTAGCATCAAAAGGTGCTGAAAAGAGGCTAGCTTTTCATCGCTTTTTGTTGATGCAAAAAGCGATAAAAAACGTTGAAAAAACGATACGCTTTTCGTCGCTTTTTTGGTAGAGAAAAAAAGCGATAAAAAAGTGACAAAAAGATGTCGAAAAGTGACACGCTTTTAATCGCTTTTTGGTTGATCAAAAATAGATAAAATACTATTGAAAAGCATTGAAAAAGCGATAAAAAACGGTACGCTTTTCGCTGCTTTTTGATAAAATAAAAAAGCGATAAAAAGTGTTAAAAAAGCGTTGAAAAATGGAACGCTTTTCATCGCTTTTTTGATAGACAAAAAAGCGTTGAAAAAGCATCAAAAAGTGATACGCTTTTTATCGCTTTTTGATGATTTTTTGATGGAAATGATGGAGGAGGAGGAGAAGGAGGAGAAGGAGAAATAAAAGTTACAAGTACCTAACCATTTAACGTACATTTTCTTTCCTTTTTTCTTGAGTACTTTTTCAACTAGATATATATCAGGATTTTTAGTTTTTTGTAATTCTTCTTCGTAAAAAGCACCGCTGATTGGTTGACCTTGCATATCTTCAAGTAAGTACGTAATGGGATTGGTTATTTTGATTTTGATAATTTTAAAAAGTTCAGTTGTCCAATTATCGAATACATGCTTCGCTTTGGATATGCGTACAATATTGCCAACTTTAAATTTGCGTGGTCCTGCGATTTTTAAATGGCTGTAACATTTTTTAAGAATTTTACTCTCATTAGACTTATTTACATCCTCCGGCTTGAATCCTGTTTTATGATGCCTTGTACTATTATATTCTTTAGTCAGCTGCTGTAATACATCAATCCATTTGTATGTACCGTTTAAACTAAAATATTTGTAAAGTTTCGATTTCAAAGTTCTTATGACTCTTTCAGCTATGGCAGCTTTCTTAACGGTAAATGTATTATAGTGATTAATGTTTCGTTTTTTCATTAAACTTTGGAATTTGCTATTGTAGAATTCAGTACCTTGATCGGTTTGCAAATTTTTCGGCCATCGCGCAGTCGAAGTTAAAATGTCCGAAAACGTCCGAGTTATCTCTTCACCAGTTTTCGTTTTAAGGGGGCGTGTCCACAAAAATTTGGAAAAACAATCTATCACTACCATTATCATTTTGTATCCTTTATTTTGATGTGCATAAGGTCGCATTTCAGCCAAGTCCATTTGCTAAACCTTTAATTATCGTACGTCGTCTAGGATAATTTTTTCGAGCATCTTTATGCAGTTCGTTGACTACTTCTATCTTTTCTTTCGAAGCCATGACTAAATGTAACATGTTAAATTACACTATATTTAAGGAGTAGAGAGTTTTTTGATGGACTCAATTTTCATTTTTCTAAAGGTTCATAAATATAGCCCTTAACATATAGATGTACCTCATGTAATATTTCACCACTTTCTTTTCGTATGTCACCTCGAAGAAATGCTTTTGAATTTGCAATAGCTTGATCTACGTATTTTTTATTAGCTAGGTCTTTGCTTGCTGTAGGAGGCTCCTTTACTATAATATCATTTAGTTGTTTATTGTCATCCTTCAATTTTTTAAAATCTTTTTTAACAACCCTTATTTTATCATCTATAAGTGCATCTCTTGTCGTTTTTAACTTCGTCACAGCAGTATCAACATACTTCTTATTGGTAGCATCGCTATCGTCTGTTGGTTCTTTAATGTTACATATTTTGTACCCCTTGGCATCAATATCTCCTTCTGGTGTACGAGAAGTTAATGCTGCTCGGTAAATAGGAAGAAGATTTCGCTTAGTTATACCCGAATGACGTCCGAATTTATCAACACTCATGATGCAAATGGTTTAAAATATTTTATTAACGTATTATATTAGCCTCTTTTAGTTCGTTGATAATGGCAACAATTTCATTATCATGAGATGTATTTCCGGCATCCTTAGACGCTATTAGTAGTTTTAAACGATCAACTAGCTCATTTGGATCATCCCAATATACGTACTCTATAGGTTTTTCGTTGTATGTGAGACCACTACCTGAAGGAGGCATTTTGCGCTCAACAATAAATTTAAGAATATACGTCCATTTATTTCTTGCTGTTCCTTTTAAATTACCATCTTTCTTTAAATAATTATCGGTTAATTTTAATAATCCCTTGTATGCAGCTAAATCTTCATCATTGTAATCGTCAGGATCACGATAAAAAATAAGTTGATAAAGTCCAGGCGTTCCCCGTACTTGCTTTCCTTCTAGCTTAATGTATCCGGTTTTTTTATCGAAATCAATTTCTTTTGTTCCTAGAAACCATTTTGAACTTGGAGGATCATAGGTGGGTCCATATAAATCATCTATTATCGGGCTATATGACCAATGAGCTTTAATATATGAATGGGACATGACTGGATATTGTTCTAGGTATTCATCCATTACTTGTTCCGACAAACTTGCTTCTTGTTGCCCTTCTCTAGACCTTTGATTATCATCATCATCATCATCATCATCATCATCATCATCATCATCATCACCATCATCTCTAGCTATTTCTTGTAAAGAAAGAAACGGCGTTTCTTCTTTTTCTTTTAATTTTCGGATGATTTGAGGAATTCTCGATGGTGTTGATGGTGTTTTCTTAGGAGTAAATAGTGGTTCCTCCTTCTTAATCCTACCGACGGACTAATTTAATATCTTAGAGGATTGTACAATCTCCTTAAGCGGATCAGATAGCGGTTTAAATAGTTTATTTATAGATTTATCTTCTTCCGATCTACCCAATTTAAATAACAAATATTTTTTCCTAATACCGCGAGCAAGTTCGGCAATTTTTCTTTTACGTGTAGCTATAGCAACCCGATCGTCTGACTTCATGTTACAAAGTGATATATTAAGCGTAGCATCTACATTTTTATGTACTTATCAAATCCCATGCGATATCTCCCATTGTTAAGAGGAAAGTCTTTTGCGATAACAAGAGTACCATATTTATCGATCCAACACTTTGAACACATTTTTTTAAATTCATCAAAACTCATGTCTGGTGACACATGTTCATCAAATACATGTTTCAGGTTAATTTCATCTTGTTTGAATAGTAAAATTAGGTTGCAATTATCGCGTATCAGCTGTTTAGGGATCTTGGAATACGTTTGACAAAGATATGCTGCATCGATATCTTTATGTCGACACATGGAGTAATATTCTCGAATTTTTTGTTGACCATCACATGCTACATCATCAAAAATAAATATAGAATTTGCCTTAGCCTTATGAGGGCTTATAATTTCTTCATTATCTTTGAACGGGAAATATCCGACACCTTTAACTTGTCCCAGCACGTCTTGCAACAGCTGGTACTTTGGTTGATACAACGACTTTGAATATACATAGACATTTTTGAAATTCGCACCATTCGGACTGAATAGCAACGATAACATAACGTTTGTCTTTCCACACCCGCTAGGTCCACATATCGCTCGAAATGAATTCGGTAATAATTTACCGTGTTTACTTCTCTTGATGTATTCACACTGCTAAAATCTAAATTTTCAATTGGAAGTGACTGTTCTTGTTGAATAACCTTCATCATGTGTCATCAAACAATAGTAGCGACGTATAATAAATAGAGACACCGTTGCCCTCGCCGATCATTATTAATGTTGGTGCATCGTGGAGAAGGTGTTGTTAATTCTCTTATCAATAAACTGCCCTTTGAACTACATATTCCGGGTGGATATCAGTACTGTGGGCCAGGTACAAAACTACAAAAGCGACTTGCACGCGGCGATCCCGGTATTAATCTGTTGGATGCCGCATGCAAACAACACGACATTGCTTATTCGCAAAATAATTCTCTAGATCAACGTCATAAAGCAGATGGGAGTACGAAAACGGAAACGAGGAGATGTTTCATTCAGACGAGGAATCGTTCAGAAGATTACAAAGGCGTTGAAGCCAGCATCTACGTTAAAAAAGGCTGCGGTTAATGCGTTGAAAGCAGCCAAACTTGTAGTAAAAAAAGCAGGTGGTTAAAAACGTGTTAGACTACCGCGAATAATACCATTTGATCATAAATCCGGAGGTATATTACCACTACTTCCAATTCTCGCTGCTTTAGGATCACTCGGTGCTCTCGCTGGTGGTGCAAGCGCTGTAGCGAAAACAGTTATTGATACTAAGACTGCCCAAAAGAAACTAGAAGAGGATCGTCGGCACAACAAAGCTATGGAATCTATAGGCAAAGGATTGTACTTGAAAAGAAACGCCAAAGGAGGATTTGGTCTCTTTTTGAAAAGACAAAAAAACTTTTAAACAAGCTACCCAATAGACCCTTGTACGATCGAGATCTGTTACATTACGCAAACGTACTTAAAATACCCCATTTTCGAGGTGTTTTCATGCGAGATACTCTGCCTGCTGTTGTTCGACAGCGTGAGTGTGGTATTTTAAATTTAGATGCGTCAAAAAATAGCGGAACGCACTGGGTAGCTTATAAAAATATAAACAACGACGCTGAATATTTTGATTCATTTGGTAATCTGAAGCCGCCGAAAGAACTTGTTCGATATTTTGGAAAAGCTGTTAGAATATTCTATAATAACGATCAATATCAAAATTATAATCAAGTTAATTGTGGACATCTGTGCCTACAGTTTTTGTGTAATGGATAACAAGGATATATGGAAGCGGGTGTTGACGCGTATTCCTAAAAAAGTTTTCAAGCAACATATTACATCTGAGGAATTAAAACAAATTTGGGATGAGCTTCCTGAAGAATGTAAAGTTGGACTTGAGCAGGATCTACCATGTCTGAAGCATTACAATACATCGACAGAAGGAGGAGATCACTGGGATGGGCCACCTCAATCAATATCAACATGTTTTTTATGTTATTTAGATAGATTTAAAAAATGTTAAACATTAGTATTGTGTATTATTTAAATCCTTACCGCTTTTAAAATGTATCAGTTGTCATCGAGATGTCGCAGTTGTTGAGAGTCAACAGCACCAATCATATATTCTCTTTTAAACCTCAAACACCTATTGTATTGAATCCGAAGAAAGAGTACGAATTAGCGCTTAGATCATTTCACTCCTACAATTCCATACCTAATATAGAAGATGGCGAAAAATTTTACTACTACGATACCTATAGTTTCATATTAATTAATTTTCTCTCTCTCTCTCTCTCTCTCTCTCTCGCGAATTAATTATTCATTCTTCTTCGTTTTCAAGTCTGCATAGCCCTCCTCGTCCACGACCGCCCGTATAAAATAATAATAATTTATAATAATAATAATTTATATTATTAAATTTATATCATTTTAAATTTATTTTTTAAAAATGTTCATACATTTTATAAATCTCTTGTTGTTATAACATATAATAATTATCTTCTTTAAATATTATTTAAGCATCTTTATTTTTAGATTTTGTTTGCATAAAATGTCGCTGTTGCTAAAATTTCATTTATGAGATTAACATCATAATTAAATAAAAATAATCCTTAAGTTTGTACTCAACAATAAAACAATTGTTTGAATAGACAACTTTTTGTTTTTATCTTAAATTTTAAATATCGTCTATTTTGTATATGCATTGTACTTGCAACAATGTTGCTGTTGCTAATGTCACTTTTTTAATTTTATAAATTATATAAAAATAATCCTTAAGTTCGTGCCTACAAGTACATGCATTGTACTTGCAACAATGTTGTAATCATATATTGTCATGAGTTAATAACAATACCTATATATATGAGTATTCGGTTATCCTAAATTAATTCAGTTATTAAGTTTAAATAATATCCAACATTAGTTCAGTTATTAAGTTTAATTACTAAATTTTATAATGTTAGTTATCGTATTTTTGGTGATGCTCTATAAGACGGAGGGGCATTTAAATAACCCTACGCATAGCTGTAAAGTTTATGAAGATGAGATAGACTTTTTGCGGTTAAAAGTGACTTTCTGCGAACGAGCTAGAAAAAATAGTATAGATGATTGTTCCAAAAGCCAAAGAAAAATGGAGATTGATCTGGAAACCAGTAATTCAGTTTGTCTGAAGCAGCAAACAACAATCCTTAAACAAAAAGATTTATTGACAGAACAAATTATCTATTTAAACGGGAAAAATGAAAAATTGAAGAATACACACGAAAAATGTTTCGCTAACTTAACAAGATTAACATCTGAAAATGGAGGGAAAACGAGAGAGATCGATGAATTTAAACAATCGTATGAAGTAATGGAGGATGAAATAAGTAAATTAGATAAAATTTTGAAAGAACTTAAGCGTCGTCTAAGGCAATGTAGGATTGAAAAAAAAAATTGGAAGTCGAGAATAAGAAGTTAAAAAGTACGATAAAATCAGAACCAAAGAATAAAATTTTCTTTTGTCCGAATGAAACTACAGGGGAATATTTTATATGTTAATTTCGTTTTCAAATTTACACTTATAAATTATATTTAAAGAAATCTGTTAAAATAAATATTAAATTTAAAAAACCTATGAGTTTAAATTTATATTAAACTTTTTAATACTACTTTCTCAAACTTTTTGGATGTATATATTTTAAATTACATTTTTATTGTTTTACGATACATATTTAAATGCATTTTACTGATATTAAATGCATATATATATTTCTTAAGAATTTATCAAACACTTATGATGAAGGTTAAAAATAATATATTTAATATTACATCATGATTATGGCTGTATACTTTATCAAAAATGTATAATGCACTTTAAAAATTATCGCAATTTAATCTGAGTTAAATCAAATATAGGCTATAAAAAAATATGCTATATATTAACTGCGATTGTGTTTGCATCTGTAGTATTTCGATGGAGTCGATGGGGTAAGTTTATTTATATATATTTTTTTTTAACTTTATTTAACAACATATGTTTTAGTTTTTTTCAAAAAATTGGGGAGTTGGAATATTCCAACTCACCTATTGGTAAACGCTGGATCCTAAACAGGGTCATATTCGAAAAAATTGGTAATTACATTTATTAATATTATTATTATTAATAATATCATCATTTTTCCATTTTAGACAAAAATATTAAAGTTTATAGTGAAATGTAAGTGATTTTAATTAATTTTTTAAAGTTTAAAATTAATTTTTAAAATTTTAGGAATGAAACATTAATCCCTGAATTTTTTTAGTAAGTTAGTTAAAAAATATTATTATTAAAATTAAGTAATTTTATTTTAGCTTTCGAGGAAATAAGGTTAAAAATTTAGAATGCCAAGGGTAAAATTAATTGTATATATATTTTTTAAATAATATAAAGCTTCTGTTAATTATAATTTTAGGATTTTCTTAAAAATTGGGGTAATTATATACAAAAACGCTCCAGAAGTCAAAAAATAGCGCATAAAAATATGCCCTAAGAAAACTATAAATATTACAAAAAAAGGTACCTAAATAATTTTGCAGTTTCATTAAAAATATGTAAATATTTCATAATTTTAGACCGAATGATGAGAACATCTACCCTCGTGAAGTCGGGGCTGATATGGTGAGATATGATAAATTTTAAATTATTATAAATTTTAATTTTTTTAATTTTAGGTATCCATTGTAAGTATTATAATTGAAATAAAAACATAATGTATATATTTTTAAATTTTTAGTGTACGAACAATTGAAGTGGGTGAAATGTAAGTTTTATGTTTAACCTAACTAATTTATTTTATTATATTTTATTTTATTTTAGATTTAATAGTTAAAACTAAATAACATGAAGATTCCCATATTTTAACCTTTAAACCCCTATTCCTTCCTAACCCATCCCCACCTGGCGAACTGTTTGCTGCAACCTACACGTGGTGTTCGCTGTAAAAAGTAAAATTGTTATTTTTGAACCTTATAATCATAATAAAAATACTAATAATAACATGTGCTAATAATAATAAATGCAAATATTTTTATTAATTTTGTGAACGTTCATTAAAACAATTTAACTCAACTGATAGCAGCAATGTTTTATAAATTTATTTTTTACTAAAATATATTTTTTTGTTTAGATTGTTAAGCAGATTTTAAATAATCCAAATAATGATGAAAGAAATTAATGACATCTTAAAAGATCAGCGACGATCGAAGAACATTTATTATTATTATTATGAAAAGTTTAGCTGCTAATCAACCCTAATGAATTATTTATATTGCACTTTATTTTATGAATAGAAAATGTCCATAAAAATATTAATTAAAAACTTAAACTGATTTTATGTATGTATTGTATAATTGGCGATTCGATAAAAAATAAATAATTAAATATGCTGTGTATTATTTTATTTCATTAAATTGAGGAAAAATGCAATTGGGGATATCTGAATTGCTAGATAGTTAACTAGGATAATTATAAGTTTTAGGTGTATAGTTACTAAGTATACCCTCCTATTATAAGTCATAGATGATTATTAGAATTTTATATTTTTTAAGTTTCAATTAAACAGTTGGGAATATCTGAATTGGTAGATAGTTTGCTGGGAAAACTTTAACTAGAAATTCCTAGCTCAACCATTTTCGATATAATTTCTAATTTTTACGATATAATTTTTGTAATAATATGAAATAGAATTAAAAGCTGAGAATCTAAAACATTCTCCAATTTTATATTTTTTTTAAGTTTTAATTAAATAGGTGGGAATATCTGAATTGCTAGATAGTTAACTAGGATAACTATAAGTTTTAAGTGTATAGTTACTAAGTATACCCCCATTATTATGAGTCATAGATGATTATTTATTCATGAGTTAAATTATTTTATTATTTATTCTAAAGTAATAGTTAAGTACTATAAAAATGCTAGTATTTTAAACACTATTTAGATTTTAAAGTAATAGTTATTAACATCATCCCGTACTATACCGGGTGGCGACCTCTAGCTGTGTGTATACGTGACCATCATCTAAACTCTTCTTGAATCCTAGTTAAGCTTGACTCTCCCAATATATCATGTTGCGCCATCTACCTGCCATTATCTGAATCAATAGAAAGCCATCATGTTGCACCATCTACCTACCATTATCTGAATTAATAGAGAGCCTTGATCCTGAACGGTGTCCGCCATTTTGAAAAAGCTTAGAAATTTAACACGGTAATGTCCATAAGGAAATTGTTTACTCCCGGGGTAGGTGGTAATCTACTGTTGCTATTAAAAATTAAAAATAAAAATGTTTTAAATTAGTTATTTGAAAAAATGGATAAATATTCTTTATTAAATTATTCTGCTACTACTATTTAAAAATAAATAAAGGTGTTTATTTAACAGGCATTAGGTCTTATATAAATTTTTACTCAAAGATGGGGGGCTATGGAAAATCAGTATGATGATGCACTATTCGACTAATTTGAGTTATAAGCGTGCAATGGTTAAGAAAATTGATTTAAATAATTACGCTCATAAAAATTGAAATAAACTTATTGTAACAATTAAATTAGATTATTTATATTATTTGCATTTTTACTACCCTTCCTATAAATAAACTTGTTCTGGCTTATTTGTGTTTTTCCTAATGTCTAGACAGACGTCTTAAGGTTATTAAACTTATACCAAGGTATTCTCTTAATATTTTTTAAACCAGGAGGTCGTCAAACTAGTTTCTGAATATGGAGGCTATGAAAGGTTAATAGCATGTCTGCCCATGACTGGTTTCCTCCAAAGCCCCCCCCTCATTATACAAAAACCAGCTCATCATTGCCACATACATACTTTTTCACTAAAACTGGTTCATTAAAACCGGTTCATCATTGCCACATACAATTTCCCCCTACTCACATCGACCTATCGATAGATAGGAATTCATGAAATTCGATAGATCATGTCAATAAGAAAGATGATAAATAATTTAATATAGTTAAAGCATTGATTATTATTCCATTAAAATAAATTTAACTTCGGCGTTAAACAACTATGAAAATTTATATGTATAAAACTAGAATTTGCGAAAAACGTCTTATGAACAGTGTCAATAAGGCGAAATACATCTTATCAAACAATTGATAAAAATATTTTATATCCTTGAAGTCAGTAACAAAAACCGCATCCTTATCACAGCGACGCCTCATGTACGACAACGCTTTCATTTCAATGAATTATCTTGAAAACAAGAATAAAATTATCGTGGTTTTGAAAAAAATAATTTGTCGACTAAAGAAAAGAGTAAATATTTTATACGGTTTATTGTAAAATAAAATACATACTTAGATAATGCCATCTGACCATACACTCACGGTTTATGTATCCGGCATAATTCAGCTTTCACACCTAAAAGTTTAAATAAAAGGTTCATTATTTATCAACAATGGCAGGTAAGTAAACTTGTATAATAGCTTGCACATTTTTAATTTTAATTTTTTTTTTCTAGATCGTACTGTACCCAAGAGATCGTTACCCAGGAGATTTCGAGTCAGTAAATAAAGTAAGTAAAAAAAAGTTATTACTAAATTAAATAATTATAATATTATTCTTTGAGTCACACTTATTTAAGCGATACGCTCTTTAAAAAAAAGTGCGTCTCGAAATATGTGAGGAATTGCCACCAGGATCGCACTATCTATCTCATGAGCGATTTACCAGATGGACCGAGGGCCTACAACTAGCACCCGATGTAGAATGAGCTACATCATAGGTTGTTTAGGACACATCGTTTTCATTAAGATGATAGGGGTTTAAAAGGGATTGATGTATTATTAATCTTTCTCTGAAAACCAATATCCAACGAACATAGTATGGATTAACGCTGAACAGAAAAATCATGCGCAATAACCAAAAGAATATTTTTTAAAGTAAATAGGTGCTTCAATATTTTTTCCTCAGTATCGAGATGTCTAGCAAACAGAATATCCGTAGAATTGAAGAGTTTATGGAAAAAGTTCAAAAACTTAGAAGAGATATAAGATTTTACGAAGACAAAAAGAAAGTGATAAAAGATTTAACAAATTTAAATCTTTGGGAGCACCCTAGTCCAACAACCGGTGTAAATATAACCCACCTGAAAAATCATATTCGTCCTAAAAGATCATAGACAAAACGGATATTGATTTGCAATAATATAAGTAATAGGACATTCTGTATCATACATTTATAAAATATAATATAATTTTAAACAATACATATATGAAGTCTCATCGATAACAAACCACAATTGTTGAAACTTGAAAATTGATAAAGTATTATTCCAGACCGCAATTGTGAACGTTAGAATTTTGATAAGAAACTCCTCATACCGCTGAAACCAAATTTACAGGAAAAGCATATCTTTGAAAATTGATAAAGTATTATCCCAAACCGCAATTGTAAAAGTAAGAATTTTGATATGAAAATTCTGAAACCGCTAAAACCATATTTACAGGAAAAACATATCTCTCGTTGGTGAAGTTGGAAATTTCTAGAATTTTCGTCTGATACTACGAGGATATAAATAAAACCAAAATTAGCCATTGTTTGTCAGTATCCTGCAAGAAGTAAAGCCGTGAACACTAATAGTTTTGTGTGTTAAGCTAAGGTAGGAAATATATATTGATTTTTCACTCTCTTTATCTTCAATTATTAGGAAAACGATTTGACTGAATTTCTCTTTCCTAAATATTAAATACTCTTTGTTTTTAAATTATAATTTCTTAAAATTGTGAGAGACTATTGCTGTTTTTGTACTTTTTTGATAATAGATCAGTTATTTTTATAAAATACATTTTAGTTTTGATAACTTTTGTGAAATAGAAACTAAAACATTGTTCTTTAATTAGATAATAAGAAGCTGCCAATCAACTGCAACTACAGATTAGCTGCCAATCTACATATCCCAACATTATCGTTTTAAAAGTAAGTAACTTATAGTGCTTTTTTTAAATAACGCTTTCATAAATTTTTATAAATAATTGTTCACGCATTTTTTCTCTAGTCAATTATTTGATTTTAGTTTTTAAAAATTATAGATTTTTTTTTATTTCTGTATTAATAACTTTTAAAATTATTCGTTTATAGATGAACTTAAGCGAACTTAATAAATGTTCTCTAATTAAAGAAAAAGAAAGTAAACCAGTAGTTAGGCTGAGTGCTCTACGGTTGGGCGTCCCACAAACTATATTGGCAGCCAAAATAGTAAAAGGGAAATTTGGCGAATCAGTGCTGCTAGAATTGGACCACGCAGTAACCTTTTTGCCGCAGAGAGTTACGGAACTGTACCGACCAAACATCCAGCATTTCACAGCGTCAAGATACGCAGTTATCTACAGGGGTGCAGTAGACACTGGGAAACTACAACCAGCGGCATCATTTGAAATAATCGAAAATTAAGGAGGAAGAAAAGGGTAAGTGATTTTTTTTAATATTTTTTGTTTGCCAGTGTTAAAATGTAAACAATCGGACAATATACTAGCGGCTATAAAAAAACTGAGAAAAATTTTGTTCGATAATTTTACAATTAAAGATGCAGAGATTTGGTTAAAACGATCGGCGGGTCCTTTTTGCCCACAAATCTCTGTTTTCTACCTATGTAAGTAAAGGGGTGCGTTAATCTTACTGGTATTTTGCCCACAGTAGCAGTCAGGTACCTAAACCCGCAAATTACATCCGTTACAGTCGCGAGTGTAAATGGTAAAAATGGATTCCAAAGAAAGGAAGAGATTGCTGCATTTGTTTGAGAATGTAAAACCAGAAAGCGGATCATTGTCTGATTCAGAGTTTCTTTGACAGTGATACGTATCCAAAGTATGAACCAGACAGTGAAGATTCGCACAATGAGAATGAAATTAATGAAAATGAAGTTTTGAGAAATGAAGAGTTAAATAATGAGCAAGAATCAACACCTGAGAATGTTGCCATATCTGACGATTGGCAAATACCTGATCAGCAAAGGCTTAAACATATAAATTATAATACGAATTCCGAAGAAGTAGGCGTAAACCCCGATCTAATAGAAACAATGCAAGATGCCAGCCCTTTTGATTTCTTTTATCTTTTGATGAAGAAGTCGTATCCCTGTTGGTAAATCAAACAAACATTTGCGCTCAACAATGTCTTCGAAGGCCCAATATAAAGAGAAGTGCAAGAATTAAACGCTGGGTACCAAAAAATCGACAAGAAATGCATACCTTTTTAGGCATACTTATGTGGATGAGTTTGGTAGATATGCCCTCTCTGGCACATTACTGGAAAAACACACAGTTACATAATATCAAGCTGACAGACTAAATGGCTAGAAACCGATTTAAGTTGATGTTGAGGTACTATTATAAAATTTTATATTAAGTTTTAATTACTAAAATATATACCTATTTATTTTCAGCATGTTTCTTATTTCGGATAAATATTTAAGTTAAAAAAAGCGTTTTTATCACACTTTGATAAACTACCTTTTTAAAAAAGTATAATAAGGGCTAAAATCATAGAACGGTTTTCTGAGGCCAAAACTTTAACTGCATGCAGTGTTGTAAGTTATACCAAGTACCAAATTTGGCCCTCAATATTTGAATTTATCTTCTGGATTGAGTACCATATATGGTACTCAAATGACTCTTTCGTAATGCAGGGAAAGAGAGGCTGGCAGTCAACATGTTAAAAAGCACCATGTATTTCTTTTTTGTTCAAAGAAACATGAAGATTGCTTAAAATAAATCTTTGCGGAACTACCGAAACTGAATGCAAAGAGTATCTATTTCAATTTATGGCATTTCTTTCTAAATATAATGAAATTAAATCATTATATGCCACATCAAAAATGGTCAAAGAGATAGGTTGGACATTTGAAATTGTAGAACAAAAAAAAATAACAGATTTTACGGGTGCTGACACTTTAATTTTGCATATCCTGGATGTTCTGACTCTTGGTGGAACAAACACTCTTGAAGAAGGAAATAAATGTGTTTACGGTGATTATCTTAAATCACTTTTCTTTAAGTTTTCTGACGATGTAAGTGGTTTCTGCCCATTTTGCAAAAAATTTGAAAATTCCATCAACTTCAACTGTGTTAATTGTGAAAAGTGCAACAGATAGATACACATTTCGTGTCTCTATAAAATTTGATTGTCAAGAATCATTAGATTGTAGTTCCGTAGTGTATTATTGCCCTATTTGTAGTAATTATCTTGGAATTTTCTTTCCCTTAACATCGCACAAAAACATCAATCAATGTTTAATAGGTAAAACCCATTAAAAATATAAATCAATTTTTGATGATTTGAAATGAATAGCAACACTAAATATACAAATAAATCTTCAAATTAGCAAACATTGATTAATATTTTAATGGTTTTTTATCTATTAATCATGGATAGATGTTTTTTGTGCGATAGTAAGGGAAAAACGTTTCTCTATAACGATTTAGGTCAAGAAATATTTAAATATGTTATTTTCTGAAAAACTTTCAGGCCAGGGTAAACAAAATTTTCGTTGAGACATTTTGGAAAAAATGTTCAGTAGATTTCTTATATGATTACAAAATAAGATCCATTGATAACCCATAAAAATATTGAAATAAATGACAGTTTTAGTAGAAGAATCTGATACTCCACCTTTAGTGTGGCCATTAGCAAGAGTTTTAGAATTATTGCATGGAAAAGTACGTCCAATCAAAATTTTATCTACACCGAAAAAAATAAAATGGTTGGATTTACCATTTTCGCGTTGTTAAGCCTTAGATGGTTGGTAGAACCTTCTGATTGTTGTATCAACAATAATTTTGTTACCACAACCATTAGCGAAAGTTTGAAGTAACAGTTTTTTCGAGTTAGCAATTTAACGTTCAACCAACAATTACTAAATGTTAAATAAATGACAACAAAGTATTTATGTTAACTGAACAGTTTTTGTAATTAATGATATACTTTTTTGGTTTAATTCAAGCCTTTATACTTCTTGATCCAACCAAGACGACTTATTGAGTTATCTTTTTAAATATGTTGGGTCAAACGCTTCGTAAGTTCAACAAGACAACCTAAGACTGTTGAAACATTGTCATATCGCAAATACGCATGCGTCGAATAGTAAGTAACCCCACCATGTTTACTTTATACGGCAGCCGCCAAGCGGCGTCTCTTCTCTAGCTCTAGACTCTAGATTCTGTAAACCACACGGTTATCGGCCATTGTTGTTGTTCAGTGTCAGTGTTAAGTAATTACTAAAATTTAGAGGTAAGTAGATAATTTGGCTAATTTACGTACAGGTGAATTGTGGAATTAAAACAGACGAATTCTGAACCCTCTACTTGTTATTTTATATTATTGGGTAATCGGTATGTTAGGTTAGGTAGGTATTAAAAATCATCAAAATGGCTGCTATATAGTTAGATATTAGATAATATACATTTAAATAAATATTATAAAGTGTATTAAATGGCATTAAAGATTAAGTTTCGTGCAGATGGTCAGTTATTAGAGAAAAGCAAATGACAAATTATGTTTTCATGGTAATCCTTCTGGTCCGTATGTAAAGGGTGTCCGACATAACTCAAATTTAAATTACAGCTATTGAGCATAAATAAATTTTGACGTGTTTCAGGGTTTTTAAATTTTCACATTTTAAGGGGGGCAAACGGAGGGTGAATGTTTGCATGGAAGTATCGATTTTTTTTGTTCTCTTTGGAATTTAAAACATGAAAATTGGAATTACAGTTAATGAGCATAAATAAATAATGACGTGTTTAAGGGTTTTTGGATTTTCACATCTTATGGGGGGAAATGGGGGCTAAAAGTTTATTTCAAAGTATAGATTTTTTTAAAGGTAGTAACTTGAAAATTGGAATTGTTGGTTCTCATTATAAATAAATAATGAAGTGTTTTAGGGTTTTTTGCATTTTAACATTTTAAGGGGGGAAATGGGGGTGAAATTTTGTTTAATAGCATGTATGTATTTTAAATTAATAAAAATTATTGAAAATTAATTAAAATTAATAAAAATGATTAAAAATTAATAATAATTAATAATAATTAATAATAATTAATAATAATTAATAATAATTAATAATAATTAATAATAATTAATAATAATTAATAATAATTAATAATAATTAATAATAATTAATAATAATTAATAATAATTAATAATAATTAATAATAATTAATAATAATTAATAATAATTAATAATAATTAATAATAATTAATAATAATTAATAATAATTAATAATAATTAATAATAATTAATATTAATTAATAATAATTATTAATAATTAATAATAATTAATAATAATTAATAATAATTAATAATAATTAATAATAATTAATAATAATTAATAATAATTAATAATAATTAATAATAATTAATAATAATTAATAATAATTAATAATAATTAATAATAATTAATAATAATTAATAATAATTAATAATAATTAATAATAATTAATAATAATTAATAATAATTAATAATAATTAATAATAATTAATAATAATTAATAATAATTAATAATAATTAATAATAATTAATAATAATTAATAATAATTAATAATAATTAATAATAATTAATAATAATTAATAATAATTAATAATAATTAATAATAATTAATAATAATTAATAAACAATAATAAAAATTAATAAAAATTAATAAAATTAATAAAAATTAGTAAAAATTAGTAAAAATTAATAAAAATCAATAAAAATTAATAAAAATTGATGAAAATTATTAAAAATTAATAAAAATTAATAAAAATGAATAAATATAAAAAAAAATAAATAAAAATAAATAAAAATGAATATTAATGAATAAAAATGAATAAAAATGAATAAAAATGAATAAAAATGAATAAAAATGAATAAAAATGAATAAAAATGAATAAAAATGAATAAAAATGAATAAAAATGAATAAAAATGAATAAAAATGAATAAAAATGAATAAAAATGAATAAAAATGAATAAAAATGAATAAAAATGAATAAAAATGAATAAAAATGAATAAAAATGAATAAAAATAAATAAAAATGAATAAAATTAAATAAAAATAAATAAATAAAGTAGGCCCCTGAATAAAATTTCTAAAAAAATTGTTTCAAAAGATTTAACAAATGGACATTATTACTACCTCAAATACATTAAGTGTAAGTATATGAATAATGCAACAATTTCTATAAAATCAAGCAGTTATTAACATAAACAAATTTACAGGTAGTTCCATCTGAGTCAGATAAGAGCTTTTCGTTATTAGATTCAGACACTTCAGTTAACATGGAAAGTACTATGGAACCACCGCCATCTACTAGCGACAGCAGTAGCGTTGTTTACAATGTTCTTTTTAATGAAGAACCTAATAATGAGCTTAAGGAGGCATATGAAGTTTCTTCTCAACGTCAAATGAGTTTCTGTAGCAAATCATTTTTAGAAAATAATTTAGCTTTGCACACTTATAATCTTGATCTAAAACGTTATTTAGAGCAGACTGTTCATGGCCAATACATTTTAAAAATGTTTCAAAAGGAAAAAAAGTTAAATAAAAAATGCAGAGACCTACTAGTGGACATTTTGATAAATGGTGCTATACAGCAAGGGACGTAAGTAAATCCGAAATTATATTTCTAACTAGAGTAAAGATATATAATGCTTGGCCTTTTATGTTAAACTCTTCACAGTTTAACAAACCCTCTGATATTGTAAATCCCGAGTGCATTTCATATGAAAATGTACATGATATCACTGAAAAAGATTTTACTCCTGGCACATTTAAAAAATGTTTAGTACAATCATCTTTATCATTTATCGGAAAGTAACTATTCGATTACGAGATCAACAGCTCAAAATGTAATTTTAGATATCAACAATATATTTTCAGAACCAATTGAAAGACTTAAAGAGAAAACTCTACCTTATATTCCGGATAATAAGAAGGAAGAGTTCGAGTATTTGCGTCTTAAATATCTTAGAAACAGTGAATATTTTTTTCCGGTTCAAAGTTTATTTATTGGTCAAAGGAGAAATGATAAGTAAATAATACCATAATTGTCGATATGGCAGACTGTCATATACAATATGTAGCGGTTCATCAAACTTTAAAAGCCTTTTTAGAAATACCAACTGTGTACGACTCAATCATGGCTTATATTTTTGAGATGCCAAATGAACCAGTTATTAGCAATATCATGCAGGGACAACTTTGGGCTGAAATGAAAACCAAATTTGATTCAAAATTAGTATTGCCTATTTTATTATAATATATGGACGACTTTGAAATAGGAAATCCTCTGGGCAGTCATGCTGGCGTTCACAAAATTGGTGCTTTATATTTTAGTTTAGCTTGCTTGCCACCAGAGTGTTCGTCTCAGCTGGAAAATATATTCTTGGCATCATTTCATCATTCTAGTGATTTAAAGTTATTTGGGAATAAAGCAGTTTTTAGGAGGGTCATTGAAGATTTTAAATATTTGTATGAACACGGACTTACAATTGTGGTAAATGGTGTTCCTAAAACGATTTACTTTTGGGTATGTCTTATTCTTGGTGATAATCTTGGCATTCGCACACTTATGGGCTTAACTGAAAGCTTTAGTTCCAATCATTTTTGCAGATTTTTAGAGCAGATAAGGCTATAACTCAAAAACAAACTTTAGAGGATAGCGCATTTTTAAGAAATGTCACAAATTATGAATATGATTTTAATAACCTGGCCAATGGTGTATTAGGCGAGTGTGTGTGGAATAGCCTACCGAATTTTCATTTGACCCAAAATTTGTCCTGCGATATAATGCATGATATTTATGAAGGTGTATGTCGATACGATTTAGGGCAAATACTTTATAAACTAATTTTTGTCGACAAATATTTAACTCTTGATGTGCTCAATAATAGAATTAGATTTTTTAACTTTTATGATAATAATAAGCGCCACTTATTCTTAAAAGACACATACAGAAAAAACACCTAATTATGTCTGCCTCTGAAATGAAAACACTAATGAAATATCTTGGGTTAATAATAGGAGATCAGGTACCCAATTTTTGCTCTTACGGGGATGTTTACTTATTACTGTGTGACATTATAGACATTGTAGAAAGTCAAGTAGTTGTTTCCGAATTTTCAGGTTATTTGCAATGTTTGATTCATGAGCACCATAGAGCATTTTGGAGAACTAAAACCTAAACACCACTTCCTAATTCATTACCAAAGATTGCTTAAATTCATAGGACCTCTGAGTAGCATTTCATCAATCAGATATGAAGGTCATCATCATCGATAATTTAAATCAGCTGCAAATATTTGTTCATCTCGAAAAAATATTACTTATACCCTTGCTATGAAAAATCAGTTAGTATTTTCATGCAGAATTTTAGCTATTAAAAACTTGTCAAGACACCTTGAATATGGTTCTGAAAATATTTCGTTTTCTAATCTTTGCAAGGAGTACATTTTTTTCTTGACCAGTTACGGACAAGAAGTGGCAGAAAATTCATTTGCAGCTAAGTATGTTAAAATATCTGGTACAAAATATTATAGTGATCAATGTTTGATGTTAAGTTTTGATAATGACTTGCCATTGTTTGGGAAAATTTTGTTTGTTTAGTTTATAAACAAGTTGATGTTTTTTTTTATTTTAAGAAAGTTCGAAACTGTTTCTTTAAATACACATTTACATGCTTATGAAATACAAGATATGGACGAACTGTTTGTGTGCAAATATTTAGAACTTAATAATATAAAACCTATGTTTTTCCACACTGTTTCAAATGGTAAAAAGTTTATTTGTACTTAAATAAAAATTTTATTTATAAAAAAGATTTTCATTGACATTTTATGAAATTAATTTCTTCCCAATATACAATAAAATGGTTAAAAAAAGATATATAGATATAAAAAGATATTAAAAGACTACACAACTTTGGTATTTACACTTTTTCTAACTACAGTAATTACCAAGTATTCCATTAACTGGGCGCCCTGTATATAAGATAGGGTGCAAAAATAAACAGACATCCCCATTGTAGTACAGGGTGCGCAAATTTCGATGTTTTAATAGATAATCTCGTTAACTAGAAATGGTACGGAAAAATGGCATTTTCAAAAATTGTATATTGTCTTTTGTTTTCGAGTTATAAACACAAGTTTGTTTTTTCAAATTTTCCTTATAAGGCATTATCTCGCTTATTTATGAAAGTGAAAGAAAATAATGTAAACCTTCTTTAGGCACTTTTTTAATAAGAATCCAGTGGCGTAGTCATTTTTTTTTTTAATTCATCAAATTCGAGTTATAGCATAAAGTTGTATTTAAAAAAAAATTAACTACGCCACTGGATTATTATCAAAAAAGTGCCTGAAGAACGTATAAATTATTTTCTTCTAATTTCATAAATAAGCAAGAAATGGCATATAACCAAAATTTGCAAAAACGAACTTTTGTTTATAACTCGAAAACAAAAGACAATAGCCAATTTTTGAAAATGCCAAGTTTTTCTCGGAAAAAGATATTGAGGATGGGAGATCCATTTTTCCATACCATTTATAGTTAACGAGATTCTCTATTAAAACATCGAAATTTGCCCTCCCTGTACATAATTTAAAGTCAAATCAACACGTGTAAAGTATTTTACTTAACAGTTTACAACGTTCATTTAACTATTTGTTGGTATTTAATTCAACAAGTTACAGTGTTCTTCCAATATGTAATTAAATGTTGATTTGTGATTTTAAGGCGTACATTCAACCCCCTAATTGTGTTATTCCAACGTTTACTAGTGCTTCAGTGGACAGTGAATATTGGTTGGGTTAATGGTGGAAAGGTTAAAGGAACTACACGTATTCCACTAAACAACATTTTAAAAATGTTCGTGTAACCTTTTCCATCTTTGTTGCAACAAATAGTTGTACTTTGCACGAAGTATGTAAACTATTAAAGGAACCATCATTAATTCAACATTATTTTATGGTTAAACCAATACATGCAGAAGGTCCGCCATATATGAGCATCGGAAACGGTTGACACAACTTTTTATTTGTTCATTTAACCATTTCATTTTTTCAGTGTATCAAGCTATCAGAGAATTGTGTTTTGTATCTGTGCAAAAGGCAGTTCTATGAGAAAATGATAAAAATAAATTTGAAAAATCCAAAAAAATAACTCCGATCATATTGTGCTGGAAAAAATAGCCGCTAATTCGTTCGTTAAATATGCCACACCACACGTTAACTTTTTCACTGTATTATTTCTTACAATTAATTGCCTAATTCGAATTTTCGGTGGCCCAAAACCTACAATTTTTACTAGATACCACAACGTTTGTCGCAAAAGTTGCCTCGTCATTAAACATTGTTCTTTAAAAAAATTATGTCGCTAAGCAAAATTCAAATCGCCGGCGCCTTTCAAAATCACCATTTAACAGAGTATGTAGAAATTTTAGATAGAATGTTCTAATCCTACTGCGTTTCAAACACCTCCATACTTTGTTTTACGTTAAATTCAGTATCCTCGCAATTGAACATTTGAGTTGTTTCGAAATTCTGCTAAGATGCGTTCGTAATCTGGATAGTGTCCTTAATTTAAATTATACCTCGTTGGTTTTATCTTGAAAACCGCTGCAGTCCTTGCGAAAAATCTGTTGATTTTGACAACGATATCGTGAGAAACTGGTACTCGATTATGATGACTTTCATTGAATATTCCATAAACCCGACTCGTAGATATTTTATTATTGTAACGTGAAAATTTACCACTTTCCAACATCGGTTAATAGTTAGTGGGTACACCCTGTATGAATTTCATTTCGAATGAACCAGGGGCGGACATATCACCGGGCAGTTCGGTGCAGTGCACAGGGGCCCCGAGGTGAGGGGGGCCCCCGGCCAACTCTCCCGTACACAAAGTTCTAAAATACCCAATCAATCACAGTTTGTAAATTGAAATTACGGCTGTTTAAATAATATATAATAACACTAGTAACGCCATCTATTAAAGAATAGAGACTAACTGTTCCTAATAATAAAGATTTTTATTCCGTTTTTGTAAGAATTTTGATTATTGTTGACACGATCGATGATCGATGTCGCTCCGGCGGATGTTTTCATTCTCTGTAAATCCCTTTGTCGGCATATTAGATGTGAGATGTGTATGTGTCCATTTCACTGATTACTATTTACTGGTGAGTGGCTGAGTGGCTATAATATTATTTGTTGTGACTTTTTGTTTTATTTGGAAGTAAATAAACGTGCTAACGTGCATCTTAATTTCTGAAACGCAGAAAAAATAAGGTAAACCGATTTTTTCTATTATTATTTTAGCACCTGCAATTTTTATTTAATTTTAATTTTAGCTTGTCAAAAAAAAACGAAATTGTACTGAAAGGTGGTGGCCTACCACTGGTAAGGTAGACAAATATAAAATGGATAAGCGTAAGTATAAGAGTGGAGCAGAAAAGCGTAAATTGAAACAAGAAAATCTTGATAAATCTAAAAAATTGCCTAAGATCGATAAATACTTTATCCCAAAAAACGATCAGAGCTCGAGTTTGTCACCTTCATTACAAGAAAATCCCGAAGCGAATATTATTGAGACTGAGACATCACAAAGAGAAACCATACCACTACCTGAGATACAAATGCAAATTGTTAATTTAGAAGAAGAAAATAATTCTAACGAGTCGGAAAACTTTTCTTTTACGACTGTTATTGAAACTGGTGGAACGTCTGAAAAATCTACAGATTTAGGACATTACAAAAATGAACTTTGTGATGATGATAAGCGATTTATTATCAGTCAGCCTGCTAACAAACCCAAAGGTCCATACCCAAAAGATCCAAAACAAGGAAACAGGCGCTTTAGTGAAAAATATTACTCATCAGTAACGCAATATGGTGTAGTTCCGCGCACATGGCTCTGCTATTCAAAAGTTCTAGATGTTGCTTATTGTGTTCCTTGCTGGCTGTTTTCTTCTGGTTCTGGTGATAATCAGTGGCGAAGAGGATTAAGAGACTGGCAGCACATTTCTTCTAGAATAGTTGAGCACAGCACAGCTCAAATGCATATCCAGTCTTGCAGTATTTTTGAGTTATGGAAAACTAACCAGACTGTCGATAAAGAATTAGAAAAAAAGGCAAGATATGAAGTTTCTTTTTGGAAGCAAGTTTTAGAAAGACTGTTTCGTATAACGTTAGCTTTAGCTAAGAGTTCTTTAGCTTTTCGCGGACATCGTGAAAAGCTTGGAAGCGACAACTTAAGTGGCAATTTTCTAACAATGGTAGAGTTATTATCACACTATGATCCTGTTATGAAACAAGTTGTAACCATGCCTTCAGGCTCTGTGCGGTATTTAAGTAAAACGACTCAAAATGAACTTATTCAGTGTTATTCTAAATTTGTTTTAGAAAAAATAATTTCCAGTATAAATTTAGCTCCGTTTTTTTCTCTCATGTTAGACACCACGCAAGACATAGCAAAAACAGATCAGTTAAGCGTTGTTATAAGAACAGTTCAAATAATTAGAGATTTAAATAACATAGCTATAGGTTTTGAAATAAAGGAAAACTTCATAGGGTTTTATGATCTACAAGATCAATCTGCCAAAGGTATGTCTGAATCAATTTTGGGTATATTAAAAGATCTAAACATACCTTTGAGTAACTGCGTCGGTCAAGGATACGATGGTGCTAACGTGATGAGTGGTGCATACAACGGTGTACAAGCCAAAATTAAACAAATACAGCCAAACGCCGAATATATACATTGTGCTGACCATAATCTTCATTTAGTAATAAATGATGCCGTATCAGGTTGTAGTGAAATCTCCGCATATTTCGCAGTACTTCAAGACTTATATAGTTTTTTTGGACATAGTATTAAACGGTGGGACCTTTTGTCATCGTTTACCGGCGAGTCACAAATAACATTAAAAAAACTCAATCCAACCCGTTGGTCAGGGCGTATACAGTCGGTTTTAGCAGTTAAATTACGATTATATGATATTTTAAAAGCTCTTACTGAGATTGAACTAAAATCATCGAAAAAAGATGAAATTGCGGATGCTTCTTCTTTAAAAAAAAGAATGAGTACTTTTGAATTTATTTTTGTTACGATTTTTATGTTTAGAACTTTGAATCATATTAATTTAGCATAAAAAACTTTACAAAAAGTTGACATTGATTTGAATCAAGTAACGACAGTTTTAGACCGTGCAGGTGAACATATAGCTACTTTTAGAGACCCAAAATCTTACGACAATATAAAATCTGAAGCCATAGATCTGGCCACCAAATTAAGTATTGAACCGACATTTCAGGCAAAAAGGCAAAGAAAAGTAAAAAAACACTTTGATGAACTTTCTTCTGATCATCGTTTCGAAAGCAGCGAGGAGTTTTTTAAGATTAATGTTTATTACTTTGTCATCGACATTATTCGCAATCAGATTACTAGAAGATTTTCTGCTATGCTCGCCGTGAAACAAACTTTTGAATTTTTAGAACCGTGTTATTTAATTGTAAGCTCGACAGAAGAAATATTACACCGATGTGAAGAATTTTGCGAAAAATATCCGAAAGTTTTATCTCATTGTTTTGTAAATCAGTTTCTCATGATTTTAGATTTAATGAAACATGACCTTAAAGAAGATATGTCCATAAGACAACTCTTTGAATTTATTATTAAGAATTATGCGTTTATGGAAGCAGACTTTTGCGAGGTTTATACGGTTTTTCTTTTATTTTTTACCCTTCCTGTAACAGTTGCTTCTGTGGAACGATCTTTTAGTAAGCTTAAAATGATAAAAGACTATATGCGATCTACAATAAGTCAGCAGCGATTGCGCGATTTATCAATTTTATCTATAGAAAGTAAAATGGCATCTAACTTAGACATCTCTAATTTAATAGATCGATTTGCAAATGCCAAAGTTAGAAAAAGGGCGCTATAAAGTATAAATATAAAAATATTAAAAATAACATTCACGGATTTGTACAATTAATCTGTGATACTATATACCACAGATTAGCTAATAATCTGTGATAATAGATACATAGATAGGTACTACTAATTTATTAGGTTTTTCTTTTTGTTTTATTTAGAAAGTATCTGTTTGTTTATACTTATTTTTTATTTTATATTTGTTATTAATAGTTTATAAATAAATTAAATAATCCAAACCATTCGTGATTTTTTTTTACATATTGGTTTTGAAGCCAGATGGGCCCACAAGCACTTCTTGCACCGAGGCCCACTCCTGCTTAGATCCGCCACTGGAATGAACCGTAAAAGCGTTTGATACTCTCGAGGACAGCGTGGTGTTTTTTGGTGCAGATATTTAAATACATGACCTGACCTTACCTATATGCAACAAGTTATACTTATAGGTGTATTTGAAATAGTAAAACCAGTGGGTGGAAGTGCCTTTAAGGTAGTCTCTAAGATAGTCGAGAGGGGATTCGAAGAAACCCGAAAGTAGATAAACAACGTTCGTACGGGGACGTTAGTTCAAAAGTCGCCGCAAGATGGCGCCACCTGTCAGTGTTGATAATTGAAACTTGGATAGGTGGTTTGCGACTTGGTTAAGGCATCTACATTCAACGTAAACTGTTATTTAGCTATCATTTACAGTATTGATTTATATCTCTGTTAATAATTCAATTATTTGAATGGAAACGGTATTTAACAACATTGATAACAATTAGAGAAAACAAATAGACATTTTTCATAGTATCTTAATGCGTAAATAAATAGCAAAGTTTCATAGTATTTTAATGAGTAAACAAAAACAAAAAAAAAGGAAAGTTCAGTTATTTACAATTATTATAAGAAATTAAAGGAAATTTTCATCATATCTTAATAATCACAGCATTGTTCTTGCTTAATTGAATTTTATTTAATTATTGAACATTCGAAAACGATTAACATAAATATGGAAATAATATAAAAAGCTTAGTTTTCAAAGTATCAACATTACATGTATTAAACAGTGCTCTGCCATCCTAAATTTCTCGCATATAAAAGTTCTGCAGCAGTAGTGAACCATCATCATAATTAAAGTAAGTACATTTTAATTTTGTAAAAGTAAAAATTATTTTTAAAAATTTGATTTTATTTTTAAATTTCGTAATTAACAATATATTATTTTAACACGTCGATTGATAGTATACCTAGACTTATTTTTTGTTTATAGATGGATGTAAATTCTTTAAACAAAATTTCTTATATGAAGGAAAACAAGCAAGTAGTGAAACTGAGTGCTCTATCCCTAAATCTTCCGCAAAAAATTTTTGGAGCTAAAATTACAACGGGAGGATTTGGAGATGCGGTTCTACTAGAACTAGAGGAGAGTGTCACGTTCCTGCCTCAAAGGGTTACGAAGTCGTACCGCCCGAACCTTCGACATTTTATCCCAGAAAAATATTCCATTATTTTCAAGGGGACAGTGGACGTCGGAAAAACGAATCCCGCACTATCATTTCTAATAGTAGAAAATAATCAATCTTCAGAAGGACAGTAGACGTAGAAAAAACTAAGCTTGCATTAGAAACATAAAAACAAGTGGAAAAATAGTAAGTTATTTATTTAATTATAAAAGTGATACTTATGATGTCAAAATCAGTCAATAAAATTAATGAAGTTCTTAAGAGTATAGAACAAAATTATTCTAAACCTCTTGCTAATGTCTCACTAAAATTAATTAATCGACATATTACACAATGTGTTACTACATTTTCAATAGAAAAAACCCAATAGGGTTAAAGCGTAAAATGTACGTCAAAATTGCCGAATTAAAAAGAATGATGTGCATGTTAAAATTAATCTTGAACAAGGTGGGTTTGAGATTAAAACGGGGTAGTCGAGTCAAATGGATCGATTGAATGCTATTTTCAAAGGCAGAATTAAAACAGGAATTATATTAAATTTAAAACATAAAGAAATTAAAAGACTTTTTAAAGGATACATTTCATTTATTCAAAATTAGAGGAAGGAACATTTTAAAAACAATGTTAATGCTTAAAATTAATACAACTTTTTGGGGGATTTCATAAAGCAGTCAGGTGATCAGGAATTAATAGATCGAAAGTATTTTATTACTCCTAATGCAGGGACGGACTTGACTGATTGGTTTAAGTAGTTGATATAGTTCTAAATAAATTATCAGAATTTTCTGAAAAGAATAGCGGGTGGGCCATCAGTAAAATTGTTTTACTAGAAGTAGCGATAAATAAGTATGAAGTGGGTAATGACAATTATATAGTTGTTATTCATTTATCTACATTGTTAAGTACCCACTATCTTAATAGCTTATTTCACTATATAAGCCCAAATATTGTATAACAAAGTTCAGTTCTAGATTTGATTTCAATCTGTATGTTAGTAGTATATAAGTTAGGTTAGGAATAGTAAAAATAAAGTTTTTAAAAACAGTTTTCCAAGAAGGAAACCTTTAATTGGCGCAGTCAGTAGGATCTGTGGAAGCAGCAGCTTTGGTTTCAACCATTCATCCAAGAACGAACCAGACGAAGAAACCCAAGAGTAAGTCCACTTATCCATTCTATTCTTATTGTATGTTTTCTATTATTACTTGAATAAGCAAAATAATTCTGAATATTTGGTATCTATATTATTGAGTAATTCATTATAGTTACAATTTTAACATTTTTTAATTTACACATAAAAAGCGGTAGCAATTTTTAATTTTTCTAAGGAAAAGACTAATTGCATTTCTGCACAAAATATCGAAACAATTTTATAGAAATTTATTGAAAGACCACTAGAACATTAATTTCAAAAAACAACACTAGCAAATTTTTATTTCTCTAAAAAGAGAAGAAAAATTGCATTTCTGTGTGATTTTATTGAAATATTAATTTAAAGAAAATAATAATAACAGTAGCAAAATCTCATTTCCCTAACGAGAAAAGAAATTGCATTTTGTAATAATTTATGTCCATTATCGATAGTTTACTCGATAATTTTAATAATATGTCTTTAAACAACGGTGACCAAGCCCAACAGCAAAGGGACATGCCCACCGCAAATGCTGCAAAAGCAGTAGCTGATTTTCTACCGACATTTTCCGGAGAAACTCACCAACTAGAAAGTTTTATTAAAAGAGTAGATACATTTTTTGATGTCTACGGGAACACCCCAGACAATTCGCTAAGTGATTTTTGCTTTAACGTTATTTGTTCAAAATTACGAGATGATGTTTTGAACTTTGTAATGTGTCGACCCGATCTATCAACCTGGCCCTTAATTAAGCACGCCTTAAGAGAGCAATACGGCGATAGGATCGACCGACAAACATTAACTAGAGATTTCTTACATTGCAAAAATCCCAAAGAAAACATTTTAGATTTTATTGTTCAAATAAAAAATATGAAGTCAAGATAAGAACTCAAGATTTGTTCGGAAACAAACATGTCCGTGAATAGAAAAAACCTTCTAATGGAACAGAATGAAGGAAATGCATTAGATATATTACTCGCCAATGTTGACGAAAAGATCCGAATTTTATTAGATATTAGGGAACCACAAACCTTTAACGACGCATGTGACATAGTAAATCGACATTTTTATAGAGACCAAAGAATTAACTCTTTATCAACAAATACTAATTACAAATAAATATAAACCAAATGAAACATACCCACCTCGACAAAATAACCCAAGAAATACAAACATTTCCTACCCAAATAATAATTAAAGACATTTTTAACTCCCCTAATAATCAAAGATATATTCCCAATAACAATAATAATTATAATAATAATTCGCATCAAATTCCCAGAAACTTTCCTCAACAATTTAATAATCAAAGACCACAACAATTTTCCTAGCCGACCAATAAATGTTCAATCACGACAATTACCCCCAAAAAGATATTTCACTAATGACGAAGTCTTTGGCAAACAGAAAAATATATTTTCCTCTAAAAATTCATATAAACCCGCAGGACCCCCAGAGCCCATGTCTACAAATTCTAGAATTCCTAGTTTAAATAATCAAAGACCCTTTCGAAACAATAACTACTTCCAATCTCGCGGACCCCGTAATTTTAATTCCGAAGAATTAAACAATACCGAAGAAGAAGAAAATGAAGAATACTACTGTCACGCTAAACAAATATCACCCTATATATAAAATATATATTTTCTATTTTAATATTCAGTTGTTAAATTAAATAATTCAGCATAATATTTTATACAATATTTTAATAAACATTAGATTCAATTAGTAAATACATTCTCGATAAATGTAAATATAATATTAAACTAGACACGTTTTGACCTTAACCGATTAATATAAAGATCGGCCGGGTTAACAACAATGGGACTCTTGGTCGGAGTCTCATCCGAGACTCTTGGCCGGAGTCTCCTCCGGTACTCTTAGTTTGAGTCTCATCATTGTCTCTCATCCCAGCGAAGAAGTAACGTGACGTGCCCTCGTCGCCATTTAGATGTTTAGCCCATGGTAAGGCCCATATTGTATTATTAATATTATCTGTTATACATTTTTGAATATTAATTATTTATTGATTAATAAAATTGTTATATTTCAACTCGACTTTTATTTCATAAAGAAAGGTAGCACGAATTAATAACATTAAATAATTCTTTCGACCCATAGAAAAGGGGGTCGTGACATATGGTGGAGGCGCCGGTTTAAAAATCTCGAAGGATTAATTCTTCCTAATTAACTCCTTATTGTACCTTTAATTAAAATTGAAAAATCACACAGCTACCTCACTTTATGAAATTAAATTTTCCTAAAAGGTTCAATTACAAAATTTATTTTTAAAAGTAGAGTTACAAATATTTTGTTTTGTAACTTGTATTAATTTTAATATTTTCTTTTGCCTAAATACAAGGTTTGTACGATAGTTAACGCAGGTGGTTTTACCGTATTTTTGCTTCTTGAAACTTATCTCTTGGTGATCAGACCCTGAGATAAGGTTCCCAATTTTCCTAGTTAAACCTTCGGTGTGATCAGACATAGAGGGAATAACTAAACGCCAATCGCTACGAATATCTTTTCTTCTGTGTGATCAGACATTGAAGCGAAGGTATTCCGGGGGCACAACACCGTTACGTATCCCTTGTGTGATCAGACATTAGGGATAGGTGACGAACACCCCGCTGATAGGGATTGAGTGGGCTAAAAAATCAGTAAAAATCCCAATCGGTAAGAAAATTTGTTTTTTCTGTGTGACCAGACATTGAATAAACAGATTTTCAAGGCCCAGATACCGACCAACATCTCTTGTGTGATCAGACATTAGGGGTAGTGGACGGATGTCTCGCCGCTGAAGATTGAGATAATTTAAACGCGAATTGTTACATCTAAAGCGAAAACTGTTAAACAACTTATTGAAATCAATTCAAGGGAATTTTAAGTAAATTAATTAAAAGTTAAAAAAAAATATGGGCATTAATTAATTATAAAAAAAAAATGGTTACATAAGAATAATAAGGAGGAAGCGGCCCATGCAAGCCGGGCCCTTCCTAGCAATGATCCGTGGACCTAAATCAGAAATAATCCCAATAAAGTAATTTATTATGGTTTTTATTTATACACATATATATATATATATATATATATATATATATATATATATATATATATATATATATATATATATATATATATATATATATATATATATATATATATATATATATATATATATATTAGTTATTTAGTTAAAAATTTTTTTTTTATCATATACTAACACTTTTTTTTGTGCAGGATATTAGTGTTTCTTGAAGAAACTCCAAATTTTAAAATAGAGATAACTGATGGCGCCTTCTGGAGTACTACTAGAGAAAATAGCACATAGAGCTACTATCCCCACATTAATTAAATTTTTCTTTTTCTGTTTAGCGTTTATTGGTTTTATTAGATATTTAATAATACAAGTATTACAAAACTAGATCTCAGCCAGAAAGGACACAGCAGTCATCCTCCCTAGAAAATACAGAAGTTCCTTCCATAGAAGACCACAGTGACCCCCCAGGAATTCAAAATAAACGTCTCATATTAAATGTAGAAAATAGGAATCTGCAAGAATTAGCCACAGGACATAGTATATCCTGTCTTCTTACAGCGGTAGAAAAATGAAAAAGAAAAGGCAAGTAAATAGTAGTTTGTGTGTTGGGAGAATGTGAATAAATGGAAGTATGATAAACTCAGTAGTAAAAGTTATAAATATGTTGAAGTAAAGCATTGTAGGTATTATAATTAAATAAGAGTAAACTGTGTGAGAAAAAGTGAATACACAGAGAATATGTTTATAGAGAGAAAAATGAAAAAATAGGATGTGTAATGAGTTATACACTACCGACGGAAAGTTTCCGGACAAGTGATTTATTTAGTTTTCCGTAGAAATATGACACTCAAACACATTAACTTGACCTATAATTAAGATGCTATGTTAGTTTACAAAGCGTTTGCGATCGTCTTCTTGACTTGTCTCCCCCACTCCCGCGCACTCTTTACGAGAAACAAAATAGAACGCTATTAGTGTCATTTATTACGTATCTGGATGCAACGAAGTGAACGCATTGAAAGTACTTTTTTTCATTTCTTATGAACATTAAATTGTTTTTTGCATTTTTCGATTTCTAGTAGCTATTTTCCTATTTTTACATAATTTTATTACATTAAAGGTGAGTGAATTTTTTTTATGTGGTTTTATTTATAGTTATTTTGTATTCAAAATAATTATTATATTTTTAATTTTTTTATTTTAGAAAATGGGAAAGCATCCTAATACAAGTTTAGAAAAACGTGCATCTATTATTGCTCTTCACAACGAAGGCTTAACTGTACGTTATATTGCAAATAGATTAAATTTACCACGTTCTACTGTCGGAGATGCCATCGCTCGTTTTGAAAAAACTGGTTCGAATCAGGACAGAAAACGTAGTGGGAGGCCCCGTGTAACTTCTAAAGCAGAGGATCGGTCCCTGATTATCATGTCCAAAATGAATAGGAAGCTTACAGCACCGGAAATTCAAATGCGGTTTAATGAAAGCCACGATAAACAAATATCAGTAAGTGTAGTAAAAGAACGTTTACAAATAGCTGGCTTAAATGGTAGAATTTCTACAAAGAAACCACTCTTGCGAAGCGGAAACAGGAAAAAAAGACTAGAATGGGCTCATGCTCATAAAGATTGGACAGTAGAAGACTGGAAACAAGTCCTGTGGACTGATGAATCTAAATTTGAAATATTTGGGCAAAAGCGAAGAATTTATGTTCGTCGCGGTCCTTCAGAAAAAATGCATCCCGATACTGTAACCCCAACTGTTAAACATGGAGGTGGCTCTGTGATGGTGTGGGGGTGTTTTTCATATGCCGGAGTAGGGGATCTTTACAGAATCAAAGGAACTCTCGATAAAAATGGTTACCATTACATATTAAAAGGGCATGCCAATCCTTCTGGAAGGCGACTAATTGGCCGTGGATATGTGTTTCAGCATGACAATGACCCAAAGCACACATCTAAGCTTTGTGCCAACTATTTAAAGGCTAAAGAAGATAGAGGAGAGTTAAAAGTAATGAAGTGGCCCCCACAATCTCCCGATCTAAATCCTATAGAATTATTGTGGGATGAACTGGATCGGCAAATTAGGAAATCGAATCCCACTTCTCAGGACAATCTTTGGGAGGCTCTTCAAACATCTTGGAGAAAAATACCAGAAAGTTATTTAGAGAAACTAATAAAAAGAATGCCGCGTCTAGTTAAAAAAGTATTGGAAGTCAAAGGTGGTTTCTTTGATGAAAAGAAAGTGTAACAGAATAAAATAAAAGAGATGAAAAATGTTTATGGTTTTAGTCGTAGAATATTTATCTTTTAATATTTTTAGAATAAAACTTATTTAAATGTGATTTATTCTACTTTTAATAATTGTTGATCTTGTCCGGAAACTTTTCGTCGGTAGTGTATATAAAACAAAGTGTACGAGTAGAGACACACGTGTGATGCTTATTTATTATTATTTGAGAAATGATTGTTATGAATAAATATGACAGAGAGAAATAAGGGCCTGCGACATATGGTTGTCGCGAAAATAAGCACGATAGTGGGGAGAGGGGTTAGGAAGAAGACTGAATGAAACAGTTGATAACCTATCTCACCCTAAAAAGTAAAATGTGTGAGAAAAATTGAATACACAGATAATATGTTTATAGAGAGAAAAATGAAAAGATATATAATGTTTAATGAGTTATAAAAGGAAGTGTACGAGTAGAGACACATGTGTGATGCTTATTGTTATTTTTGTAAAATGATTGTTATAAATAAATGACATAGAGACAAATAAGGGCTCGCGACATAGGTTTGTCGCATAATAGTGGGGGAGAGGGGTTAGGAAGAAGACTGAATGAAACAGTTGATAACCTATCTCACCCTGAGAAAAAATTAAAATAAGTCCAATACATAAAGTTATCTTTTTTAAATAATATATAAACACGGAGGGGATAATATTATATATAGTTTAAATTTTTTTTTGGTATTAACAATGGCAAACTGCTAAAATATTTAAAAATATTGTGATCAAGATATAAATATGTAAAGGGTTTGCCATTTGTTCCACTTAAGCTAAGTTATAAATAGGAATATTTTAGATTAATTTTTTGCTCCTCTTGGTAAATTTACATATAGACTACCTGTAGTTTTTTTTCTTTGTTACATATGAGCCCACACCACCAGTCAAACACTACCAACCAAATAGACACAATTCAGCCACCCGGACATGACCACCCCTGGAGCTAGCCCTAAAAGATGAATACCGAATGGATCAAAGTGATGAGACATTACCGGCTGCTATCCCAATAGTATTGGACAATCCGAGAGGTCAAGTGCATTAATCAGTATAGCGAAGTGGTTGTTATGCTAAAAGTCCTAGAAAAGCAACCCTAAGAGTCCAAATAAATAGAACTGTCAGAGAAAAGCGAAGGTAGAAGTTATGGGTACCAGCGAAAAATACCCAAACGACAGTTATTCGGCCAAAATACAGATTGGCCGCCAACAGTCCCAGCAGTCAGAGAGAAACTGCCTGTAACTAAATCGTCGGTGAAATCAACCAGTTATGTCCTGCAGTTTAAATTCAACGAGGTTGGAAACTTATTCGAGGGAATGTCCGACTTAAACTACGGCCCGGATCGTCCCAGTCAACCATTGGAACTACGGCTCCCAGATATATGTGAACCACATATCACAGCTCTCCAACCAAGTAGTTGTGATGACGACATTCGAGTCTCCAAGGGGCAGAACAAGCCACGCAGCAGAAGAAGAAGAAGGTGTTCCGCAGGGCTGGATGTGTAAAAGACTAGACTTTAATGTGGAGTGTTCGACTATCGGTAAAACAGAACTAGTTAAGGTGTGCGGACTCTCGAAATAAAAATGTGGTTTTGTCAATAACTTTTGAGGAGATATTGTTTTTAGTTATATTCTGTTTAGCTGTAAAACATTTTTTTTCTTTCAGGGTAGATTTAAGGATAAAGCTCGAGTCGAGGCTTTGGCCGTCGGGGGGCATGTCACGCTAAACAAATATCACCCTATATATAAAATATATATTTTCTATTTTAATATTCAGTTGTTAAATTAAATAATTCAGCATAATATTTTATACAATATTTTAATAAACATTAGATTCAATTAGTAAATACATTCTCGATAAATGTAAATATAATATTAAACTAGACACGTTTTGACCTTAACCGATTAATATAAAGATCGGCCGGGTCAACAACAATGGGACTCTTGGTCGGAGTCTCATCCGAGACTCTTGGCCGGAGTCTCCTCCGGTACTCTTAGTTTGAGTCTCATCATTGTCTCTCATCCCAGCGAAGGAGTAACGTGACGTGCCCTCGTCGCCATTTAGATGTTTAGCCCATGGTAAGGCCCATATTGTATTATTAATATTATCTGTTATACATTTTTGAATATTAATTATTTATTGATTAATAAAATTGTTATATTTCAACTCGACTTTTATTTCATAAAGAAAGGTAGCACGAATTAATAACATTAAATAATTCTTTCGACCCATAGAAAAGGGGGTCGTGACACTACTACACAAATGAAAACCAACATGAATATGATTTTCATCAAGAAAACAACTATCCTAACACGTCTACCGAAACAGAAACCCAGGATTTTCAAGATTAGAAAAAAAAATAATTTTTGTGATCCATATTTTTACTTTTTCTACATATTGATTAATAAAAGTTTATAAAATCACAAGTCACCAGACAATTTAATTTTTTTTGCCTTATTTAAAGCAGTTTTTAAACGTTTTAATCTTTTAGCAACCTGCACAGATTTTAATTGATAAAATTTAAGTTTTTTTTTTAAATCAATTACTAGGCTATTTTCAACGTTTTTCACAAAATTATTATTAAATTTTAAAAAAGTAGTTAGCAAATTTTCGTAATTTTGTGGAGTTTTATCTTCATCAATAGTTGGTAATGGTGTTAGGCATATAACTTCGTCGCTTACCTCCTGCGATGTTAAACCATCCCTGGAATGGTTGGAATGGCTGACAGGGTCGGTGTGATGATCCATGGGTTCATTTATGTTGTTACTTCTTTGATCATGGACGTCATCTGATTGATTTATTTCTGAGTTATCAAAATAACCCCCGGATTGATTTTGATTATCTGGACTTTTTGAGTGACACGCACCTTCTTCGACGTTATTTGTTTCATTTAAAAAATCACTAGCACACACACTAACAAAATTACCATCTGTCATTTTTCTTAAGTTACTAATAATGTTTATTTTCGTTTGCATTTTTAAAATGCAAGTAACATCTGCTGATATGCACATCCATTTATATCAAAAAGCTAAAGGCCATCTTCTTACTTTCCCATAAATAAATTTTATATAAATACTGGCATAATTTCAATTAAAATTAATCATTGCAGTTTGAATCATGTCTCAAAATATCGAATTCTACAATCAATCTCAGGTAAATATAAAGTTTTTATACTATTTTTGTAAAAAAATGGCAATGAATTAATTTTTTGGAACATTTCTAAATTTTTGTTTTATCAACTAATTATTTAAAAGAACCCCTGCAGTGGTAACTCTCGGACTAGGTCTAGTCCAGGTATAGACTAAAATTATTTTAACACATTATTTTCTGTCAATATTAATACATTTTTTCTAATTTATTTACAGGGCGTTTCTTGCAAAAGAAATGTTGGGAAAGAACTTCCTGCGGGAATAACAACATTGTTGCCAGGCGAACTAGAGGTATGCATAGTTTTTATACTATTTTTGTGAATAAATAATTTTTCTAAATTTTGTTATTTAACGTTGTCTGCAAAAATACACACTTTAAATTTTATTTTTTTTTCAAACTTATTATTTTAAAGAAACATGACTGTGGTGGGTCATGGTCTAGAGACGAAATACCCTATACACTTAAAATTGACAATAATAGAAATTTTTAATACAGTATGTTTATAATTTCCTAAATATTTTAGCTGTATTTCCTTTTTAAAGTAAATGGGTTATTTCAAATAAAAACTGAATGGATCTGGTTTAATAATAAAATATTTTTCTAATTTGTTTACAGGATACTTCATGGGATAAGTATAATTGGGCGACATATGAACCAAATGTAAAATTTATTTTAGAAAAAATAAAATCAACTTAAATTTAACACGTATTTTTTTAAAAGCTTACCTTAAAGTAATCCAATAGTAAAAAAACACAACAAAATATCGCAACACCTATAATTCACATCATGTTTTTTAAAAGACTGAACCTTTAACAAGCGAAAGGAAGGTCACAATGCACCTGATCGAGATCGTCTGTAAAGGTGTAACGACCTAGTTTGGCGGTCTTTAATATTTCGGCCGGATGGTTCGTAATAGCGACATCTGAATATAAATTTCATTATCAGTGGCGTTGCTATTAAAAATTAAAATAAAAATGTTTTAAATTAGAGTTATTTGAAAAAATGTATATTCTTTATTAAATTATTATGCTACTACTAGTTAAAAATAAATAAAGGTGGTTATTTAACAGGCATTAGGTCTTATATAAATTTTTACTCAAAGATGGGGGGCTATGGAAAATCAGTATGATGATGCACCATTCGACTGATATGAGTTATTATAAGCGTGCAATGGTTGTTAAGAAAATTGATTTAAATAATTACGCTCATAAAAATTGTAATAAACTTATTGTAACAATTAAATTAGATTATTTATATTATTTGCATTTTTACTACCCTTCCTATAAATAAACTTGTTCTGGCTTATTTGTGTTTTTCCTAATGTCTAGACAGACGTCTTAAGGTTATTAAACTTATACCAAGGTATTCTCTTAATATTTTTTAAACCAGGAGGTCGTCAAACTAGTTTCTGAATATGGAGGCTATGAAAGGTTAATAGCATGTCTGCCCATGACTGGTTTCCTCCAAAGCCCCCCTCATTATACAAAAACCAGCTCATCATTGCCACGTACATACTTTTTCACTAAAACTGGTTCATTAAAACCGGTTCATCAGTGCCACATACAATTTCCCCCTACTCACATCGACCTATCGATAGATAGGAATTCATGAAATTCGATAGATCATGTCAATAAGAAAGATGATAAATAATTTAATATAGTGATAAGCATTGATTATTATTCCAGCAAAATAAATTTAACTTCGGCGTTAAACAACTATGAAAATTTATATGTATAAAACTAGAATTTGCGAAAAACGTCTTATGAACAGTGTCAATAAGGCGAAATACATCTTATCAAACAATTGATAAAAATATTTTATATCCTTGAAGTCAGTAACAAAAACCGCATCCTTATCACAGCGACGCCTCATGTACGACAACGATTTCATTTCAATGAATTATCTTGAAAACAAGAATAAAATTATCGTGGTTTTGAAAAAAATAATTTGTCGACTAAAGAAAAGAGTAAATATTTTATACGTTTTATTGTAAAATAAAATACATACTTAGATAATGCCATCTGACCATACACTCGCGGTTTATGTATCCGGCATAATTCAGCTTTCACACCTAAAAGTTTAAATAAAAGGTTCATTATTTATCAACAATGGCAGGTAAGTAAACTTGTATAATAGCTTGCACATTTTTAATTTTTATTTTTTTTTCTAGATCGTACTGTACCCAAGAGATCGTTACCCAGGAGATTTCGAGTCAGTAAATAAAGTGAGTAAAAAAAAGTTATTACTAAATTAAATAATTATAATATTATTCTTTGAGTCACACTTATTTAAGCGATACGCTCTTTAAAAAAAAGTGCGCCTCGAAATATGTGAGGAATTGCCACCAGGATCGCACTATCTATCGCATGAGTGATTTACCAGATGGACCGAGGGCCTACAACTAGCACCCGATGTAGAATTGAGCTACATCATAGGTTGTTTAGGACACATCGTTTTCATTAAGATGATAGGGGTTTAAAAGGGATTGATGTATTAATCTTTCTCTGAAAACCAATATCCAACGAACATGGTATAGATTAACGTCGAACAGAAAAATCATGCGCAATAACCTAAATAGTCTTTTTTAAAGTAAATAGGTGCTTCAATATTTTTTCTTCAGTATCGAGTTGTCTATCAAACAGAATAGCCGCAGAAATAAAGAGTATGGAAAAAGTTCAAAAACTTAGAAGAGATATAAGATTTTTCGAAGACAAAAAGAAAGTGATAAAAGATTTAACAAATTTAAATCTTTAAGAGCACCCTAGTCCAACAACCGGTGTAAATATAACCCACCTGAAAAATCATATTCATCCTAAAAGATCATAGACAAAATGGATATTGATTTGCAATAATATAAGTGATAGGACATTCTGTATCATACATTTATAAAATATAATATAATTTTAAACAATACATATATGAAGCCTCACCGATAACAAACCACAATTGTTGAAACTTGAAAATTGATAAAGTATTATTCCAGACCGCAATTGTGAACGTTATAATTTTGATAAGAAAATCCTCATACCGCTGAAACCAAATTTACAGGAAAAGCATATATTTGAAAATTGATAAAGTATTATCCCAAGCCGCAATTGTAAAAGTAAGAATTTTGATATGAAAATTCTCAAACCGCTAAAACCATATTTACAGGAAAAACATATCTCTCGTTGGTGAAGTTGGAAATTTCTAGAATTTTCGTCTGATACTACGAGGATATAAATAACACCAGAATTAGCCATTGTTTGTCAGTATCCTGCAAGAAGTAAAGCCGTGAACACTAGTGTTAAGCTAAGGTAGGAAATATATATATATATATATATATATATATATATATATATATATATATATATATATATATATATATATATATATATATATATATATATATATATATATATATATATATATATATATATATATATATATATATATATATATATATACATATATATATCCCAGGCGTTCTTCCCTCAAAACTATAGATACTGAAGAAGTACTTCCCTCTTATATAACTTACTTTCCTCCGATTTTGGAGGGAACAAGGTTTTGCATTAAATTTCAATTTAATGGACTACTAAACCTCCTTCCTAACAACTGAAAAAAATTGTCTGGAGGGTCGTTTGTATATTTTTGTCGAGAAAGTGGGCAGTTTAGTTCGAGTTTTAACCGGTGGCGTTGCAATCGTCTTTGTATGTTGGAAATTTCGTTCCATGTTCCCTCCACAATATTTTATATAATTTTAATTGAAATAGCGGTTCTTGTTCCCTCCGAAATTCGGCAACACCGCTATTTTATTAGATTCAAGTTAGCTTTAAAGTTACACGTTTGGAGAAATATTTATGTGTGAGGTGAAAATGACTTCGAGGAGCGAATTACTTGTTAAATTAGCTCTTAAAGAAGGTAAGTCGCATCTATTTTTTAATTATTTATATATTATTAATAAGATGCCTGCATACGCATGGAAAGTTTTGTTTTGTTTTAAGATAAACATTTGCATGTCGAGTGTTTTGGTTAGGTTACAAATATTTTATTTAAATTTTGTTATTTGTATAATTATTGTCCATTTTTTACTATTATTATGGATTTTACAGAAATCAGATGAAATTTGGATGCAGTTTTGTGTTCAAAGATAAGCATTTTGTATCAATGCGTCAATTTATTAACTATACAGTGTAATCTTTAATAGTATAGAAAAAATACACTATATGACAAATAGATAGATAGATATAATTACATATTAAAAATAAAAACGTACTTTTAAATTTTAAACAATTTTTCCTAATCATAATTTTTGATTTTGTTAGAAATAAAAGCCACACTGTTGCGCAAAATATACTACTTGTCTTCTGGGTTATAGGCTTTTTTATACAATTCAATAATATTTATTTATTTTTTTTGATAACGTATTACTAATAAAGTTGTCGCCAGACTTATGCTAAAATTTTCAATGTTTATAATTTAAAACTACGTTTAAATATCTCTATATCCCTCTATTCTGAAGGAATTACTAAAAATATTTTGTTATATAAATTAAAATAATCACACGTAAAACCAAATGTCAAAAATTATAGGGTAACCTACTTCCTTTAAAGAACAACTGCTCCATTGGCGAATACCGCAACAGGTATTGAATTATATACAAAGGAAAACAACAGATATATAAATTTAATTACAACATTCTACCTTTGATTTTGCTTGTTAAGGAGGTCATTATTGGACCGAGCGGTTTCGTCCTTAAATATATTTTTCTCAGTTCTAGTCTCTTATGAAATTAACAAGAGCACCAAAATGAACCAATATAATGCTAGTTAGGAAGAGACCAAGTATTCCCGTGTTGAAAATGGTAACTCCATCTATTCTTAGTAAGCAAAATTAAAGGTCGCTTGCTAACAAAATGAAAGGTAGAGTGGTGAAATTAACTTTCTATCTTTGTTGTTTTCCTTTGAATTTAATTTAATACCTGCTGCGGTATTAGCCAAAGGAGAAGTTGTTCTTCAAAGGGAGACGGTAGCCCTATAATTTGTGTCATATGGCTTTGAGTTTGATTATTTTATTTTACGTCTTGTTCACATTTGAGTAATTATCTTCCTATTTTCTTCCAAATACTGTATAACTAATAAATATGGATTTCTAAATTTTTTACCTGTATATTTTAAACCTTACAGAAGATTTTATGAGAAATATTTATTTTGATACCGTTTATAGTAAAAAAGTTTATTGAAGGGTTCATTATGAATTTGTCAATTTTTAATCACCTTGTAAATGCGTATGTTTTATACTGTTCTTTAAGAAATTTCAGATGTTACAATGGGTAACTTTTTTTGGTCACACCCACTGATTTAAAATGTCTGTAATTCAGAAGTTCAGATTTTTTTATATCTATAATATAAATGCAGTATAACAGAAAACTGAATTTACTTATATTTTCCTAAAATTTTCCAAACTAATGTGTAATGAAATGTATGTAACGTGGAAATATTATTGCATTGGCAATGTTTTCTTTTTAGTTTGTTCTGGTTTAGACGATTGCAACTCTAGTAATGTGCCAGAAACAAAAATCTAAAATCTCTTTATCTTCAGATGACGAAAAACCTAGACTTACTTTTTTTCTACAACTAAAGACCATTTAGGATCTACTAACGAGTTGCCTGAACTTAAATCTAACTTCTTGAGTTCTGTTTGTATCTTTTGTTATATCCATTCTGTATTTTTATTAGCACACTTTACGACTTTTTTCTACACATAATAAATTTTGTACACATAAATGTTCATAGCACTCTTCAAACGTATTTTTTATGCAGTCACTTTTTTTCACTTTTATGATCGGAAACAAAGAAACAAATAATTTTAAAACTTGGACTTTCGCAAAATAAACAAATTTTCGTTTCACGCTAAGCAGTAATTGCTTTTTGCTAGAAACGAAAAAAAATGAATGTCCAAAAATTAAAATTGTTTGTTTCTCTTTTTCTTCTCCTGCTTCTCCTTATCCTTCTTTTCTTCTGCAGTTCTGAACATATTTATTCTAGTCAATTCCGTAACAAAATAACCGCGTCATACATATATGAATGACATGGCCCCACAGAGTAACTAATACAATATTTTTCTCTAAGAGACCGCGTCGTTTATATACATATACTCGTATTAATATGACATTAAAAAAAATGCCAAAAAAAAAACAGAGAAGTACAATACTATTTTAGTGGTTTTTCAATAAAATTAGGAAAGCGAATAAAAAATTTCATTTAAAATTCCTTGAGAAATAAAAAGCGAAGTTTGAGAAATAAAAATCATGTAAAAATTACATACGCACTTAGAAAAATTCGACTTAAATGCTACAATTTAAAATTCTTTGACGGTTAAAAATTCATCTTAAATCCCACAAAAATACGGTTCGTAATTTAAAATACTAAAAAAGCGCCAAAGACCTACATGACAAATTCATTCTTAGCGGGTTCGACTGGGTCTCGTAAATATGAGGCCTAAAATATTATAATTTTAAAGAAAACTCAAAGGGTTAATAAAAAATAACTAAAGTTATCTGAAAAATTTTAAATTCTTCTTAAGTCACTATCTAAATTTGACGAGATGATTCATATTTTGCGTAAGGGTTAGTGGTTACGCAACCATTAAGATAACCACAGGTAATTAAGATAAAAAAAGAATTGTACCATAGAAGCGAGTCATTGATAACGAGTCATTCAAGTAACCGTAATAACAGATTTACAATAATTTAAAAACAAATTCTGTTTCAGACTGGATGTAAACTTTCTCAAGATGAGCACGCCGTTTTTTATTCGGGTGTGTATGTAGGTTCTAGAAAAAAATAATTCTTATTTTTCGGGCTCACACAAATATGTTTACGTATTTTTTATTCGGGCGGTGTATCCATGTTCTAGAAAATAATTCCTATTTTTCGCGCTCACACAAATATGTTTACGTATTTCGCGGTTAAAACCACAATACCGCGGGCTGGTTATTTTTAGAAAATACTGGGTATATTGATTTAAAATATCGAACAATAAAATCTGGTATTCACAATTTGGTAATAAATTTAAAAAAGAATGCCCTATTTATTCGTTAAAATAATACTAGTTTACAAGGTACAAAACCAGCATTTTACTGGAAGAGTAGCTAAATTCCACGGGTAGGTGTGGAAGCGTGCGAGTCCGACGAATATTGAATTGGCGATTCGCGCTCTCCAAAAGCGTTTAAAATTCTGGGTTAAATTCTTTAACGTTTAAACACTTAGAAAAAATCATCTTAAATGTCCCAAAAATCATTATCACTCCTTAATTTAAAATACTAAAAATCAAATAAAAATTACAGTATTCATTGACGTTTAACCACAAGTCGACTTGAATGTTATAGTTTAAATTCTTTGACATGTAAAGACTTAGAAAGATTTTTGATGTTTAAAGACTTAGAAAAATTCTTCGATGTTTAAAGACTTAGAAAAATTCGGGTCAAATGTTACAGTTTAAATTCTTTGAGGTGTAGAAAAATTCTTTGACGATTAAAGACTTAGAAAAATTCAACTTAAATCCCACAAAAATCATTAAGTATTCTTCTCAAAATCAAGTAAAAATTCATAGTTCCTCAATTATTCGCATGGTATGGTAGATCAGCTTAGAAAATTTCGCCTTAAATCTCCCAAAAATCATTATCCCTCCTTAATTTAAAATACTAAAATAAGTATTTGATAATTTAATGGGCATCGAAAAAATTTAAGCAGAGGCACTATCCAAACAAAAAATTTCTTTTATTTTTTATTGGTACAAATATGGAAATCTTAAAAGGAAAAAAATAACTTTCGTTTTCAAAGGTTGGACCCCCGAAACTTTACAAAAATAATCGTATACGAAGTTCAAGTAGACAATTTAGCAATGATCTAGGAAAAGCAGTAATTAAGGACCATTTAAAAGTTAGATCTAATATAAAAGAACTTTCACATGATCTAAAATCTATTATAAATAATATTCGGGGACGAAAACAGAGGTTACAACAACCAAACGAAGTGGGACCTGAACGAATATCAAATGGTACGCCAATGATGTCTGTCAGTTCTTTGTGGTTGTGATAATTAATGATTTTTTAATTTTGATATTTTGTACCCTTTGATTTTCTTATAATAAATAGTACTGTAGTAGGATCGATTGTTTTAGTATAGATCTTACTTATTAAATTTGAATAAAAAAACTAAACGTCAGAATTGACATATTTCATATCAATTTTATTGGGTAATCAAATACCCGACGATAGTAAAAGTGTAACCAAAATCAACGATAGTACTTGAGGGTTAAAGTCGTTGTTAAGTTATTTATTTAAAATTATAGGCTTACATTTTGTTTAGACAATCAGGGGGTAATATGCGAGTAAAGCGAGAAATGAGAACCCCAAATTTATGATTACATTTTCAACAAGAAAAATTCGAACATTACCGCCATAAAAAATACTGTATCTAGATACAATATTTTTTAAGATGCGATGTTATCATCTTTTGAGATGTTTAAATGATGGTTTCAAAAGAAAGGCTGTAACACGCATAGTAATAAGTTTTATTACTTAAAGCTATTCTTTTTGCAAAAATTACGCTCTACAACAAAGTAGCTTCCTATGAGAAAACAACCGGGGAACGACCTCGAATCATGGGTTCTAGAAAAAATATGAAAATAACCGGGGTGACATTGGTTAACCATAAAGAAAAATACCACGATTACAGGTGTATATATACCTGGTTAATCCGGAAAAATAATTTTAAACAAACACGGTTGTAAGTGATACAGTATTTGAGAATACTCGAAACAAGCTTGAAAGTGTTGTGACGTGTAATTCCTACCCTCTTTAAAGGAAATTTTACTTTTTCACTCTTAGTATATAATGTAATTATTCTTGATTTAAATAGATTTTGGGTGTAAGGTATTATTTCTTACAATTATTTTCTATTATTAGATACTAACGGCGGATCTCCACCAAAAGTATTAATAGAACTCAAGATTAGGCGTGAACCCGCATCCTACTACATCTTATAGAAGTGAAACAACCCTTATTTTGAAAACAATAGAAGTAAGTGTTTCACATTTTATAACTGTAATTATCGTCCTTTCTCTAAAGCACACCGCCCAATTAATTTCAAAAACTAAAAGCTAATTTTTCTTGATTTAAATAGATTTTGAGTGTAAGGTATTATTTCTTACAATTATTTTCTATTATTAGATACTAACGGCGGATCTCCACCAAAAGTATTAATAGGACTCAAGATTAGGCGTGAAGCCGCATCCTCCTACATCTTATAGAACTGAAACAGCCCTTACTTTGAAAAGATTAGAAGTAAGTTTTTCACATTTTATAACTGTAATTATCGTCCTTTCTCTAAACCACAGCGCCCAATTAATTTCAAAAACTTAACCAAAAATCTATTGAATTTTAAAAAATTATGTAATTATTTTTATTAGAGAAGGATCAAAAATCTTTCTTAGGTAGTGGGTTCGTAGGTCTTCTGAAAAATTGTATGGCTTTTAACCTTTTAATGAATGAGCCCGTATAAAAACCTCCAAAAGTGTAATTTGTTTGCTCTATATAATTTCCATTCAAAGGTATTGACCTAGTCAACAACGTTTTAACCGGGGTTATTGACAACGCTTTCGTTTTATAATAATTGAATACCAACGGTTATCACTTTCTGATAAAACGTGTAAAGTTGTAAAATCAGCTGTTAAATATTTTATTATGATAAGCGACTGTTTTATTTAAAAACGTTTTTATACGGTGTAAATCATTTAAAATAATATTTATATCGGATTTTCTATTATTAACATACATATAAATTTGGTGTATTAATCCCTCCTTAGAGTAGACGGCTCGGGTAAAAGAACTATTGGTTTTTTCTGTAACAAAAATAAAGAAGAATTAGAGCTCTTAAAAAATTTAATGACAAAGACCTACCATTCAAAACAAGTAGAAAATTTAAAATTAATGAGAATAGGTATCATGTTCAACTTTATTAGTAGAAAATAGAAAATCGTTTTAATTCAAAGCCAGTACAAAGATTAATGATGTAAAATTTTTGACATAGGGTAAAAGTAATTATCTCGGGTTCTTGAGGGTATGACTCTTAAACATCCCTTACCTCCTTCGTAATTTTCTAGACCAGAATAAAATAGTGGGAAAAGGTAAAAATGAAATAAAAATTATGCTTCCCCAGTTTTTCTATTTATATTTACTTTTATTCAATTACTATTTACAGGAAATAGATTTTAAAAACAATTTTTACTAGTTCTAACTTATATGTCTGTGGGAATCGTTGTTTTTAACGTTAAACTCAGAAGGTGATAAATCGTTGGTAGAGTTGTTATTATTTTACATGATCGAATTATTCAACCCGTATGATATTTGTAAGGCCTCTTTCGGCTCTCAAAATTTCGACAAAGCTCTTGCGAAAAAATTCAAGAATTGATATATTCAATTTTTTAGATATGGATGACTTGCAATTTACACGTTTACAAACTTTCACCAAGTGGCCTCTATATTTAAACCCAAAGCCTATTCTGCTTGCAGCCGGAGGTTTCATTTATTCCGGTACCGGAGATAGATGTATTTGTATGATTTGCGGGTTATCTTTGAAAAATTGGAAATCAAGCGATATTCCGATTGATATCCACATGAAAAAGAAACCAAACTGTCGATTTATTAGTAGTTTCAATGAATTACAGAAAATGAAATTTTATCATGAAAGATTAAAAACGTTTTTAAATTACTCCAAGAAACCTAATATAGATCCATGTCGGTACGTAAGTGTTGGCTTTTATTGTAAAGATGATGAGATGAGATACATCACTTATAAAGATTTTTCAAAGTATGTAACAAGATTGGAGTCGTTTAAAAATAGACCTGTGCAAACCCATCCACTTAAAAAAGTGAATCCGCACGCTGCTTCTAGAGAAGGGTTTCTGTACTCAGGTGTCGATGCCTATATTATTCATGAATCTAGATGTGATTTTATATCAGATAATAATAATTCCGATGATAATGATGAAAATGATCGTCTTCTGTGTAAAATTTGTTTAGAAGCCGAAATAGACGCGGTGTTTCAGCCCTGTGGTCATGCGGCCGCATGTATAACTTGTGCAACGAAAATAAGAGATTGCTGTATTTGTAGATGTAAATTAGAAGCTAGTATACGAATTTATATTTAATTAGAACTCGATTAAAAATATTTCTTAAGGTTAATATTATTTTTAGATGCCCGCTAGTGGAACCGGTTATCGACTAGGGGCGCGCCACTGTGTTTTCTCAGCAATGTCTTGCAGTAATTGCGGGGCGTTTATTAGTACTAAACAACCTAAGTCGCGAAATCTAATTGCTTATATTTGTCATCTCTGTCGCTACGGGGTTGTTGGTTGTACCAAAACAAAGAAGATTTTAAGCCGGGCTCGAAATAGAAATACTCAACATGTTACAAACTGGTCGTAGGAAAAAGCACATGCTTAATTTCGTGGGATTAAATATCTTGAGCAGTGATTAAATCGTATTAAATTTTTAAACATTATTGTTCCAGTCAGAGTTTAAATTTATGCTACTTTCCTTTATTTTAGATCAACATAGGTTTTGTGACAGCTATTACGAAACTTTTCAAACACGTCTGCTAGAAGCATAATATCCGTCTTCATATATAAGTCGACGTATTGACCTAGATTTCGACAATTAAATTTGCTCCATATTTCCTGTGCTCGAAGGTAGAGTCTATGTGGGCAAGGCTTATCATATAACTTGTAAAATAATTCGATTGGAGGCAAGCAAGTTTCTTCAAATCGTTCAAAAGAGTCTATATAATCATATGGCATTACACCTTTTTTAGTTAATAGATTCAGCTGTTCCTCAGATAACTCCCAAAACTGAATCTTTAAATTAGGAAATTCTTCTAAATACGAGGCGAGTTTATCTAATGAAGAAGCCATAAATCGATAACTATCGATAAATCGAAATTGAATGGGGTATTCTTCAATATGTTTGGTAAAGGAGATATACTTTTCTTTGGTGATAGGTAAGAGATCAATATCTCCCTTAATTCGAGTTGCAATGTCTGTAATAACAAAATGTGCATCATATCCACTTAAATTATGAAAAACTATCGAAACAACATGGCTATCCTGGTAATTAATATTGCAACCTTCATGGGAACTACCTCTAAAATTATTTGTAGCTAAATAATGTATGTGGTCTCTAACCTTTTTATCACCAGGGGCGAATGGTTGTTCACATATATGACAATGAGCTGATTTTTTAAATTCAGCTTCCTCAGTAGAAGTCATGTCTATATCATACGGGCACCAAAATACGGGTGCTATATCTTCAGCGAGCTGCAACATTTCATCAGCGAACCATTTCATGCAGTTGTCACCTCGATATGATCGATAAAATGATAAAGAATCATCATAGGAGCATTTGAAATAGTATCCAACAGCAGCAGGTATGTGATGTTGGGGTTTAACAGGATTGTTAGTCTGTTTAAGAATACTCTCAAGATCGGCATATACAATAAATTGCGTTTTTTCCTTGTTTTTAAAGTTTTTGAACTTAAGAATGTTTTTCCCTGGTTCAGGCATTCTTATTTTAGTCTCATTTATTTTTTCACAATCTTTAATATGTATTTTTAACTTTGATTCTAAGCAAAAATAATGGAGGCATCGATCACAAAAGTATTTTTTGTGTTCATCTTTACTCATCTGGCTCGAGAGAAGTCTAGACATATTTTTAATCCATACAAAATGATGAATCACATTATTTTCCACATGATCATCATCATAATTATCTTTAATAAGCAATAGGTTAACGTGTTGATCTTTCTTATTGTTTGTTAAATATGTGGGAAGAGTAATTAAATTAGATTTCAGTTTTTTCAAAATGTATAAATTAATGGAAACATTGTTCTTCTTCTCAAAATTTGGTATCTGTCTTTCAGTCATAGGGAAATGAATTCCTTTAAGTTTTAAAATCGATGAATAATGCGGATACGATGAAACCATTTGTTGATGATTTTTAGCGGGATGTAACGCAGATGTGACAGCCCATGCGAAGCAAGCTTGGTCATAATTCTTGACATTGATACATGCATGTTTTTTAGCTATTTGAGGAGGTAGTTGGATATAGGATGAAACGCGTAATGGGCTATACTTGCTGATATTCACAACTAAGTTTTCGACCTTTTTTAATGCCCAACCAGAGTCACGTTCTTGAAACTCCTCTAAATCTATTAAAATTGGCTTTATAACCTTTTCATCAAACCATTCATTTATTTTGGTGTTCGTATAAATGGGGCAATTTGCAGTTGTAAAATATTTGAATTCTTTAAGCAAATTATCACCCTTCATAATTTCAAATTCTCCAGAGAATACTACATTAATTAATAAATAATTTTAGCATCCTTCAGAAAAAATTTTGGATCCTTATGTTCCAAATTGCTAATGACTCCAGTTGTAAGTCTGCTTTTAAAAGCTGATTCTGAATCAGCCCAACGAACACGATCCTGTACATAATTAAAATGCATATTAAGCCCTCCTCCTTTTTTTATAATCTCCTTTATCATAGTACGACGAGATGTAATATTATTCAAACAAGACTGAAAATGATGTTTTTCACCAAAGGTTTTTGCATTTTTGAACGCGTTTTTAGCTTTAATAATGCCTTTCTGACACTCGAATAGTCCTATATGAGCAACTTCATCATCATATTCTTTAGTTAACACAGACAAAAACCCATCTATATAACGAACCAAATCATCCAAACGTGCCATAGCTATAAATTAAATGTTCACAATTACTTTCACTTGAGGGAATTATCTTATCGTATTGTTTAAGTATTATATCTATTGCTAATTAATTGTTCTTGAATTTGTTTGTTAACCCCAAATTAATACTAGTATAACCATATTTACATAATAATCATACATTACGATTAGAATAAATAAATTAAAAATTAGATTTTATTAAATATAAAATTATGTTATTATTTCTCATTTAATAAATTAAAAAAATGTAAATTATGTAAATTGGATGTAAAACTTTTAATATCTTTTTTATAATAATAAAAATTTAAAAAAATTCATGCTATTTAATAAAATTTCTGTTTAAATAATAAATTAAAATTACCTTAATAAAAAACACTGAAATAACTACTTTCACCTTTTATGAGCAATAACTTACCAAATAAATATAACTAAATCTTTTATACCTTTATTAAAACAAGCGTAGGTTTCAATTTGTATTGTTTATTTATTTAATAATAGCATTATCATTACCAAGGCTAACATTAGGTAAAATACTCAAGCTAAGTTAAAAATAGCAGTTTATTTTTAAAATTATTTCTATAAATAGCTATTTTATTATAGATTTCTATTTTTATACATGGCTATTTTTATAAATGTCTATTTTTATGGGTTTATTTTTAAAAATATTTATTTATATAATTTACTGTTAAAATTAGTTTAAAAATAAAATTGTTTATTTTAATTTATTTAAAAGTACATATTTAAACGTAAAATACTCAAGCTAAGTTAAAAATAGTGGTCTATTTTTAAAATTATTTCTATAAATAGATATTTATTATGGATATCTATTTTTTCATACATAACTATTTTTATTGTTGTTTATTTTAATTTATTTAAAAGTATATATTTAAACTAATGTCTTTAGATCATTCTATTTTTTAAACTAATGTCTTTAGTTCATTCTATTTTAAGAATTATTTCTATAAATAGTTATTTTTTATGAATCTATATTTTTATACATGGCTATTTTTATAAATGTCTATTTTTATAGGTTTATTTTTAAAAATATTTATTTAAATAATTTACTATTAAAATTAGTTTAAAAATAAAATTGTTTATTTTAATTTATCTAAAAGTATATATTTATACGTAAAACACTCAAGCTAAGGTAAAAATAGTGGTTTATTTTTAAAATTATTTCTATAAATAGATATTTATTATGGATGTCTATTTTTTATACATAACTATTTTTATTGTTGTTTATTTTAATTTATTTAAAAGTATATATTTAAACTAATGTCTTTAGATCATTCTATTTTTTAAACTAATGTCTTCAGTTCATTCTATTTTAAAATTATTTCTATAAATAGTTATTTTTAAAAATATTTATTTAAATAATTTACTATTAAAATTAGTTTAAAAATAAAATTGTTTATTTTAATTTATCTAAAAGTATATATTTAAACGTAAAACACTCAAGCTAAGGTAAAAATAGTGGTTTATTTTTAAAATTATTTCTATAAATAGATATTTATTATGGATATCTATTTTTTATACATAACTATTTTTATTGTTGTTTATTTTAATTTATTTAAAAGTATATATTTAAACTAATGTCTTTAGATCATTCTATTTTTTAAACTAATGTCTTCAGTTCATTCTATTTTAAAATTATTTCTATAAATAGCTATTTTATTATAGATTTCTATTTTTATACATGGCTATTTTTATAAATGTCTATTTTTATGGGTTTATTTTTAAAAATATTTATTTATATAATTTACTATTAAAATTAGTTTAAAAATAAAATTGTTTATTTTAATTTATTTAAAAGTATATATTTAAACGTAAAACACTCAAGCTAAGTTAAAAATAGTGGTTTATTTTTAAAATTATTTCTATAAATAGATATTTATTATGGATGTCTATTTTGTTATACATAACTATTTTTATATTTGTTTATTTTAATTTATTTAAAAGTATATATTTAAAGTAATGTCTTTAGATCATTTTAAAAATAGTTTTTATAAATAGCTATTTTGTATAAATGTCAATTTATGTATATGACTATTTTCATAATTGTTTATTTTTAACGCTTTATTTCTAAAAATATCTATTTATATAAATTATTTTAAAATTAGTCTAAAATAAAATTGTTTAATTTAATTTATTTAAATGTATATATTTAAACTAAGGTCTTTAAATCACTCTATTTTGTATAAATATCTATTTTTATACATGTCTATTTTATAATTGATTATTTTTAAAATTAGTCTAAAATAAAATTGTTTATTTTAAATTATTTAAAAGTATATACTTAACTAAGGTCTTTATATCGATATATATATATTATTTCGATAAATAGCTATTTTTTTATGAATGTCTATCTTTACATATAAATATTTCTATAACTGCTTTTATACCTTTATTTTTTAAAATATTTATGTATATAATTTATTTTTTAAAATTAATCTAAAATAAAATTGGTGATTTTAATTTATTTAAAAGTATATATTTAAACTAAGGTCTTTAGATCATTCTATTTATATGGATATTTTTAGACATAAAAATATTTGTTTTCTCGTTACAAGCCAAAATTACTCTTAAATCCAACTTTTAATCTATTTTTTATGTATTTATATTTTTATTTTGTATTTCAACACTTTTTAGATATAACATGTTTATGAGAATGAGGTTTTTAAGTGAACTTCTTTTTACTTCTTGCAAACTTTTGCAATTAATTTTAGTTGAATGCCTTAAATTTTTAAAAACCAATGTTATAACATATTTGTAGTTTTAAAATTATTAATTTAGAGTTAAAAACTATATGGGTTAATAGAAAAACAAAACTATTATACACTTATATTTATTTTTTAATTTTTTATAAAGTTCGTATATATTATTAAATATTTTATTTTTTTCATTTAAAATCTCTTCGGTTCTTTTCTTCAACTTCTCCAATTCCATCTCCTTCTCTTTTTTCTGGTGTTCTTTTTCTTCACCTTCTTTAGTAATATCCTTTAGTTTTTCGACCAGCAAACTAATTAATTGAGCGTTTTCATAGTAAAAATTGTATTTAGCATTTAAGTGAATCCTCAGTTTTTCAATAGCATCATCTGAAATTTGCTGAAATGTTGGAGTTTCCTGAGGAGTGAGCAAAGTTTTTTGTAGATGGTGCCTCTATAAATTTAAAAATTATTGAAATACCAGTTTATTATAAATTTTATGTAACTTACTAATTTATTTTTAACTTCTGAAGATCCATGTTTTTCATTTAAAGGGGGGTGATAATTGGGTATATTCCCCACTAATTGATTACTTAAATTTAGTTCCTCTAAAGCTTGTTTGGGGTCTGTAGACGTTTGTTTGTTATTTATAACTTCAGAAAAATTTAAAAATTCTTCAATATCTTCTAACTCATCGGTTAAATCAAGAATTTCTTCCTAAAAATAATAAAATGTGGGGTTTATAATTAAAATATTTAATAAAATTAGTTAAAAACTAAATATTAGAATAACATATAATAAATAAACTTACATTGTCATCAACTTTTTCTTCCACTTTTTGTAAATTAACTTCAGGTAAAATTGACGATAATTTACGTTTTTTATTAAAACCAATAGATTTTTTTTTTAGTTCAATATTGGATATTATATTGATGTTTGCTTTATGCATTTTGAAAAATTAATAAAAAAATATAAATTTTTCAGCCTATTTATTACTAATAATTATCAGTCAGTTTTAAAAATACCGTTTTGAAAGATTATGCATACAATGTTAAATGACCAAAAATGCAATGTCAAATTCAGAGGTGACTTATTTGGTTAAGGTAATAATAGAAAAAATATTTTTAGCAACCTGTTGTGCGATAAAAAGAGTAAAATTCAATGTCAAGTTTAAGGTTAGATAATAAAACACCTTTATAGAAATCATACTAATGGATCATGTAACATTTCATTAGACAACCCTACATAATTTTAATTATAAATTATCTAATAAAATATTTAAAAAAACGCACTTAGATTATTTTTTAATTAGGTTCTTAAAATACCGAAAATTTTTTTACTTAAATTTAAAATCTTTCAAAAACAATGAAATTTAATAAGTTCACACTTTACGTCCTTGAATGAATTCATTAAATTTTATTGTAGGATAGGCATAATGATAGACATTCGAAAGGATAGAACATCGTTAGCTTTTTTAATTGATAAGACATTATTTAGAAGAATAATTAGTACCTAAATTTAAATTCCATCAAAAACAGCGAAATTTAACAAGTTCAGCCTTTACGTCCTTGAATGAATTCATCAAATTTTATTGATGGATAGACAAAATAACGGATATTCGAAAGGATAGAACATCGTTACCTTTTTTTATTTAATTATTAAAAAAAAAAACATATATTTAACAGTCTATTTTTATATTTTATTATTTTGAACTTTTTAAAATATATTATCTATTTATAAATATTTTTTATAATTGCATATTTTTAAAATAAGTTTATTTTTAGTTCGTTCTTTTTTTAAATACTATTTTTAAAAATATCTATTTTTATAGATGTCTATTTATAATTTATTTTTAAATAAGATATTTGTAATTGTATATTTTAAACTTTAAAACGGTCGTTTATGGTGGGACATATTTGAAAATTAATAATTTTGTGAAGCTTATTTTCTAAACATCGAACAGTTTACTCCAAGATATATATTTAAAAAATATATGTACAATGCAGCGAATGACTTTATGGATTCAAATTCTAGGGGATATACATAAATAAAAAAATATTTTCCAATTATTTTGAATTATAAAAATCCTATTTTTTTGAGTTTAACCACCGATTGTGACGCTATTTTTAATATTTTTTTCAAAATTATTAAAACAGCCTAAAGTCTAAACATGCAAATTTAATGTTCAAAAATTAATTATTTTAATTGAAGTATAATTATATTATTTTTATGTTTTAAGGTAAAAGCAGAAAATTATGTTTTTATATTTATAATAATTTGAAGAGAATATAAAAACTAGCTAAAAATACTAATTTTTATTTTTAGATATTTTATTATAATCAGACTATTTTCCGGTCTGAAGGCTAAAAATTAATATATACTAAATTTATTACATATATCACTTTCTGTAAAGCGATAAATTAAAACCAAAACTGATTAATTTAACACTTTGCCAATTTTAGAGTAAACCTCCCAGGACCGTATTTTTATTATTTATAAAATAATAAAAATTTATATTATTAAATTTAAATCATTTCAAATTTATTTGTTGTTATAACATATAATAATTATCTTCTTAAAATTTTATTTAAGCATCTTTATTTTTAGATTTTGTTTGCATACAATGTTGCTGTTGCTAAGATTTCATTTATGAGATTAACATCATAAATTATATAAAAATAATCCTTAAGTTTGTACTCGACAATAAAAACAATTGTTTAAATAGATATTTTTTTGTTTTTATCTTAAATTATAAATATTGTATATTTTGTATATGCATTGTACTTGCAACAATGTTGCTGTTCTTAATGCCGCTTTTTTAATTTTATAAATTATATAAAAATAATCCTTAAGCTCGTGCTCGATAATAAAGCCAATTGTTTAAATAGATATTTTTTTGCTTTTATCTTAAATTTTAGATATTGATTATTTTGCACATACATTGTACTTGCAACAATGTTGTAATCATATATGGTCATGAGTTAATAACAATACCTATATATATATGAGTATTCAGTTATCCTAAATTAATTCAGTTATTAAGTTTAAATAATATCCAACATTAGTTCAGTTATTAAGTTTAATTACTAAATTTTATAATGTTAGTCATCGTATTTTTGGTGATGCTCTATAAGACGGAGGGGCATGTAGTTGGTGACGTAGAAACCTATCCACATTTAAATAACCCTACGCATAGCTGTAAAGTTTATGAAGATGAGATAGACTTTTTGCGGTTAAAAGTGACTTTCTGCGAACGAGCTAGAAAAAATAGTATAGATGATTGTTCCAAAAGCCAAAGAAAAATGGAGATTGATCTGGAAACCAGTAATTCAGTTTGCCTGAAGCAGCAAACAACAATCCTTAAACAAAAAGATTTATTGACAGAACAAATTATCTTTTTAAATGGGAAAAATGAAAATTTGAAAAATACCTATGAAAAATGTTCGGGTAACTTAACAAGATTAACATCTGAAAATGGGGAGAAAACTATGGAGATCAATGAATTTAAACAATCATATGAAGTAATGGAGGATGAACTAAGTAAATCGGATAAATTTTTGAAAGAAATTAAGCGTCGTCTAAGGCAATGTAGGATTGAGAAAAAAAATTGGAAGTTGAGAATAAGAAGTTAAAAAGTACAATAAAATCAGAACCAAAGAATAAAATTTTATTTTGTCTGAATAATCGTACAGGGGAATATTTTATATGTTAATTTCATTTTCAAATTTACACTTATAAATTATATTTATAGAAATCTATTAAAATATATATTAAATTAAAAAACCTATGAGTTTAAATTTATATTTAACCTTTTAATACAACTTTCTCAAACTTTTTGGATGTATATATTTTAAATTACATTTTATCGTTTTACGATACATATTTAAATGCATTTTATTAATACTAAATGCATATATATTTCTTAAGAATTTATCAAACACTTATGATGAAGGTTAAAAATAATATATTTAATATTACATCCTGATTATGGCTGTATACTTTATCAAAAATGTATAATGCACTTTAAAATTATCGCAATTTAATCTGAGTTAAATCAAATATAGGTTATAAAATGCTATATATTAACTGCGATTGTGTTTACATCTGTAGTATTTCGATGGAGTCGATGGGGTAAGTTTATTTATATACATATATTTTTTAACTTTATTTAACAACATATGTTTTAGTTTTTTTCAAAAAATTGGGGAGTTGGAATATTCCAACTCACCAATTGGTAAAAGGTTTATCCTAAGCAGGGTTATGATCGAAAAAATGGGTAATTACATTTATTACTATTAATATTATTTTTATTAATAATATCTTCATTTTTTATTTTAGACGGAAATATTAAAGTTTATAGTGAAATGTAAGTGATTTTAATTAATTTTTTAAAGTTTAAAAGTAATTTTTAAAATTTTAGGAATGAAACATTAATCCCAGAATTTTTTTTCGTAAGTTAGTTAAAAAGTATTAAGTAAATATTATTAAAATTACGTAATTTTATTTTAGCTTTCGAGGAAATACGATTCAAAATTTAGAATGCCAAGGGTAAAATTACTTGTATATATATTTGTTAAATAATATAAAGCTTCTGTTAATTATAATTTTAGGATTTTCTTAAAAATTGGGGTGATAATCTACAAAAACGCCCCAATTGACAAAAAATGGTGCATAAAAATATGCCCCAACAAAATTATAAACATTACAAAAAAAGGTACCTAAATCATTTGTAAGTTCACCAAAAATATATATATATTTTATAATTTTAGACCGAACGATGAGAGTAAATACCCTCGCGAAGTCTGGGCTGATATGGTAAAATATGATAAATTTTAAATTATTATAAATTTTAATTTTTTTTAATTTTAGGTATCCATTGTAAGTTATATAATTTGGAATAAAAACATAATATATATATTTTTAAATTTTTAGTGTACGAACAATTGAAGTGGGTGAAATGTAAGTTTTATATTTAACCTAACTAATTTATTTTATTATATTTTATTTTATTTTAGATTTAATAATTAAAAACCAAATAAAATGAAGATTCCCATATTTAACCGTTTAAACCCCTATTCCTTCCTAACCCATCCCCACCTGGCGAACTGTTTGCTGCAACCTACACGTGGTGTTCGCTGTGTAAAGTAAAATTGTTATTTTTTGAACCTTATTATCATAATAAAAAATACTAATAATAATAACATGTGCTAATAATAATAAAATGTAAATATTTTCATTAATTTTGTGAACGTTCATTAAAACAATTTTACTTAGCCGATAGCAGCAATGTTTTTATAAATTTATTTTTTATTAAAATACATTTTTTTGTTTAGATTGTTAAGCAGATTTTAAATAATCCAAATAATGATGAAAGAAATTAATGACATCTTAAAAGGCCAGCGACGATCGATGAACATTTATTATTATTATGAAAAGTTTAGCTGCTAATCAACCCTAATGAATTATTTATATTGCACTTTATTTTATGAATAGAAAATGTCCATAAAAATATTAATTAAAAACTTAAACTGATTTTATGTATGTGTGGTATAATTGGTGATTCAATAAAAATAAATAATTAAATGTTGTGTATTATTTTATTTCATTAAATTGGGAAAAAATTAAATTTTTAAAATGTGGTTTATAATTAAATAATTGGGGGATATCTGAATTGGTAGATAGTTAACTAGGATAACTATCAATGTATAGTTGCTAAGTATACCCCTTATTATGAGTTATAGATAAATATTAGAATTTTATATTTTTTAAGTTTCAATTAAACAGTTGGGAATATATGAATTGGTAGATAGTTTGCTAGGGAAAACTTTAACTAGAAATTCCTAGCTCAACCATTTTCGATATAATTTCTAATTTTTACGATATAATTTTGTAATAATATGAAATAGAATTAAAAGCTGAGAATCTAAACATTCTCCAATTTTATATTTTTTTAAGTTTTAATTAAATAGGTGGGAATATATGAATTGCTGGATAGTTAACTAGGATAACTATCAGTATATAGTTACAAAGCATACCCCCCTTATTATGAGTCATAGATGATTATTAGAATTTTATATTTTTTAAGTTTCAATTAAACAGTTGGGAATATATGAATTGGTAGATAGTTTGCTAGGGAAAACTTTAACTAGAAATTCCTAGCTCAACCATTTTCGATATAATTTCTAATTTTTACGATATAATTTTGTAATAATATGAAATAGAATTAAAAGCTGAGAATCTAAACATTCTCCAATTTTATATTTTTTTAAGTTTTAATTAAATGGGTGGGAATATATGAATTGTTAGATAGTTGACTAGGATAACTATCAGTGTATAGTTACTAAGCATACCCCCCCTTATTATGAGTCATAGATGATTATTTATTCATGAGTTAAATTATTTTATTATTTATTCTAATGTAATAGTTAAGTACAATAAAAATGCTAGTATTTTAAACATCATTTAGATTTTAAAGTAATAGCTATTAACATCATCCCGTACTATACCGGGTGGCGACCTCTAGCTGTGTGTATACATGACCATCATCTAAACTCTTCTTGAATCCTAGTTAAGCTTGATTCTCCCAATATATCATGTTGCGCCATCTACCTGCCAATATCTGAATCAATAGAAAGCCATCATGTTGCGTCATCTACCTACCATTATCTTAAGCCCTGGTCCAGAACGGTGTCCGCCATTTTGAAAAAGCTTAGAAATTTAACACGGTAATCTCCATAAGGAAATTGTTTACTCCCGGGGTAGGTAACCTACTACTATTAGTTAGTAAACAATTAAGTAAAAATACGAAAAACAAAAATTAATTTGTAATAAATGTTTAAATTATTATTTAAGTGAAATAGGTTAGCTGAACATGAAAAATTATGTTCTGATTTAAATAATTATAAAATGAGTGCCCCTAAATTCAGTCATGTTGAGTTTCCTAATTTTACATATAAACAAACAACTCCTTTTGTTATATATGCTGATTTTGAATGTCAATTAAAATTTTTTTGTTAAATCCGGTAATAAAAGTAAAATATCAAAAACATATACCATATAGTGCAGGTTTTTATGTGAAATATTCGTACGATGATCTTTCTTTTTTCAAAAGCTACCGTGGAACTGATTGTATGGATTGGTTTGTAAATCAAATAAATTGAGTTTCAAAATTTGTTGATTCTAAAATAAAAACAATAATACCTATGATTGAAAAGCCGAAAACTAATAATGCAAAAATATGTCATATCTGTAAAAAACCTTTTACTGAAGACGATATCGTTGTCAGAGACCATGATCACTTTACAGGAAAATTTAGAAATTTTTTACACCAAACATGTAATCTTAACTTTATGAAATTGTTTGTTATACCTGTAGTATTTCATAATTTAAGTGGGTATGATAGTCATTTTATGAATAAAAATGTAGAACAGGTCGTTTGAATGGACTTTCCCATCAGTAAAGAAAAATATATTTCCTTTACTTTACATTCCCATGAACATGATATAAAATTACGTTTCATAAATTCATTTAGTTTTTTTTTGGTTCTTCCCTAGACGAGTTGTCTAATATTTTAGATATATCAGAAAAGAAAATTTTAAATAAAAATTATCATTTAGATAATGATAAATTTAAATTATTAACTAGCAAGGAGGTATTTTGCTATGATTATATTGATAACTTAGAGATTAAAAGATACATCTTTACCATCAATAAAACATTTTTTTAATAAATCAAATGATGAAACTATTAGTGATGAAAAGTATGCTCATGCATAAAAAGATTGGTCAACTTTCGAAATTCAAAATTTAGGAGACTAATCAGACTTATATTTGAAAACAGATGTTCTACTATTAGCAGATATTTTCGAACAATTTAAAAAAAAATGTCATCATACGTATGGGCTTCATCCAACATGGTATACCATGCCTGAATATACCTGGGACTGTATGCTTAAATATACGAAATGTAAGTTACAACTTTTATAAGATATGGACATATTAATGTTTATAGAAAAAGCGATTCGAGGTGGAATATTTGTCAGCAACCGATTTTCGGAAGCAAACAATAAATATAAGGCTATCTATGATCCATCATTATTCTCCAAGTACTTAATGTACTTAGATGTTAATAAGTTGTATGCGTGGGCAATGTGCGAACCCCTACCATACGATGGATTCAGATGGGTTGATATTACTAATTTTGATCCTATGATTCTGAAGATGGATATATCCTAGAAGTTGGTTTGAAATATCCGCGTAAATTACATGATTGTATAAGGATTTTCCAATTGCTGCTGAACATCGTAAACCACCAGGATCGAAGTTAAATAAATGGATGATTACACCTTATAATAAATCAGGATATACAATACATTATCGTAATTTGGTAGCTATTGAATTAAAAAAAAAAACAAAATTATTTTTAATGTACATGGATACAGATAGTTTTATTTATGAATTACAATGTGATGATGCGTATAATGAAATTATAAATGATGATTTATTAAAATTTTAAACTTCTGATTATTGTATAGATAACCCCTATAATATTCCTCAAGTCAATATGAAAGTTCTACGATTAATGAAAAATGAAGTTAAAGGGAAAATAATTACACATTTCGTAGGTTTACGTCCAAAAAATGTATACTTATAAGATTCAAAGTGGTAAAATTGTTAAAAAATCAAAAGGAGTTAAATACAATGTTGTAAAAAATAAAATTAGTTTTAATGATTATATGGATTGCTTAAACGAATTAAAAGAGCAAACGGTGCATTTGGTCTTATGCTCATAATGTATTTAGCATTAAACAAACAAAAATGTCTCTAAGTCCTAAAGATGATAAGCGGTATTTAATACCAGGTACTTTTGACACTCTTCCTTGGGGGTCATTATAAAATTCCCTAAATATTTTTATTTTTGTTACAGATTCAAACATTGAGAGAATTATCAATAAAAGCAATTTGTGAAAACAGCAATAGTTTCACGCTAAACAAAATAACACCCTATATACAAAATTCACATTTTATATTTTTACTATGTATTGAATAAGTTACATAATATTTTAATAAACATTAGATCAAATTCATAAGTACGTTCTTGCAAAAAGTAAACATTACATTACCTTGACACGTACTGACCTTATTCGATTGATATAAAAATCGGCAGGGTCAACAAAACATACACTCTCGTCTGAGTCTCATCTTACTCTCATATAAGTACCAGTAGCGTCTCATATAGGGTGAATAGAAGTAGTGACCTGCCAACTGCAACAGCGATGATAATTGTATGGTAAGACCCATTTTTGTGTATATATTGTGATTCTTATTATTTAAAATATTTTCTATTTAAATAAATTTGTTATTTGTTAATCTTCTCTTTTATTTCTCCAAGCCAGGTAGCAAATAGAGTCACTAAATAAAGTAGCTCGTGACAATAGTGCTGCTGATTTTTTAGAATTTTCTCCATTTCCTTGGACATTAACAAGAGAAATTATCCGAAAATGTTCTAATTATAAATGGCTATACATTAAATTAGCTCAAAACGATCAAAATCGTGAAAGAAAAAAATTACAATTTATTCCTTTAAGTAAAATTATTTATCCTTCTGAAAGAAACGCTGTACTTGCCTGTAAAGATTGGGAAGACATTTATGAAGAAAGTGAAGATTGTGTATGTTTGTGGGTTAATTAATACAGACTCAAAAATTACAATATAAAAATATGTTAAACATTTTTTGATAGTTTTAAATTTTCTCATAAATATTTAAAAAAATACCTCATTGTTGTAAGAGATCACTATCGTAACGAATGTAGGAGAGATCTTCTAATACATAAAGTTATCAAAATGAATCATTTTGAAGTACTGAAAAAGGAGAAGTGGCATGCGTATAAGGTACATTTGGTCCAAGAGCTGTTAGAAGATGACTTTGATAGGAGAATTGAATTCTGTGAAACAATTATGGAACGATCTAACAAAGATCGTAATTTCATAAAAAATATACTTTTTTCGGATGAAGCAACTTTTATGCTCAACGGCCATGTAAACCGCCAGACATATCGATACTGGGCAAGTGAAAATCCCCATTGGATGCAGGAGTATACGACACAATATCCTGAAAAGGTGAATGTTTGGGCAGGCATTATAAATAATCAAATAATAGGGCCATATTTTTTTGAAGGAAACTTGACCGGTCCTCGATATCTTCAATATCTTCAGGATTATCTATTACCACAATTAAATCAACTATTTCCAAATAGATGTGATTTGTGGTTTCAACAGGATGGGGCACCCCCACATTACGCCTTTGATGTACGAACCTACTTAAATGCTGTTTTTCCAGATAGGTGGATAGGAAGAAGAGGAACGATCGAATGCCCACCAAGGTGGCCAGATTTGACACCCTTAGACTTTTTTTATGGGGATACTTGAAGAGCAAAGTTTATCAAAGTCGCCCAAATGATATAGAAGAGTTGAAGGATCGCACCAGAACGGAGATTGCACAAATAACGCCTGAAGTTCTCGTAAACGTTAGAGACGAATTTACTGCTCGGCTGTCTCATTGCATTATTGCTGAAGGTCATCAGTTTGAACATTTAATATAATTTAATTGTTTTTTACTAAACAGTTTTATGTATTTTAGTAAATAAACAGTTTTGGTCGACCCTGTAGAAATAAATATTCAAATAATTACATCGTTGTAAAGACGATTAGAAGACCTTTCCAATGAGGTGTTTTGAGACACATGGTTGCATTTAAAAAAATTGCCGATTACGTCACCACGGTAATACTGGTGACGTAATGTTCGTTACATCTACATCATGTGATGACGATTCAAAAATTAAAATTGACCTGTTTTTGGATTTTTTCAAAAGTCGATTATTTTAGAAATAATGAATTTATTCCATACATTAGCGACATACTGTATGTGGACAAATGAAAGGGCGGCGAAGTACTTAGTAGAAAATGCTACTCAAAAAGTCTGTGGATTATTATGGAAATATGTAAGTGCCAGAGATATACATATTTTTGGCTTTACAATTGTATATGGGTGTCTTACGTTATCCTACTATAAAATGTTATTGGAGATTTTTTGTTTCCGACACCTAAGATATTTTGTACTGAAGTTATGAGCAGAAACAGATTCTAAATAATTTTAAAATTTAAGAGTCCGTCCTCAGTCACCTTATGTACCTGGAAGGCCTATTACACGCTTGGGAGTTTTCTTTGCTCTTCTTAGAGAAAACTACATGACACTTGTCGATCCTGGAAAAGTAGTAGCTTTAGATGAATGTTTGGTTCTATATAAAGGAAGGCTACACTTCAAACAGTTTATGCAAGATTTGGAATGAAACTATTTTGCGTGTACCCCAGTGAACCTTCTTTACGAGGATACATCTACAATTTCGGGATGTATTTTGGAAAGGATATATGCAAAGTTGATCATATTCCTGGATCAAACGATCTGTCGATGTCTGAGAGAATTGTAGTGTATTTATCGCAACAGCTACTGAACGAAGGAAGAGAAATAGTATTAGACAATTGGTATACGTCTTTGGGATTAGCATAATTTCTACTTACTAAAAATACTGTCACGTCCAGTAAAATATTAAAAAACCATTATTAAAATACATTAAAATAAATTATTATACTTTTAAATAAATCCTAGAATAAAAATAATTATCTCTAATAGAAAATCTCAATAATCTCTTAAATGTAAATATATCCTTAAGTAAATAATATTGTATACATTTCATAACAAAAACATAGACGTTGAACTATTAACGACCTGCATTAATTAATTAATTAAAGAAATAGCAAATTCAACAAATAGTTAATAGGTATAAATTCGACATTGATTACTGTTACGAGGACAGTTCTCCTTTTGCTGTACTGGGAGGTATCTAAAGTAATAGATACCTTTTAGTTTTGGAGTAAGCGTCGTGACGTGCCACTCACGGAGAATGTTTTGGTAAGGCTCTTTTGTATTGTATTTTATTGTTATGTTTTATATTTTTAATATTGATTATTTGTTGATTGATTAATAAAATTGTTGTTTTAACTCGACTTTTATTTCATATTTAATTAATAACATTAAATAATTCTTTCGACCCTTAAAAAAGGGGAGCGTGACAATACTTATGTTACTGGAACTATTCGAACAAACACGGGCGTTCCAAAAGAACTAACTCTAATACCATTGGAGAAATTCCAAACATGTTTTGTAAGAAAAGGCGAGACAGTGATTATGCGATATAAAGAAAAAAGAGACGTATACTTATTGAGTACTAAATTTACCGCCGGGTTCAAAGAAAAGCTTGGGTATCAAACGAATTCGTCAGCTAACGTATCCATTCAAAAGCCTGATGCAATTGAACATTACCACATGAATATGGGGGCAGTAGATGCTGTAGACCAAGATATAGAGCCTTACAACTGTACTAGAAAAAGTAACACGATTTAAAAAAAAATCGGCTTTTATATGGTGCAGCCTATGGTGCTAAATTTCAAGACAAAATACACGAATGTTACAGAAAAAGAGAGCACAGTCCTGGACTTCACAAAAGCACTAATTAACGATCTCTTATTAGAATATGCTCCGGGGTATAAAAAAATGAAGGAAGAACAAAGAGAACAAATCAGACCAAACATGTTTTTGCATGTAAAGTCAAAAACGAAGAAGCAGGCAGAAAAATGGGAACTTGCAGGGTGGGCTACAAAACTGATAAGAAACGGACTTATACTTCCAATATTTGTGGAAATTGTGAAGAAGGGCCAATATATTTATGCTCCATTGAACATTTTAATAAATATCATTACAATTAGTAATATAGGTAAATAAACCAGTATTTTTGTAATGATTGCTTTTTTTAGTCTCCATCTCCATTCACCACCCCTCCCAAATTTTTTAGGGATCCTAATCTTACATTTAGTTGAGTAACATATAAGGCATACTTAACTAATTTTACTGGTTGTCTCAAAGACGGTTAAGTTGTTATTCACTTCCCCTCCCCCCACTACCACCCTTCTATTCCTTATGTGCCTTCCCCTTCTTCTATTTTTTAAAATTTATATTACAAATCAAAAATATAGCAAAAAGTAACGCTTTTGATCACTTACATAAATTCAATTTTTGTGATGTGCCAGCCTCCCCACTGGTTCCCCTTAACAAATTATTTCAAAAAAAAAATTAGAAACCCATCTAAAAGAGACAAAGACAAAAAATTATAAGGAACCGAAATTTTATTTTTTATGAAAATCTGGAATAATACTGCGTTTAGCATTTATAGCTTGGTTAATAAGTTTTTTGAATTCACAATACATTTTTATTATGACGGAAAAACTTATAAGCACATGACACTAAACTTGTGCGTATGGTGCGTGAGGGTTTTTAACTAAAACTCTTTTTTACTATACAGTTTGCCATTTTGTTATAAATTTTTATTGGTTTTATGAAAATCATATGTTAGCACCAAGTACTGTTGCCTTTTTTAAGTCGCAGGTTAAAGAAAACAGATAATTTTACTTAATTTTGTGGACCTCTAGCTGCCAATCGAAGCAAGTTCATATATTGTAACGTTTAGATTTGGCCTTATAGCGGTTTTTCATTAAAATAGGGATGCGTCTGTTTTGTCCAGCAGTTTCCGCGCTCACTATTTATTAATCGGGGTCCTTCTATACACGCATTTAAACCACTGTGCTTTTGGATCGATAGTCGAACGGCTGATTTTGTCGTCACTGTCGAAGGCGATTCTTCGCGAGCCTTTTTTCATAGATGTAGGGATTTTTCTGCGACGCTCTGGGCGAGTAGGTGGCTGCCCTGTATTCAAGATGTCGGTCTAGCGTTTCCGCCCCGACGGTAATTGTGGGTATATGATCAGTTTGGGGTAGATAGGACCTCTATTTGAGTTTAGTTAGGCTATTTATTTGGTTTTAGAGGCTTGTTTGGTTATTTTAGCCCTTCCTGTCAAGAATTTATTTCGTAATAGAGGGCGCTAAAGGGACATCTATTTGCCACTAAGGTATGTTGGTATTATTGGTTTTGGAAGTGACGTCGCTCCTTGTTTCTTGGAATTTTATCGATACGTGGATTGTAACAGGTAGTTTTCAAAATTTATTGGGATTCATTTAAATCCATAATTGGGATATTGCGAAACAAACTTTGGTTTATAACTACAACATTGTGTGATTTGGTTGTATTTTTGTGACCACACGTTGTAAGAGCTCTTTTAGGAGGATATGTTTAACCATGTTGTGGATCTCAAATAGGTAAGTTTTTGTTGTGCAGCATTTAGATTACGACGTAGTTCTTTTTGTAAGGCCATTTGTCCTCTATTTCAGTGTCCACATATATATGTTAATCTTTTCTGGATAAGCTGTTCACGAATTTGCAGTTCGATCTGATTTCGTGTTTCGCCTTCCCCTAATTGATGTTAAAGGGGTAAATATAGTTTGATTTTAGTCAGCATGCTTACCTAAACGATTATTAACCCTAAGTTATGTTCTTTTCGTTATATTTATTTTCAGAATATGAGATTGACTATTAAGGGGTAGTATTTTAAAATCCAAGGGTGTAATTTGCCGTCTATCTTGTTGCTTTGTAAATTTGAAGATTACCTACATAAATTGATAAGCCGAACTTTAATTTAACTGGTAAACGTTGAGTAGTTACTACCTATTTCTAGACCTCGCTTCACGAGAAGGCTATGTAGGAACCTGGTTATTTAATTTTAACTTCTTTATTAACCAGGGATAACTAGTTATTGCTGCGTTTTATCTTGTACGTTTTCTTTAGGCTTCTTGCGACAGGCCTATACTTCTTGTGACGGGCCTATACTTCTTGTGACGGGCCCTATACTTCTTGTGACGGGCCAGTACTTCTTGTGACGGGCCAGTACTTCTTGTGACGGGCCAGTAATTCTTGTGACTGGCTAGTATCCCTGTGATGGACTAGCACTTCTTGTGACAGGCTAGTATGATTTTGATGGGCTAGCAACCTGCTAGAAGATAGATACCTTAAGGACAGGCAGTTCGATTTGTATGCTGTTAACGAAGCAGAAATAGTGGGACATCAACCCTCTACTAGTTTTCCCAGCTGGAAAGAAGTCACGGTTTATTTACGGATTATGATTACTTATTTTTATATTACTATTTTAATCTATTTTATTTGGGGGGTATTAGTACATAACTTTATCTAAACCTAATGTAAACGAGGTTTAGTGGTGTATAAATTACAGTACATTTTAATAAACCCGAAAACATCACCAAGACCTCTTCGTGGGGTATTTTACTTATGGGTAACTATTGATTTTAATAAATAACAGTTTTACTCGTTTTACCCCTAGCGACCGTAAATAGATCACGATTATTTATTTATTTTGATATGTACAGTACACACCTCATGTGACTCAATTTTAAGATTACCCCTAGTTCCATTTAAATATTTTTAAGTCTAATAATATAGCGTTTAGTTGTGAATAATACCCAGTGATACTGGATTATTGCTAATAGTTGGGGAATCTAATCGTTAATGTACTAAATGATTTAGTTGTTGAATATTGTTATATTTCGAAGTGTGAACGAAGTTGACCCCCCATGTCAACACACAACAATTAATATTAAAGCTTGGGTATATATGTTAAATGTTTCTTGATATTTAACCCCACTTGCTAATTGTCTGTTCGATTTCATAATCAGGTTGGTCAATAAGACCTATGGTAAGGTATCAATTTATAATAGGAGCATACTCAATTTGTAGCCGCTTGAAGGTATTCGTAGAGGCATATGGTTTGGCTATTTGGAGTTTTAGAGTGAACTGTCACTTGGGATTGTTAGATGTGAGGTAAACTCCTGACGCCACCTCGCATACATAAATTTTGCTACGACTCACCCCTTCTTCACTGTAGTTAGTCGGCATCCAACACTTGGATTAATATAAATCCCACCTCAGGTGCTTAGGCACAGAAAGTAGGTAGCAATATAGATAGGTTTAGTTAAATCAACTTATTTAGAACCCATAAATCTATGGTAGCTTCATGTATCTACACGCAATTTCCGGACACCCTGTATATGCTGTATTATCGGATATTGATAAGAGATTGCTCAATATTAATGACTTTCTAGCACCTATATACAAGTATGTTCTTAATGAAAATATTTACTTTTTTTAGAATTTTGATGGGGATATAAAATCACCCTCAAAAAAGTAAAATATAGCTCCTGTTCAACTCCAAAATAATAAAGAAGCTAACAACAGGAACGATCGATAGCCCTAGAGAACAACAATGAAAATCCCATGAATCATTCTGGTACACCCTTCTCCAAAGGGGTTGGTTACCGCAATCTTGAAAGAGGTACCAGGCACGGTTAGTTAATCAGAAAAGAGAAGTAATGAAAACTAAAATCAAAGATAAAATGAGGTGAAACAGAGGATGTAAATATGAACTAGGAATCAAACGAAACTGAGAAGAAAGTATGCAATACGATTTAGCATAAATTAACACTTCATAATTGAAAGACGAAACTCTATCGAGTTAAGCAATTAATGGAACGTAACTACTTATCTGTTCGAAGAACAGGCAATATTAAAAACTACCAACATGAACATATTTCAAATTTGTGTGTTCTTTTATCATTAGATGCAAAAGACCGTGTGTCATGGTGATGTACTCCTTTTTTTTAAGTTTAACGGGATGACGTTACGTCTCGGAAATTCACACACCACGATAAGCTGTGCAAAATAATCGATAAGCAATCGATTTTTTTTTAGGAAAATTCATATTCGATTATAATCTAAACTAATTAATTCATTAAAAAGTCGGAAATAACACAGGTCCACAAAAAAAAAGTGGTCTGTGCTGAGTGTTCGACAAAGATTTTCCGACGTATTTTTACCGCTGAACACGAATCTGAAGTCAAAATTGAGTGTCAAACTGCAAAAAAACGGAGAAAAATTAAAATAACCGATAAAATCAATAATAGATCTTATCGGTTTTTTTAATTTTTCTCCGTTTTTTGCAGTTTGGCCCCCAATTTTGACTTCAGATTCGTGTTCAGCGGTAAAAAATAGGTCGGAAAATATTTGTCGAACGCCCAGTACAGACCACTTTTTTTTTGTAGACCTGTGTAATCGATAATTTTTATTTAATCGATTATATGAAAATAATCGATTATTTATTTTGATAATCGCCCAGTCGATAATTTGATATTATAAAACAATCGTTTGATTACCTTATTAATATGTAATTAAATTAGATATTTACCAATAATCGATAAATTAATAAGAATCGAATATAGTATTAAAAATCAATATAATATATCGATCGACTAATCTATAATCCGATTACTCGGAAATAATTAATTTACCGATTACCTAATTGGAAATAATCGATGTTCTGTTATTTGAAAATAATTGGTTAATGGAAAATAACCGATCTCTTGATTAATCGAACAATTTAAAACAATCGATCGAGCAAATATAAACAATAATCGAAAATTAACAGAAGAATTAAAAAATCAAAAATAACCTATTATTTTCAATTAATTAAAAATGAACGATTATTTTACATAACCGATTATTTATTTTGTAAATCTCCCAGCCCTAATCAAAATTTAGAAGAAAATTGTAGGAAATCTGGACTGCTTAAATTATTCTTCATTCGGGACAAAATCGCTGTTATCTCGATGATCTTGTAAATTGTCTCGGAGAGATTCAATGTTAACGCCCAAGATAAATTAAAACAAGCGAACAAAAATAGGTTTCCCATATTTATGTAATTTTTTTTAATAGTGAACTTACTATTAAAAAAAGTTACATTTGTCGCATCAACGAACAACTATTCGACTTATCCAGAAATATACAGATCGTTCGAAGTAGTTATTCATTAATTCTTCCCCCTATTCCCATATCATTCTTTATTACCAAAAGTGTGAAATATACAATACACCAAATGTATAATAATAAAATAAAATCATCCAGCAACTTGGAAACTGTTTGGCCACAGGCTCTTCATTTCAACAACGTGTATTTCCTGCAACAACAAAAAATAGTATAAATACGGTTAGAAAATAGATATTAACATTTACAAATAAAACACATACAGAATTTTTTATTATCATACAGAATTTTTATATTGTTAAAAATAGGAATCTAACGAACATTGTAACTAGGACAAAGAACCGGGCCGTTGCTGACAAAATGATGACTAACGGTAACCTAGTAATGGCCGAATGTGTATCCAACGGTAATGGACTTTATTAATTTAACTACTATTGGCATATTTACGGCCAAAGTTAGTAAACCGTAAGATACATAATGTGATATACAAGTATCGCCCTGTATGTTATTAATAAGTAGGTTTTTGATGAATTGATCATGAATTGATCAAGTTAGCCTAGACCGGTTCTAGGGAAAAAATATATTGCGTTACCATAGCAACGATCAATAACTTATTAGAAGTGTCAGTGTAAAGTTTCCCGTCAAAAAGTCAAAGCAGTTTGCCCAATAAAATTTGAAAAAAAAATTATTTCCAACGAAATTATGAAAATAGCAAAATTGGCGTATCGAGCCACCATCAAGTACCTGTATTTGAAGAGGTTAAGAAGTAAGTAGATTTACGAAGATAAGCTTAGTTCCCTGTGCGATGAATGTCCTTCGTATGAGACCGTGAAAAATTGGATTGCAAGCCTCAAAAGAGATACATTTTTCATTAATGATAAGGAGCGATCAGGAAGGGCAGTTTCTATGTCCGTTCCCGAAAATATCGATGCAGTTCATGGCATGATTTTATCAGACAGTCGAATAGTTCATATTGATTTGGACTTTTCTACAAAATGTCTGAATGTTGACCAGAAGCGTACAAGGGTTTGACATGTACAAACTTCTTAAGCCGTGTTGTTACTATGGATAAAACTTTGATACATTTCTACGACGCTGAAACAAAGCAGCAATCGATGGAATGGAGACACTCTTGGTCTCCAATGCCTAAGAAGTTTTGTGTTTAAAAATTTGCTGGAAAAGTTCCTGCTTCAGATTTTTGGGATTACCATGGAGTAATCATGATTGATTATCTGGATAAGGGTAGAACAATAACTGGGAATTACTGTTCGACATTACTGACCACTCTAAGAGAAACAATTAAGGAGAAAAGACGCGGAAAATTGTACAAAGGTGTTTTTTTTTTGACATGACAAATCGCATGTTGCCATGTAAGCAATTCGTAATTTGGGGTTCGAATTAGTAGAACACCCCCATATTCACCACATCTGGCCCCGTCCAACTATCATAAAAAAAAGTTTAGAAGGTCGTAAATTATTTTCCAACGAAGAAGTAGAAGAAGAAGCTGTAGATGCTAGGTTTTCAGAACAAGATAAACATTTTTTAAGGTCTAGTTGCAGGTTCGTTGTAATAAATGTATTAAATTAAGAGAGTATGTTGGATAATGAAATATTTTGACTTTCAAATTATGTTCTATAAAGAATTTTTCATAACATATTAGTACATAGATGTAGTAATAGTAATTATTTTCCCTTTCAGTAAGTTTTAGTTTATATTTATAATTTACTAGCGAAATCGGTAGGTAGACGTTATCCTGCCACAAATCTGATCTCGATAAAAGCGCCATCTACCAGATCCAACTGTAGCTTAGAACCATACACGTGACCCTATAACTACAAAAATAAAAATTTTCTCATAATTGGTCAAGCCGTTTAAAAGGAGAATTCAGAACGCACGCACATCGATATCAATGAGACCCCTACATGTGAGTGTGACAACTTAACAGTCGATGACTTGAATCATATATTTTTCAACTGTTCCAAACACAAGAACAATTCCGACAAATTCATGAAAAACTAGTTTCACTAAAAGTAAATCTCCCAACTAATATCAGTACTTTACTAAGTACTTTTAATAAAGATATATATATGACGAAATAAATTGTTTCCTTAAGAAATCAAATATCAACATATAATTACTTATTTTTAAATTCCCAAAAAAAATATCTGTGTCTAATAGACTTAGTCTGAAGCCAACACCCCTCCTACATACACAATATTGTCAATTGTCATGCGAATAATTGGAAAATGGATATAAAGTAACTGTATATGGAGGCCGTCGAAATAATTCTACATAAACCCTGTTTAATGGGTCTCGGGCCGTTTACAACCGATATACACGCTGTTTTATAAAATTTATCTATTTCTTTCCTTAGTAACGACTTGAGAACAACCACATAGATTTTTTGACGTTTGATATTCTAAAAGAGCAAAAAAAAAAAACTGAATTCAACGTTATTATTTTTATTTAGGGGCAAATTTTACTATTCAAATTATTTTTTCTGATCATTTTCGGGTGTACAAAATGTACAAAACGAATTAGGGTGGGTTTTTATTAATTCTTTTATGTTAAATTAAGAATATTTAACCTAAAGCTACATATTAAGTTGGTTAAATTAGAATTTACACAATGTAATTGAAACCAGCGTATGCAGAATCGACACATGTCCATTTTTGCCGTAAAATGGATCATACCAAAAAATCAATCTATCCACATAAGATACATTGTAAAATGAATGAACAGTACATGTCCAGATTATAGCTTAATTGAAAATGATGGGTAATAAAATATATACTCTGCAGAAACAACACAAGTCCCAGATATGTGAGGTTTCTGCTAAAAAGCATACGCATGTGGTTGCGCATGAAATTAAGAAGAATGTTTGTTTTTACATTCCTGTAACTACACGAGTTTTCTTTATTTATTATTTTGCTGGGCATCTAATAAGCTGATGAGTTGATAAATTATATGAGATGAATCCAAATGAAAACGAAAATACGTCTCATGTAAAGAGAAAAGCAAATTCTGAGAGCTACTCACGAAATATTATAAAATCTCGTATCAAAGGCGAACCTCATAAAAACTACAAAGGAGATAATATTCCTGGCAGAACATTGTACCCTCCTTGCAGGTTAGTTGATATTAAATATTTTGTGTATTTAGTACTTTCACCTATTTATTCTATTTTATAAAATTATTTCGTAGCTTTATTTCTAATGGTGAAAAATTTTCGAATTTTGCAAGAAAATCTGAGACGTTTTTATTCCCTTGATTCCAAAGACAACCAGGACATATTTTTGCAAGGACTCATAGAAACTTTTAATGTGCAGAGGCGTCGCGCAAGAGTTAATGAAGGACATAAACCAAAATCCAATTCGGCCAGAATTGAAATTTGTTTAAATGAATATTCATTAGTATTTGCTATTAGTAAGTCGAGTTAGAAGATTAAAAGATATTGCTGGGTTGGGAAAATCTCGCAAGATATTTACGTAGTGATGGTGATGATGTTCAGATTGCAGTTAGACAAGGGAGAAGTCAAATATCTCGACAGTCACCTAAATCTTAAAATCATGTTCGATTTGTTTAAAAAAAGGTACCCTAAAATGAAAGTCAGTTTTTGTTACTATACTATTTCCGAGAAAATTTTTCTTTGAGATTTGGACGTTGATATCTGTTCAACATGAGACGCTAAACAATAAAATCAGTTAACTAATAAAATAATACTCTCCCTGCATGAGACTGCAAAACGAGCTTTACTCAGAACTAAAAAATGAATCTAGGACACCCAGAGGTGGTAATAACTTCAGCACTCTCCTTTGATTTTATGTAGAATGTCCAGCTGCCAAAAACGCCAGTTGGCGAAGTCTTTTGTTAACAATTGACCGTGTCTGTATTTTGTATACATAACATTAGTGCAAATACAGCAAAAATGTATAGGGCAAGCTAAAAAACCTCCCAATGAAATTTGCTCTTTTTTTGGATAGCCTAAAGTAAATTACGGAAAATATAAACGAAATTTACCTATACCATGACAATTGTTAGGGACAAAATAAAAATCACACCGTAATTCGTGTGTTTCTTGCTTTAACTGATAGTGACCGATTTACAAATATTATACGCTGTTTTCCAGTAAAAGGCCATTCTTTTCTACCCTGCAATCGGGACTTTGCTATTGTAAATAGAAAGTTCAGAAAATGTGACAGATTTTACACAGTCCATCAAATTACGGAATTGATTGACGAGTAGTGTTTCAATATGTTTCCACCTCACCTATATATGTTTTAAAGCTATTAAATCAAGGATAAATTCGCTTAAAAAATAGAATGTTTTCCAATTTTTTTTTTTATTTTGGTCATGTGAAGTTTCTGCATAAACCGATTCAATTGTAGAAAATGAAAAAAATGCACAGAAATGGATATAAGAAGAACTCACCAATGTAATATGTGGTACAGAAAATAACCCATTACAAGATCTACCAATTACTTCTCGAATAACAGTGTATAAAAAGAAGAAAAACCCTTGGGCATATTTTGAGACTAAACTTGTTAAAGCCAAAGGCTATAGAGCACTAGTAAAGCAATGTTACATTGATTTTAAAACAGTATGTTAGAATGACTTATTTAAACAGAAATCAAAATCCACTGGATTTCTAGAAAGTCCAGAAATTAACATTCAAAGAACTATACCAATTAGCAATTGAATATGTTGAGCATCCCTGCAACTTCCTTTTTTTTTAAACGTGTTTTTTCTAAGGCTGGTGTCATAGTTAGATTAGCAACACGAAAGATTGCCTAAGATGACAGCTTCCTCTCACTAAAGGTGACACTTCATGTTCCATGGCCAAAGAATACATACCCAAGAAGCGAAACTGAATTAGTTTTCGTATGTACCAAAGCAAGAGAACTTAATACACTGGGAAACGTATGAAAATTAATAAATATTTGTCGTTTGGTTCATAAGAATTAAACACATACTGAAGTAAATTCTTACTATGTTCATTATGTCAAATAGATTATTTTAATAACGAAATTAGTACTGTAGGTACAATAATAACAGTTACAAAACACTAGCGAAAGCAGATGACCTGATCATTCTGCAAATAGGCAATTTTGAAAACAATTATGGAACAGTGGTGTAAGGACCATTCACTGTCTATCAATCCCAAGAAGACAGAAATGGTCCTTTTCACAAGGAAAAGGATGAAAATTGAATTAAAACCTACAGTGCTCCTAAACACAAAAGAAAACTTTGCAACACAGGTGCAGTATCTAGGTAGCATCTTTGACAGTAAATTAACATTTAGAAAACAAAAGGTAATAGATTGCTTATAAACAATACCGAATACCAATACCTTGGGTTTCTTATTCAGAGTCGTCGTATGGACTTACATACGGTGCAGTTGTCTGGGTACCGAAAATCCAAAAATTGACAGCTATTCGCAAAATAGAACAAATTCAAATAACAGCATGTCTCATTATAACAGTAGCCATAAAACCACACCAAGCAGAGCCATGGAAGTCGTTCTTAGTCTCACTCTCCTTGATATTTACATCAAGGAGGTTGGTCTGATGACAATGACACGCCTCTGCACGGTTGAAATAGAACCTGATGGCGAGGCGAGACGTCGCTTTTGGCAAAAGGCGTTCGATACACTCCCACGGCTTGAAGCGAACATGAACTTCATCTCACCGAGATATATCTTCGATAAGCCACATGAAGTTATAACAGAACAAATTGAAGAGCCGGAAGTGGCAGGTACGATTCATATCTACACCGACGGTGCTAAAACAAAATAATACTCAGGATGTGAAATATACTCCAATTCCTTAAACCTCAACACAAAATGGGCTGTGAGCAATAGTTCCAATGTAGTTTAAACCAAGCTCACGAAGGTTCTCATAGCAGCAAAAGAAATTACCAGAAACAATATCATTACTAGGGACATGCTCATCTATACAGATAGCAGATAAGCACCACTTACCCTGAACAGACTACGAATTTACTCAGGGCTAGTACTAGAATGTCACGAAGCTTTGGTAAGGGTATCCATCCAACAATGTGGTCACCTTAGGATGGATAAAAGGTGACGCCACATCAAAAGGTAGCCTTCTTGCTGATTTACTAGCCAAGAAGGCAGCCAACCAAATACTTTTTGGATCTGGCCCTTCTATTTGACCGACAACATCGGTAGTGACAGACCTTGTGAAATTGAAGGAAAGATGGGATGAAACAAGAAACTGCAGAGTTACCAGGAAGCCTTTAAGTTATCCTGACAACACTAGACCAAACACAAATACTTGACTATGGCTAGACAGGATCTGCATTTGATCACAGGCATTCTAACTGGTCATTGCCAAGTACGGAAGCATCTCCATATCATCGGGCTGTCAGAATCTGCACCCTGCAGGGGGTGCGAACAAAAAGATAAGACCATTGAGCATATCCTCTACTATTGCCCGTCGCTCTCATTTATTAGATTTGTTTTCGGCGAGTATTGGCTAACACCGGCCGATATAAGAGAAGCACCTCTTGGTGACGTCAACTACAATACATCTGTAGGCTGTCTCAAGAGCTAGGAGGTGCCTATCATCTTAAGAAAATACACAATGGGCCTAGTGAGGACTAAGTGCCGTGGAGTAACCCACCCTCCACACGTTACATATCCACAAATACTGTAGGTAGCTGCAACTGCATTTCGATTGCATCCTTAAAGCAACGAGTTGGTTCCACGAAGTGAGTTTGTCATATATTTTAATTGAATTGGTGTGGTCGAAAACCGTACATGTCCAAAATCGGCCTTCCGAGAAAAACAATAAAAACCTTTCAACGTTGAAACTACTTAACATAGACTATCTTCATGCATAGAAAAGTTTTAGATCTCGTGGTTTTGCAATGTATTTTTAATGGTAGTTTTTCAGAAAACAAAATGGACTACCAATGACAGATACAAATGAAATATGGACGTGTACGAGTTTTGAATTCAACCCTGTAAATAAAAAGAAACAGGTGAACATTTTTTGATTTATTTAATTCAAAAAGGAGGAAAAATACAATATCAAAACTGTTATCTCAGTCATCTAATCAGCATTTTCAGGATTTGTGGTTTTCCAACTGACCATAGCAACTGACCATTATTTTCTTCTTCAGATGAAAAACCGTACGAGTCACGGATATGTACGGTTTTTCTTCTAATTTCACGGGTGTAATCAGCTGTACTAAGTTAACGGCTAGGTATCTAGTAAGGTTTTTAAGCTCAATCAAAGAAGAGACAAATTTTAAACAAAATGGCTATCTTACTTTGAAATGTCAAATTTTGGACTTGTATGGTTTTCGAACTCACTGATTCAATTATTGTTTTGTATTACTGTTTATTAACCGTTTTAATTCGAATGGTTTGAAAAACAAAAAAAAATAACATATTTAAATAAAAGACTAAATAATTAAACGATGCATAATACTTATGGGTAAATTATCATTAGTTATTTAGAAATAAAAAAAAAACATTTACAGTTAGATGCAAAAACGTTCAATAAAATTTACGAACAACTCAATGTATTTTTTTATGCAATACAAATTTTAAAACTATCTAATTTCTAATTACTACTTAGTTAAATACAACTACTTAACTCACTTAACTATACTGCAATTTTCACAAAACGCTAATAATAATATACCAAACGTTGCTCTACATATATTGACAACTATATTTGACGTTAAACCACCTCTAAAACACTGAGAAAACTTGGCAGTTTTTTGTCCACGAATCGCCCATTTAGTTTCGCTTCTTGGGTAGGTATTCTTTGCCATGGCCATTGCTTGACCTGCCAAGTTGATGTCAGCAAGGCACACATAAAGCGTACCGCTGTTAAAAATTAATAAAACAATTAATAATTAATTGCAGTGTTTTAATCAATATTTCAACACGCATGGCGCAGTCAGTATAAGGTAACGATAAATAGTAAAGTAATAGAAACACGAAGAGAAAAGATAGAATTTAAAAAAATGGACGTGTAAGAAGTGTCGCAAAATTCATTAAAATAATATATACATGATGGCATCTGGTTTAAATCAACAGCCTGGAGAAAGGCAGACAGCAATTATTTTAAACCTAATAGGGCCCGAATCAGTAGTTGCTTATAATACGTTTAAGTTCGAAAATGATGAAGAGAAAAATATACAAAAAGTTTTGTAAATTTAGAAGCTTATGGAGATTTTAAAATAGACACACTAGGAAAAGTTGAATTATATACAAACTAAAAGGTAACATGTACAAAAAAATATTTGAGTTATAAAAATCAGGCTAAGCCTAGGTGTAGAAACAATAGAGAAGTTAGGTTTAGTAGTTAGAAATTATAATGTAGTGTCAAAGAAGTTGAAAAATGAGGTTATTGAAAAATTTCATGATGTTTTTTCAGGCAATGAATATATAATTAAAATGAAGTATAATGTTAAGCCAACCACAAAGCCTCCCAATTAAAGTTTAAGATAAATTAAAAAGTGAATTGGACCAACTTGTAAAAAGTAACATTTTAAAAATTAACACAGAACCTATGAATGGGCAAATCCCTGCGTGATAGTAGATAAGCGTAATGGTAATATTAGAATTTGTCTAAACCATCGGGATCAAAGTATTAAAGAATATTATACTATACCAACTCTTAATGATCTTAAAATGCCAAGCACTTTTCAGTTTTAGATTTAAAAGATGGCTTTTCCAAATAAAACTAGACTCTGAAAGTCAAGATATATGTAGATTTAGTACTTTGTATGGTTGTTAAAGTGAAATTGGTGGTGATCAAAATCAAAATTCGTATACAACCAGATCAGGTGGGATTTCAAAGGCACCAGATAAAGAAGGAAGATGTCATAGTTAGATTAGCAACAACTAAGAAAGATACAAAGTTCATTTCGCTATAAAAAAAAAAAATTCATAGTTCTTTTTGATTTTAAGATCGATAAAGCAAGTTTATTTATGTCAAAAAAAAATACGGTGGGGTTAAGAGGTACCAAACGCCCCAACTTTTTTTAAAGGGGCTGCTTTAATTTTTTTTTTCCTTAGAATATCGGGCCTTCAAATCATATTTTATCATTTTCCTCATCTCTTCGCAATTTAGGTTTAGTAATTGATAATGACTTGAGGTTTAAACTTCACGCTAACAAGTGCATCCAAACAGCTTACATGAATTTAAAAATGCTTTACCCACATCGACATATTCTTCCAACTACAACAAAATTGTTATTAACAGATTCCCTGGTTCTGAGTAATTTTAACTTTTGTGATTCAGTTTATGGGCCCTGTTTAGATAACGCAGACATAATTAGAATTCAGAGAGTACAGAAATCTTGTTTAAGATTTTCTTATGTAATACGGAAATTTGATAGTCTCTCATAAACTCAAGGATTCAAACTGGCTAGATATGCAATCCAGACGAAACTTACACTCGGCTAATTTGTTTCATTTTGTTATTTTACATAAATCCCATCCATATCTTTTTAATAAAATAAGGTATCGTTCTGATGTTCATAACCTCAATCTACGTTTTTGTGGTCGTATCTCACCTCCAATACATAATACTGCTATTTTTAGACGGTCTTTCACTTATAATATTTATGCAATGTACAAGGTTATCCCACAAGATTTTAAAGAAATGTCTGTAAGTAAATTTAAAAAATTTTACAAAAAGTTTCTTCTTGACACAGCAGAGTGATAGCTACTTTTTAGAATGTTTATACCTTTTTTTCTCACTATCATTTGTGTTTATATTTATATTTATATTGTTTTTTGTACGATGTCCTGTGGCGTTGGTAATACTCAGGGCTGGTGCTTTGATCAGTATCCACTGTTCACCAGTCCTTTTTGCAGCCTTCTTTGGCACTTTTTTCTGAATATTTTTATATGTATAAAAAACTGGAAGTTGCAAATAAAGTTTATTATTATTACTTAGGCCTCTCATTGACTAAAATACAGTGCTAATTTTTTCATATTAGGTATATGATGGTGGGATATTAGCCGAACTAAGAGCATAGCGATAGCGGGGATATCGTAGCTGCCACATGTTCGCTGTAAAAGCACGGGTATGCCTTAAACAAAATAATAAGTACTGTATATTTTCTTTCTTAGAGGACCCGACAAAATCACAATGCAACTGCAGATATTAATCAGGCTCCAGCAAAATGTAGTAGAGGTTCAATTTTGAGCCCAGAAAAACTTCCGCAAGTAGGTGGAGAAAAGTTAATATTGAAGGAAGAACGAAAACCAAAGCAAGAAAACGTCGAAACTTGGGACATGTCTATATAAATTTGAAGGTTGCAGCAAAAGAAATAAATAAGATTGGAGAGCTGTGTAAATTTAAAAAAGTGCAGATACCTGCTCAGGGGTACCGAAACATCTATATTTAACGGCTTTTGGGATTTAGAGACATACGATAATCAGAACACGTATTTACTTTCCACAATAAAAGTTACAAATAAATAGAGAAGCTACAAAAAAATAAAAAACCAAGAAGAAAAGAAAATAATCCGAGATGCAGAAGTAGTTTTTGAAGATTATGGCTTTTGCAATCCTCATCAGCAACACGAGTTAATTCTAGAAAATTTTTAAACTGGAAATTCAGCTTCAAAAGAAGAGCAAGAAAAACCACATGGTCATAAAATAAACTTGATAGAAGAGATCAGGTTATCCGTTAATATTATCCAAAGATATTGCGATCCAGATCTAGAGGACACAATGCAGAATAATATGAACATCCTTGAAAAAACAGACCAAGTTCAGCTAATGAAGCGTCGCTGGGAGAACTTCAGCAGAGAACAGTGTTGGTCCAGACAAACTTAATTGGACAGTATGTGATGTACGGGTGGAATGTTATTGTTGTGATTATATTCTAAATACATTAAACAGTGGATTATATTTTTTTTAAAACATAATTTGCAGAATTAAAGTGCAACATCCAGAATATAATTCCTCTACAGAAGATAAAGGCAAAGGAAAAAGAAAGAAAATACCAGCGCAGCACAGAAATTCAAGTTCTGATGTAACCCAACCCCCCTGCCAGTACCCAAGACACAGAAACAAATTTAATAGTCGTGGAAGTAAAGGATCCAGAAGAAAGGGATCCGGAGGAAAGGGATCCGGAGGAAGGGGATTCGGAGGAAGGGGATCCGGAGGAAAGGGATCCGGAAGAAAGGGATCCGGAAGAAAGGGATCCGGAAGAAAGGGATCCGGAAGAAAGGGATCGGGAAGAAAGGGATCGGAAACAAAGGGATCGGAAACAAAGGGATCCGGATCAAAGGGATCCGGATCAAAGGGATCCGGAACAAAGGGATCCGGAACAAAGGGATCCGGAACAAAGGGATCCGGAACAAAGGGATCCGGAACAAAGGGATCCGGAACAAAGGGATCCGGAACAAAGGGATCCGGAACAAAGGGATACGGAACAAAGGGATACGGAACAAAGGGATACACATGTCAGCTGGACGGAACGTTACAAAATGTAGAAACAAAAAATAGAGTTAAGATAGTTCTAAATGGTAATAATAGACATGTTTATTTAGTTTCAATTTAACTTTTTTTAAATGAATAAATTTATTGTAACTACTAAAATTTTAGAAATCCTTCGTGTATCTCAAGAAACATTGAAATATACCAAAGAACTGACAAAAGAAATAAAAAAAAATTAAGATCCACTGATTGAGAACTATAATGTGACAAAATTATGTCAAAACTTAAAATTCTACCTATGAAGACTACTGAGTATTTTAATGAAGAGCTTGGCAGACATAAAAAAACCAAAACTTGTTTGGTAAGTATCTATATGTTAGTGTTTTTAAATCTTTTTTATATATATCGCACCTTTAAAACTAAAGTGACACAACTAAGAAATTGGATATTTCTGGTTTTAGTCATAAAGTGACTCTTAAATGCGCTATCTGTTGGCCACCGCAGGACCTGACGTCGAAAAGTTACTCACAAATTACAGATACCTAACTAGGTCCTTTTCTCGCCAGAACACTTTGCTTGCTCTTTTAGTAATAGAGGGTATCGTTTTAGTCTTATGCCAAATGTTCGCGAGTGATTATGTGCGTATTTCTAATTGTGTCGTTTTATTTGTAAAAGTTGAGGTAAATATTACGTTTTATTTTATTAAAATAAAGAAGTATTTGGTTATGTGTCAAATGACAAATAAAGCCTCTGTGACCTATTTAAAGATATGTCAGTTAATTATTGAATTGTAAGGTAAATATGATATCTTTATTAGAAATAAGTCTTTTCTCAATTAAAATTTTGATTAAGATTACCTTTTGTTGCTCCATTTTTAGTATTTAGTGCACTTTACAATTAAATATTAACAAAATATGACAAATATTTTTAAAACATTTATTTTATTACTAAGTATTGAATTACATTTGGAGTAATTTTCGCATTTCAGAATTTAAAAAATGGGAGACAGCAGAGCCTCCAAAATTATGAAAATGCTGAATAAGAGCCCTGAAGATCCCAACAAGCTAGAATTTGGATTTCTACCAGATGGAGATAATTTAACTCAAGTGGTAAATACTTCTTGTTATCCTAATAAAAGTTGTTCTATTTTTTAATTTCTACCTATTTACATAATTTTTCTTATTTTAGGTGTCTACAATTTTACAGCCTATAACCAATCAAAATAACGCCTGTGAGAATTCAGTGGTAGGTAGCATCGTCTAGGATAGGTTTACTTCAAACGAAAAACAATATCAACTTAAAATTTTCAAGGAAAATGAAGCTCAAAACAATCATAAATCAAAAACGAAACATGGAATTAACTTGAAATTTTTAGGAAAAATCAAATTCTATAAGAGGATTGATTTTTAAAAAAAAATCTAAATAAAAATGGGTGGTTTAAGGGAGGGTTAAAACTCAAAAAAATCATAAATCAAAAACGAAACATGATATCAACTTGAAATTTTCAGAAAAAATCAAGATCTGTAAGGGGACAAAGCCTATGTATTTAAAAAAAATCTGATTAAAAGTAGGGGGTGAAGTAGGTTGAAATTTAAAAAAAAAAAATCATGAATATATAAGAAAAACAATACTGACTTGAAATTTTTAATAAAAATCAAGCTCTATAAGGAGATGAAGCTTATTCATTAGGTACTGAAAAAGAAATCTAAATAAAAATTGGGGGGTTAAGGGGGTTAAAATATTTAAAACTCCCAATTCAAAAACGAAAAATGATATATTATTTACTTAAAATCTTTAAGATAAAGTTAGTTCTATAAAGCCTATTAATTCTAAAAATCTATTTTGTTTGTTCGTTATGTAAAGTAATTTTTAATTGTAGGTACCTTCTGATTTACCTTCAACAGACGTTGCCGAAGTAGGGTGTTCGCTGGACTCAAGGAACTCAACAACAAAAAAGAACAGATAGCCATGATTATCACATATCACCAATTTATTCCAACGGAAGTGATATGGATCACACGGATTCCGATCCAACTTATGAATTAGAAAACAAGAAAAAAATTAACTTAATAAAACAGAAAAACCAGTAGTTCTAGTAGATCCTGTAGTACCTGTAGTTCCAGTAGTTCTTCTACCTCCCGTGACTCAAGTCCGGTTCAAAAGACTGCTCAGAAGGGAAAGAAGCGCACCAGAAATCCTGAGTTGTGGAAACAAAACCTTGCAAAGAAGTTGAGAAATTCAGAAAAGTCATATAAATCTATGTCTAAATCAAATAAAGATATCCCTGCTCGGAGCATGAAGCCAACCTGTAAGGAACAGTGTAGACTTAAATGCGCTGAAAATATTGATACTGAGACTCGTATATCCCTTTTTCAGAATTTCTGGGCACTTGGAGATTTAGGCCTACAAAGATCATTTATCCATGCATGCATGAGAAATGTTATGCCAAAATACAAATATACAAATGCCGAAAGACCTAGAAATGCTAATAAGGCTTTTTACTTTACAATAAATGAGAAGCCAATTAGGGTTTGTAAAACATTTTTTAGAAATACATTGGATATCACAGATAGAATGATTCGTAGCGTTTCATCAAAACTAGATGAAAATGGATTTCTGAAAGAAAAAAATAGAGGAAAACATGATAGTCATCCCCAACTTAACGAAGATTTAGTGCAAGCTATTAAGAATCATATAAACTCTATACCCAGAATGGAGTCGCATTATGTTAGAGCAAACACGGAACGTGAGTTCATAGATGGAAGCAAAACCATAGCAGATCTGTATAGATTTTCAGGAAAACCAAAAAATTAATAATAAAGATGCTGGAAAATACTGTACTTATTATAAGATTTTTACGACAAAATTTAACATTGGATTCTTTCAACCTAAGAAAGACCAATGTGATCTGTGCCTTTCATACAATAATGCCATTGGAGAAGCCAAAGCAAACTTAAAAGAGCAGTTCCAGACTCATATCGAGCAGAAAAATTTATGTAGACAGCAGAAAAATGAAGATCGAGTTATGATATCGAAGACCAGTAAAGTTGTAGTTTACGATCTTCAGGCCATATTACAATGTCCTGGAGGTGATACATCAGCGTTTTTTTACAAGTCAAAATTAAATACTTATAATTTTACTATTGTTGAATTAAAAAAAAAAAATGAAACCGTAAAAGAACGGGATCAACGTGCTTACAAGAATGTACACTGCTTTTATTGGAATGAAGTGGAGGCTAAAAGAGGAGCCATCGAAATTGGATCCTGTATTTTAGATTATTTTGACACATTGTTCACCAACAACAGCGATTTAGTAAAAGAAGGCCTGGATATAACATTTTATTCTGACAACTGCTGTGGCCAAAACAAAAATAAATATATTGCTAGTGTTTATATTTATGTGTTTCACAAATATAATATTAAAAGTTTAAACCATAATTTCTTAATAAAAGGCCACTCTCAAAACGAAGGGGATAACGTCCATAGCATTATTGAAAAGGAGGTAAAAAGAATTAACTTTTGATTTTTTTACGACGTAAAGCGGCTCCAGGAAGATTGCGGATATAATTTTAATGTAGATATTGAGGGGAATAATGTTCGCTGGAACGATATAAAATGTCTAACATTTAAAAAAGAAAATCCATTAAGTTTTTTCTACAAGACATCCTATAGTCAGGAGAACTACATAGAAGTTTCAATAAGAAACAAGAACAAACAAAAAAAAATGTCACCGGTTGAAGAAATCACTCTTCAACCGGCTTACAAGAGCAGATCTGAATTGAGCGAAAATAAAAAAAAAAGATTTAAAAGATCTTATTTCCAAAAGTTTAATACCATCTTTTTATGTAGATTTCTATATATCGATTTTATAATCACTTAATTTACTCTTTCGTGTTCAAAAAGAAGTTTAATATATTTTTTATTTTGTAAAAATTTGTGTTTTCTTATTCTAGCAAATAAGTACCTACCCTAAATTCAAAAAAAGTTACTTGATTCAGTTGTAAACTGGCATTATTAAAAAATTTCGAAATAAATTATTTGACTATTAATAAAACAATGCATAATTCCCAAATTAGTCTTAATATTTAATTGTAATATTAGAGTTAAAGAGACATATTCCTAAGTAAGATTTTTTTAGTATAAAACAATTTTGAAAATAAAGTGACAACTCATTTTTTTAATTTTTTGATAAAAAAAAATATAAACAATTCGTTAATCAAAAAAATTTGTGCAAATTCTTGCAATGTGGTCATGTAAATATTATTTTCTTAAATAAAAAAGCCATTTAACCTAATTGCCCAGACTAAAAAGGGATAAAAGTAGAAGAGGTGTGTTTAAACAAACGGTTTTTCTCAATTTACCAACAATTTAATTTTTTGAGATGTGTCACTTTAATTTTAAGGGTGCGATATAATGGAAAATTTTAATCAGTTTTTGTAATGTAATTTTAATTATTTCAGATATGTGCAGTGGAAGAGATCATATGAATCAGTGCCTCAATTCTATATTTACCAATCAAGTTGGCACACTTTGTTCTTATGAGGGCCGAAAAGGGAACTATAAATTAAAGGATACATTTATTATGAAGGTTTTAACTGGTGAGTAGACAAATTTAATTGCTAAAATATTACAATAAATTTATTTCCTTTTTAATTCGTAGATGTGTTAAATAAAATACATGATAACCTTGTCAGAATGCAAACAATAAAAAACAACAATGAACTAAAATACAACAAACTACTTATTGATATTTATTATTCGCGAATTTAATATCCGGCTTTATCTGACTTAGAATTCGTCATAATTACGTTATTTTTTCGTATATTTCTGGCAATGTCATATTGTCATTGTTGTTTCCTGTTTCATCCATCTTCATGATTCTCGTGAGTGACAGTCGTGACCTTGTGAACGTGGTGCATTTTTAAATTGTACTTTATTTGATAAGATGTTTTAGAAAAAGGTGAAAAATAGAATGTGACAAAATAATAAAATATATTAAACAAAATTTGGTATTGTACAGATGTATTGCATTGTTGAGTTTGAAAAACCGGATGATGACGGTCTGGCGGTTGTGAGGTGAGCAGAAAATGGCTGACGCTGCGTAAAAAACAAGTCCTTTGACCTCCTTTATAAAGAAATATACTATAAGACTGGTGAGTAATGTTATACTTTTATTTTTTAAAACGTTCTTTCAGAGTATTTTTTTAATAGTTTATTTAAAAATAAAAGATGTGATTTAGATACCTTTTATCATCTCACAGAATATATGATCTTTTATTATAAACTCAGACTATATGTATGCCTCTGAGAAGGTAGTTTTTACAACTAGATACACAATTTTTATCTTCAAGAATTTTCAGTGGTCTGTATTTTAATAGTTCTTTTATTTTAGATGGTAATATGATGTACCAAATTAAAAAAAGTCGAAGTTATCTCAGATCTACATTCCAAGGCTGATAAAGTACCTACTAAAAGAAAACAGGTGCCAACTAGAAAGCTGTCATTCGATGATACTGAAGATGATGAATTAGTAAAGCATGCTTGCCCACCCTCAATTAAAATCAAATCTACAATTTTAGGTATGTTGTGTCAGTTCCTCTAATATTCTTTTGTCATTTTATTCCTTTTGGTTTCTTGCTCATGACTTTTTTATTTACCAGTGTAAATTTATTTTTTATAATATATTTTCATGTTTTTTGGATTAAATAAATAACTTTCATCTGCTTAGTATTTTTAATAATTCCATCCAACCTTGGGACACCCAATATAAACGTCACTTTGACGTTAGGTAGATTCGTGATAATGACGTCAAGTTGCCTAGCCTAGGACACCCGATATACACGTTTAACGTGATATCGATTCGTCAAAATGACGTCATTTCGCTGTGACGGCGTAAAGGTCGCTTAGAAACAATGTGTGCCACTGCTAATTATAAGATTTTTGACAAACTATTAGAGAATGCGTTGAAGTGGGATGATTTAGAATTAGTAAATGTGATAGTAGAAGCAAAGGAAACAAATAGACCTATCTCTTACCACCCTATCTGCAAGAAATATTATAATTATGCCCATGTAAGACAAAATCGTTGTAATGACGGAGAATGGCACAAAAAACGAGCCAGTAGGAAAGCAGCATTAGAGGTTGTAATTCACTATATCAATGATTATGTCATACACAAAAAAAGCCTGTACTCTCGATTTTATCCACCGCCTTTTTATCGAAACCTTTACAATGTAGACGAGGCTGTCGAATATGGTAATAACAACGAAGATGGAGACGATACAGATGATGGAGAAGACGATGGAAGCATACACATCGACGTCTTAGAATCGGACGAAGATGAAGCAAGCGGCGAAGAAGAGGACATAAGTGAGGCCGAAGATGACCAGAATTTATATATGTAAATTCAACTCGTAATGAATATTGTAAAATCACCTTGTTTTTAATTTAAGTCGTAAAATTATTAATTATATGTTCCATTTTCGATACTTAGCTATGCCTTTTATTATAGGGTAATAAAATCACTATGCCAAACGGATTGTGTGAGAAAATGGTGGATATTTATAGATTTTCTTGTCAGCATTTTGTTAAATAAATTATGTATAATTAATATGATAATCATGTCCAACACTCAAGCCTTTTTATATACAGTCTTAGAAACACTATTTCTAAGCATATGCCAAAAGGCTTGTGTGGGAAAATGGTGGAAATTTATAAACTTTTTTTTTTCAGTTTTTTGTTAAATAAATTATATATAATTAATATGATGACCATGTCCGACACTCAAGCCTTTTGTTATATAGTCTTAGAATCACTTTTTCTAAGCATATGTCAAACGGTTAGCATGAGAAAATAGTGGCATTGTCCATACAATTTTCCTGCAACTTTCCGACGCAAGCCTTCGTTTCGTCCACATCCGATACTCATGCCAATTTTATTATTACGTCTAACACATTAATAACATTCTATGGTTAAAAAGGCTTGCATGAAAAAATAATTCAAAAATCAAAAAAAAATTGCGGTAATTTTTCCGACTCCAAAATGCACTTATCCATTCTCGCCATTCAAGCCAATATGTTTTTCGGGCTAGTAACGATGTATGTATTCATACTTCCCACGGGCTTGTGTGGAAAAATCAGTTAAAATATCGATTTTTCTTTACAAAATTACGCCCTTATTTCAACTCTTTAGCCACTTGCAACATTAAAGCCTTTGGTTTTCCGAAGCCTAGTTCTATTAATTAATCATATAGTAAAAACGGCTTGCGTGGAAAAATGAGCAAAAAACACCTTTTATTTCTGTTAAGGAAAATCGAATTTTCCATATGTTATCCCCAGGGGCCATTCGTAAATTTCCTTTCATTCTACTCAAAATCGATGTACTTTTCAACCCTCTTCGAGGCTTGTATGCAAAAATGGGGCACATAAATTAGTCACTATCTGACGGTCTATATACTGTTGCTCCACCCTAGTGTTCATAGTCCAAAATAGTTCAAAATGAAAACAATTTACATTTAAGTGAGTGTTTTTTAAATTAATAGTGCCTTTAGTAATTATTTGTTTGTAGATCAACCCTTGAAAGTCAAATATTATCAGAAATAAGATACGTCATAAAAAAATTCAGATACCAAAAAAGATTTATTGGAAAAAAATCGAGACTCCTAAACCTATGAAACAAAAGGATCATCCCAGGGGAAGAGAGGTAACTGCCATAGGTTGAAAACGATCCAGAACTAAGAATTCAGAAAAAACTAATAAATTATGTACATTTAATACCTATGATAAAATTTGAAAATAAAATTATTAAGTGTACAAATGATTTTCCCTCATTTTCCTGTATAAATTCCTGAATATCGATAATGGAATTAAATTAAATTTATGATGACAGATAAATTTAATACTAATGAAATAGAGGCATGAGTGGATTAAAATGTTATTTACTTATATTTTATTTATTTTCTATGCATGTTACATTTTTGTAAATTACTTTATACAAATTAAACACGTTATAAGAACATCAACTTCTTTTACACCTTCCACTTGTGTCTTAAAATAATATTAAAGGTGGTTAAAATAATGTTTAAACTGCAAATTAGGTCAAAAATCAAAGACAGGTTTTATAATCGCAAGGCCTACGTAGGGTAGCATACACTATGTGTACATTTATTAGAAGTTCAAGTTTAGCTCAGTTCATTCTGTAATTTAAAACTAACAAACTTAGCCTTACTTTTACTCCTGGTTAATATTATGGTGCCCGACGAGAAACCTCCAAATAGTAGGATATTTAGCTTTGGAACTATTTGTCCTATTGGATTATGGTTGATGATGATAAATCTATCTAATAGTAGATTATTTAGCTTTAGTACTATTTGTCCTATTAGTCAGATATTTAGCAAAACAAGGTATATGTCCTACTAGTAGGACAAGTAGACAGTCCAGTCCCAACAATCTTGGCATACGTGAGACTGTGTGCAAAAGAGGAAGTTCCTAAGTTGGTAGTGTACTTTTAAAATATGTAACAAGTCTGACCCAGGACCGAAAAACCTTGTAGCGATAACTGCAGGGGTCAAACAAAAATTGTCTAATAATGGCGTTATCGCTAGTTAGTTAGGAAAAAAGTCTACAAAACCATAGAGCATCGTTTTCTAATATCTAGACATACATTTGCCCCAGACAGGTATTTTGCTTTAATTGAAAAGCATAAAAAGTATATTAAGCAAGTATTTTCTATAGAAGAATGGGTTGATATTGTGAAAAAATCAAACAGAAAAAAAACTTTTGTAGCAGTGGAAATATCTCAAGATTTTTATACTTTTGATGAGGTAATGATAAATAATTTTACCACCAAGAAACAACCAATCAAGGTTGCAGACGTGCGCTGATTTCAGTTTGATAGCAAACACCCAAATTCCATGTTTATTAAACACACCTTAAATGGAAGCTTTGAAGAAGTAAATGCTAGTAGGAGAGGTGTTAAGTTAGGTGACAAAATACTGACAACAAAAATGTTAAAAAGAAAATATGAAGGGCCAATAAAACTTAATATCAAAAAGGGTCATATCTTAAACTAACAGTTTTATCTCAGTATTATTGAAAATGCTTTCAGTAGTATTGAACAAGACTTAGACCAAGTTGATGAAAGAGAGAATATAGACGGGGATGAAGAAAAAATGTTTGAATATTTTTGACTTTAGAATTTATATTCGTTTTGTTATAGACCGTCAGACAGTGACAGATTTAGGTGTCCCATTTTCACGTACAAACCTCGAAAAGGGTTAAAAAGTACATCGATGTTGAATAGAATGAATGGAAATTTACGAGTGGCTCTTGGAGATAACCTATGGAAAATTCGATTATCCTTAACAGAAATTTTCCGACACCAAAATGTACTTATCCATTCGGGTCATTCAAGCCAATGTTTTTCAGATTAGTGACGATGTATGTTTTCATACATTCGATGGGTTTGTGTGGAAAAATAAGTTAAAATCTCGATTTTCCTCACAAGAATATGCCCTATTTCAACCCTTTAGCCTTTGGTTTTCCGAAGCCTAGTTCCATTAGTTAATCATTTAGTGAACAGTATTTTTGGACCCTCTGTTATTGTTCAACTTGGTCATTTAAAAAATATATTGGTTTCAGCTCGAATTAATTATTAAAAAGATAGATATATTATTGCCAATTCCCGGTAAAGTGGAAGTGATATTTGATTTTATAGCCAGCTAACTATTTTAGTAAATATACCTTATGTAAACAAAGTCCATTCTTTCAGTACAAATCTTGCAAATTGTCACAAACGTCTACTCATATGGGGTGGGGCTCATCAGGAATTAGTTTGCACTTGCTCATAGTGGTATAGTTGTAATTCATGTCGTTTCTTCTTAAACTGCTGGTAATCTGAAAAAGTATTTAAAACAGTTTAAATCCTGTATTATCAACCATAGGAGTTGATCAACTTATTAATTACCCAACTCGTATTTCAAAAGATAGTATAATTAAGGATATTTATTTTGCTGGGTGTGTTTGTTAACATACTATATAATAAAATATATACAAAACCAATGAAAGTTGTTTGATATTGGAGTTGTATCAGTACAAATTCTTCATTAAAGTGCAATATTTGAATACTAATAAGGGAAAAATTCATTTTGTTTTCTACAATCACTATTCAAAACGCGCTTTCCCACATTAATTACCATTTGCAAAGCTGGTAATTTATTACAATACAGCAATATTTGTGAGGAAAAGTGACATAAGCTTGTGCAAAGTAACTACTTTGAACTCGCTTATGTCAAGTAAAGACATTCGCACTATTTTGACTTTGGAGTTAGTTATTCCTATTAGTATTTATTAGTGACATATAACTGCTAGTTCAACAGTATTAACATCCATATTCAAAAAGTATTTCTAGTTAGTTACCTACTTCTTCGGATTTGATATTCTTGTATAAGTTGTAATAATGGTGTAATAAAAATTTAATTTTGGATCAAAAACTAGTAATAGACTATTGTTATATGAAAATAATCATTCAACAAATTATGGTCGTCATAATTGACACGTTTATCTCGCGAAATGAATAATCTGTCGTGACCAAATTATGTATTTTTCAATTAATTTAGAATGTCTAAAAGAATTTTACAATGTTAACAGAAAGGGCTGTTTGTGTACTCTTTTTTTTTATTATTATTACATCATGTTCTTTGTTTTCTCTTCATAAACTACCTAAACTTATTACTGTAATTTGATTTCTTTGTAAAAAATGGATATTAGAATATAGAAAAGTAAATTGTGGAAAAAGTAGAGTTGTATGATACAATGATTTTTAAATCACACTTTAGATCGTTACTGTGATTAGTAGAATTCAATAAGGTTATAATATATTTCCTAAAATCATCAACAAACTAAATATTGGTTAATATTTTTCTCAAGAACATTTATGAATTTGATAGAAAAACATGTAGATAATTACTGAGGCCCTTCCTATGGGCCCTCAGTATTGCATTCGTGCAGACGAAAAAATTTTCTGACCCCCATTTTTTAAAACTTTTTTCATGTTTCTGATCATTTTGAATCCGAAAATCCAAAAAAAAATGTTTCGTCTGGTCGTCTGTATGTATGCCGGCACGATAACTCTAGAACGAAAGTTCTGATTGACTTGCGGTTTTGATTTTCTTGAATAATTACTTCTAACTTAGAACCCTATTGATTTTGAGAAATGTCGGTTCATCCTAACTACTTTAATAACAATTTTCTTAAAATCCGCCTATGCATTCCTTATGTGAACAATTTTAGGAATTTCAATTATTTCTGACGTCAAAATTCCTAACATTTTTCACATTCCATAAATTGCAAATATTCTCTAACGACCTGTCAAACAACAGCTGTTGAAAGTAAAGGTGAAATTTCTAAAGCGGGTTGCGACCTTCATACTTGCAACCATATAGTCATTTTAGAAGCTATTTTCATTCGAAATTAGTCGCCAAGTCTGCCAATTTATGAAAAATATATAAGCAGTTTCTTAAAAATTACTTTTTATGGTGGTGCTATTAAGCGTACTACTATTTCGCCCCTAGCCACAAAAACACCTTCATCAAATTTCTCTGTTGCAACCCCATAGAATAATTAACCGGCTATTTTATTTGGTAAAAATCAAAATAATGCTTGGCTGTGCCTATCAAGTATCAAGATGTCAACTGTGATATGTGTGTTGCGTTTGATTTGACCATCGGAGATCTCCGAGCGAAGATATCCCTAAAGTGTTTGTTTTGCTTTGGAGCGAGAACATAGAGCGAGCTCGATGTTCTCAGAGCAGAAGTATCGAGAAGAGGGAGAAATTTGTCTTTGTCTCTATCTATCTCTTTTTAATTAAACTACAAACAAATTTGAATCTTAAAATTCAAGACCAGTCAAGAAATCAACAAATTACTTAGCCGCTTTTGTCTTATAGTTAAAACGATTTGTCATAAAAAAAAATTGATATAACATATCTTCACAAAACTATTAATAATTTAAACATAGTAAGTGGTATTAATATAACATCAAGTAATTGTTTAAACAAGTAATTTTTTAAAATAAAGTACATGATCTTAAAACAAATAATCTATAATAAATGCGGATAAAACGAGGGGTAATAACAATAAATTAAGGGAAATACTTAAAAAGGGCAGGTTTAAAGAGTATTATTACAAGAAAGTATATCCGTTCTGTTTATTTATCAAGTATTCCCTAGTAGAACCGAATGTTGGCTATATATCGGCGCAACATTGCCCCAATATTGGAATATTGGCGCAATATTGCAGCAAGATTTAAATATTTAGCCAATATTGGCCTTAGATTGATTCTCGATATTCCGCCAATATTGGGTTGTAAATGTTGGCCGGACATTGGCGTAATATTGACCAATATTGACAATATATAACCAATATTGGATATACATAGGCTTTAGATTTTATTGCAATATTGCCTTTGCATTGGGAATCAATATTGGTCGAATATTGGCTAAATATTGGTTAAGCAAAATGTTGTTGAACCAACGAACTTCCAATATTGCGCCTTTATTGCGATCAATATAGCCCCAATATTGTGACACAATATTATGTATAGATTGGCAAGCCAATGTTTGGCCAATATAACTTAAGAATATTTTTACCAATATTGGAGGTTTTGTTGTAAATGTTGGCCGGACATTGACGCAATATTGACCAATATTGAGAATATATGACCAATATTGGATATACCTAGGCTTTAGATTTTTTTGCAATATTGCCTTTTCATTGGAAATCAATATTGGTCAAATATTGGCTAAATGTTGGTTAAACAAAATGTTGATGAACCAACGAACTTCCAATATTGCGCCTTTATTGCGATCAATATAGCCCCAATATTGTGACACAATATTATGTATAGATTGGCAAGCCAATGTTTGGCCAATATAACTTAAGAATATTTTTACCAATATTGGAGGTTTTGTTATAAATGTTGGCCGGACATTGACGCAATATTGACCAATATTGAGAATATATGACCAATATTGGATATACCTAGGCTTTAGATTTTTTTGCAATATTGCCTTTTCATTGGAAATCAATATTGGTCAAATATTGGGTAAATGTTGGTTAAACAAAATGTTGATGAACCAACGAACTTCCAATATTATTGCGATAAATATAGCCCCAATATTGTGACACAATATTATGTATAGATTGGCAAGCCAATGTTTGGCCAATATAACTTAAGAATATTTTTACCAATATTGGAGGTTTTGTTGTAAATGTTGGCCTGACATTGACACAATATTGACCAATATTGAGATTATATGACCAATATTGGATATACATAGGCTTTAGATTTTTTTGCAATCTTGCCTTTGCATTGGGAATCAATATTGATCGAATATTGGCTAAATATTGGTTAAGCAAAATGTTGATGAACCAACGAACTTCCAATATTATTGCGATCAATATAGCCCCAATATTGTGACACAATATTATGTATAGATTGGCAAGCCAATGTTTGGCCAATATAACTTAAGAATATTTTTACCAATATTGGAGGTTTTGTTGTAAATGTTGGCCAGATATTGACGCAATATTGACCAATATTAAGAATATATGACCAATATTGGATATACATAGGCTTTAGATTTTTTTGCAATATTGCCTTTGCATTGGGAATCAATATTGGGTAAATATTGGTTAAACAAAATGTTGATGAACCAACGAACTTCCAATATTGTTGCGATCAATATAGCCCCAATATTGTGACACAATATTATGTATAGATTGGCAAGCCAATGTTTGGCCAATATAACTTTAGAATATTTTTACCAATATTCGAGGTTTTGTTGTAAATGTTGGCCAGACATTGACGCAATATTGACCAATATTGAGAATATATGACCAATATTGGATATACATAGGCTTTAGATTTTTTTGCAATACACCGTACCGCGCAGCTGCAGCCGACTACCGCGCGTTCACGTTCGCTGTTCGCTGGCATCCATTTATTTCAGTTTATTTGTTGATGTTCAACTCAACGACTCAACGTTTCTTTACTTTCTTTTGTGTTTTTGGTTTTTAGTAGCATTTTCGGATTCAGTAAATTACATTTTAGTTTTGGTGGTACACTAATAATAAACATAAGTGTTTGGATTGTGTTGTGAAAATTAATACGTCTGGGAAACGGTAAGTACACAGATTTTATTTACATACAGGAGTGTATAGAGAGAGACGCCATCCGCCATTTTGCAATAATAGTCGTTAGAGCATTATGTAGGACTTATTTGACAAAAATCTTGTATGAATATGTTCTTGACCCAATGTACACGGTGTTATATTATATATTATTAAAAATATTGCTTTGATAAATTAAATTAAAGTACTTAGATGGTGCCATTTAAATATACGCCGAAACCATGCAAAAACTTACAACGTAATCTCTCATGTCTGATTATGAGGGTTATTTGAATTATTTGATAAAAGATTTTTGTCTAACATCGGCCTTGGGTACATTCTTACAGACTTAATCATATAGGTATGCTTTAATAAAATACGTGTTTTGTACCTAAAATAACATACAGTAAACACGAAAATAAAAAAAATTTCTGACATCCCTATTTTTACTTTCCTATCTGTATACAGATATAAGGAAAGTATAGGAATCATGATTTTTTTCGACCTCGAGTTTTCGACGGATTTTTACGTTTTGAGGTCCCCTGAATCCGTTTTGACTATTTTCGCGATGATGTCTGTGTGTGTGTGTGTGTGTGTGTGTGTGTGTGTGTGTGTGTGTGTGTGTGTGTGTGTGTGTGTGTGTGTGTGTGTGTGTGTCTGTGTGTGTGTGTCTGTATAACGCATAACTCATAAACCGATACACAGAAAAACACCAAATTTTAAACTTAAGCTTTGTTTCAGCATCTAATGAGCTGATTAGATTTTGGGCAGAGTCGGAATATCTGGGGGGGTACTTTATAGGTGGTCATTTTTATATTTTATGGAATATATCTGGTATTTACGTTTGGAGAAGAAAATTCTTCAAATAAAAGTTACTTCTAATATAATTATCTATAATTTTTGTTCTATGCAAAATTTTTCTAAAATGGTCCGTATTCAAGAAATTTGACAAAATGTAAAAAAAATTATTTTTTATAAAAATTGTTCAAATAAAAGTTGTTTGTAATATAATTCTCTATAATTTCTATTCTATAGATCATTTCTCTTAAATAGACCGTATTCGAGATATTTGAGAAAATATGTAAATTTCGAATTTTGAAGAAAACTCAAAAACGGATAAAGAAAAAAAGATTAAATTTTAAACTTAAGGTTTATTTCGGCCTGACGTGAAATGATTAGATTTTGGACATAGTCGGAACATCTGGGGGGTACTTTACGGGAGGCCACTTTTATATTTTATGGAATATATCTGTTATTAATGTTTGGAGAAAAAAATTGTTCAAATAAAAGTTACTTCTAATATTATTATCTATAATTTTTGTATTATGTAAAAATTTCCTGAAATGGTCCGTATTCGAGAAATTTGACAAAATGTGCAAAATTCTGATTTTTATGAAAGTTTTTGAAATAAAAGTTGTTTGCGATATCGATCTCTATAATTTTTGTTTATACATAATTTTTCTAAAATGGACCGTAATGAAAAAATTGTAGGAAATTTAAATTTTTCAGTATTTTCGTTTTCCATGAATATCTATAGAAAAATGTTTCAAGGTAGATGTATGTGGACAATGTATATATTTAGTTTATCCTCTAAACATTTATAGAGATGCTGCAATAGGTTGTACAGAATAACCGGAAAAAGCCTATAATAACTAGATAGGAAAGTCATGTGTTGGACACATCAGATTTTTGGATTTAAATAAGACGTTTGCTGAAAACGATGTGTAGGATAACACATTTGGTAGGATTAGTAAAGATTTGAATTTGTATAATACATAGGTAGGTAGCTTAGCCCTAGAAAGAATTTCAATTTTAAACATCTTAGCTATTATCTCGATGATTCAATCAAATACTGCCACTACTAAAATAGTATTGTTTCGAGAAATTTAATTTTAAAGTTTTGTAAGTTTCTGTTATGAATATTTTGTTTTTGACATAAAATCTTTATTTAAAAGCTACGACATTTTCCTATTAAAATTAACGATTACGATTATAAAAGCACCCTAACTCCAGTTATCGCATAGTTTGTAAAAAAATTGCCATAGTTTGTAAAAAAAATTGGGTGTTTTTGCAGAAAATAACTAGAATTGGGGCAGTTTTAGCTAGATTTTAAATGATAAGGATATTTTTGTTTGTTGCGATATTTAAAATAAAAACTTAAATGATATTTTGCATCCAGTAAAACAAAAATGTAATTTTCTTTGTTTTTTGACTTGTGGCGGTTTTTGATTGAGCCATCGATCTGTTTAGTTATATAGACCCCTATTGTGATAGGGCAATGGAGTCAGCTCTTCAGGAATTATCTAAAAATGTAATTAAAAGCGGGTGTGTTTTGAGGTCATTACTTTAAGGTAGTTCACCCTTTATATATATAAATTGTTATTTAAAAAATCAATGATTAAAATACGCCTATTGCTTTTATGTGTTGCTTTACTACTTAAAAATAAAAATTGTTATATACTACATCAATTTGTTTTATCAGTAAAAGTGGTAATTCAATAAATTTGCACAGATTTATGTTTTGAAGCCTGTTAAAAGTAAAATAAAAATCCAATAGATTTTTAAAAAGCTTCACTATATTTCGCTCTGACGATGCTTAGCTGAGTCTAAGTGAAACCGGTTAGCCTGAGTATTGCGAAATATAGTGAAGCTTTTTAAAAACTATTGGATTTTTATTTTACTTTTAAATTTGCACACCTGAAAATTGACAAATGGATGTAAAATCAACGGTCATACTAACCCAAACAAGCAAGCACATCAGTTTGAATTGTTGAAACCCTTACTTCATGGAATCTATTCATGATTCATACAAATGAAACGCAAGGTAACAGGAAACTCCACAATAATATATTAAATGTAAAAAATATAAAAATATATACAATACTCATCTACATTCTAGGGGCTAAGCTATCAAATATATTTGATATAATTATATTCGATATAATTTCTTGTCATCCTGAAGATGTTACATGCTGTAATGAAACAATTGTAGATGAGTATTGTATATTTTTTACATTTAATATATTATTGTGGAGTTTCTTGTTACATTGTGTTTCATTTGTATGAATCAAGCACACCTGAAAAAACTTCCAACTTTCTTACCAATACTACACACCAATTAGCTTCTTTAAAAAGTAGTAGACTTTAGGAAAGTATGCCATGCCAGCTAACCATGATTTAATTTTCAGATTTTGTGGAGAAGGTAGCCAATATTATGGAGAAACAGGATAAAACCTTAAATACCTTGGCAAAAATACTTGGTGGCATTCAGCATGAACTAAGAGGTTTGCGTGAACAATTTTCAACTTCGAACGTTGCCATATCAAAATGTAATATTTCACAAGAAGACGTTGAAATAGCTTCAATGTTTCCCATACAGTCCGAAGAGAAGCTTCAGGATGTTGAAGTGAAGCTTTAACATAATGAATTTTTCCAAAAAGTGGTGAGTATATTTTGTACAGTGTACATACAAGTCAATTAGATTTTAATGTTGCTTCAATAATTATTAATTTTTTCTTTGTTGTGCTTTAGCTTGCTTCTGTCTCGCTTGTTGGAGGAAAAGACATTAGCAACCTAATTTCCAATATACTACGAAAAACGTTGTCTAAGGAACTCAGTCTCCAATTTAGCGGTCTTGGTAAAAAAGGAAAGAAAAATTTTTCGGCATTATGGCTCTACAAGGTTATACTTGCAGCTGTTAAAATACGTTACAACGACATAGATGATACTGTTGTACTAAAAAGAACTTCGTTAGTACTGGCAACATCTGGTGATCGTGACGGAGGCAGAAAAGCAAGATCAACGAAACGAAATGGTTAGTTTAAAATTACTTGATATTGTTTCCCTATAAAAGTGTAGACAATCAGCTTAGAATATTCCCAAAATTTATGCTTTTTAACATGCATGAGTTATTATTCCAATATGTTGTCCCTTATTTGTCTGAACTCTACACCTTTCAATTTTCTTCGACATTGTCTCTGCCATGAATAGAATTCTCCTAATTATTACATAAAATCAGATTTATGTTTTCAATCATTTTTAATAATCTATTTTGATCTTTATTTTACCTTTAAGAAATAAAATCAATAAATATTGATTTTATCAAATTATCTAATGATTTTTTTCATTATTGTTTTAGGTACTTCTAGTCAGTCTTTCTCTTCAGGAGATTCCACCGCAAGTTCTACTGGATGTAATACACAGCTGGTGTCGACTCTAATGGAAGGCTACGAAAAAGTTTAGTTATTGTGAATAATATGGATTTAAGCAGTGTGATAATGTGCATTAGGATATAATACGTAAAGTATCTTTTATAAATATTATCGCGTTGTAGGATCATCCTGTATGTGTTAGTGTTATTTGCATAGTGGGTTTTTACAAGCGGCTTTTTAATTTTTTTATATGGGTATGTTTTGACATACAACCTATATATCGTCGTCTTGGAAGTCAATAGGCGTAATCCACAAATTTCGTGAAAATGAGATAAGTATATACAAATGAAACGCAAGGTAACAAGAAACTCCACAATAATATATTAAATGTAAAAAATATAAAAAAAAATACAATACTCATCTACAATTATTTCATTACAGCATGTAACATCTTCAGGATGACAAGAAATTATATTTGACAGATGACAACTACTTGATCTAATATTATAATAATTAGTTGTTATCTGTTAAATATAATTTCTTGTCATCCTGAAGATGTTACATGCTGTAATGAAACAATTGTAGATGAGTATTGTATATTTTTTACATTTAATATATTATTGTGGAGTTTCTTGTTACCTTGCGTTTCATTTGTATATACTTATCTCATTTTCACGAAATTTGTGGATTACGCCTATTGACTTCCAAGACGATTATATTTTAAACATATTTTTTTCACTTGTCAGAATTCGTACTGTGCAATCGTTATTCTTCGCATTTTAATGTGAGCTACTCGTAACATGCATATTTTCTCTTTATTTATGCAATTATGTTAATTGCTACGGATTTTTTTGTTTCTTTTATTTTTGTATGATTTACAATGTTTTTATCTAAATAAGTTATTTATATTAGTTATTGTTTCATTTATGTGAGTTATATGCAGGGTGTGTCCATTCATTGATAGTTCATATACATTTATATTTTCTGGGATCATTTTTTACGTACATTCCGGGTGGGCAACTACGAACGGGGAGGGCCCAACCAAAAATCGAAAAAAATTCAAAAACAAGTTATACGAATAACATTTTTAAGGATTTCTAAAATAATTTCACATAAATAGTTTTCCACTCAAACAATACACCTGGTTATTTGGCAGTATTCATATTTAACGGTCAGTTTTTTTACCTACATCTATTAGTTTTAAATAACATTTTTAAATATAGCTTTTAAAAAATTAAGTAGTAGTCAGTATAGTGACTTGAAATTGCAAAATACTCGTTTGTTGAAAAAGTTCTTCAATTAGAATTCAGAAATGTAATAAAATACAGGCTTTTCATAAAAAAATTGAACTTCAACTGGAGACCGACTGTATGGACACCCCTGTATATGTGAAAATATTATAGACATCCTTAAAAATAATATTCTCATAATTTGTTTTTGAAAAAAAAATTGTAGGTAGCCAGGCACGGCCGACTCCCCCCTATTTTCATTAATAAAATTTTGAACATGCAACGCCCTGTTTGTAAAGTTGAACAGAAGTAACATTTTTTAAACTTTTTTATAATTTCAATGTTTTCTTATTTGTTTAACCCTTTTTTTTTGTTTTTAATAAATCCATTGAAAACTAACTAATTTTTATATTTCGCATTTCCTACATTGTTTTGTTTATCTCTAGTCATATAATAACTCTGAATATATATTACTTATTTATATTGGGGTTTTTCCAAAATAGATTGTCCTAATATTGCTGGGGTATATTGCGCCAATGTTCTTCCTACCTGAAAGTCCAATAATTGTATAAAATTAACAACCAATATAAACTACATATTGGCTTTATACCGACTAAATATGTATATATTAATCTGATTATATATTGTAAAAAAACTATAATATATAATCAGATTTACATATACATATATAGTCGGTATATAGCCAATATATAGCTTATATTGGTTGATTGTATAATTATTGGACTTTCAGGTAGGAACAACATTGGCCCAATATGCGCTAGCAACATTAAGGCAATCTATTTTAGAAATATTACCCCAATATTTATTACCAATATTACCCCAATATTTATTACCAATATTGGGGTTATATATTTTGCCAATATTGGCCCACAATTGTAAACCAATATTGGGCCTATATGTTTTGCCAATATTGGAGCAATATTCGCCACCCTATTTTGGGTTTCATTGGTCTGCCAATATTGGCGCAATATGTGCCGGCCTATTTTGGGTTTGATTGGTCTGCCAATATTGGCGCAATATTCGTTTCCAATGTGTGACCGTGAAAACCCTTAATTAACTACCAATATTGGTGCTATATAGCCACAATATTGGTACGCTGTTTCAACCCATCGTAGTAACCAATATTGCGCCAATATTGGCGCAATATTGTCGGGCCAATATAGGTTCTCTAGGCTCGGCAATATTGCCCAATATTGGCGCAATATTCCTTTCCAATGTAACCTAACGTTGGCTAAATAGTGGGACAATATTGTGCAATATCCCGCCAATATTGGCCGTATATTGGAAAGCGTTAACATTTTTTTCTAATTCCAATATTGTTGAATATTGGCGGCAACATCTGGCCAATATTGCGCCAATATAAATTTCTACTAGGGTTGTTTGAGGTTACTTTTGAAAACATTTATTGTTTTTTTTTTTAATTTCTGTAGGCAGTCTATTAAATTTGTTTAAACCTTTAAGGGCCGTTTGCACTACTTCAACTTACGATTACGGTTTAGCTAAGGTGTACCTTGACTTAAGGTGAACCTTAAGTTTGGTATGTTTTGCATAGGTTTCACTTAACAATATCTATGCTAAGGTGAAGAACAACTTGCAGCAGTGTAAAATTTTAGAGAATTTGTAAATTACTAATCAATGTCAGTGTCGAATTGTCATCTATTTGATTAAAATTTGTGTTGTAATTTTGCATTTTGTACTTTAACAGTTAAGATGGAAAATAAAACAAAATTAAAAACTGAAACCAAGCGTGCACCAAACTACTCAGTTAAAGAAAAGAGTTTATTATTAAACATTCTATACCGTTATCAAAACTTTCAAAAAATTCCATTTATACTTTATTTCGGCCACACTTTTATCTAATTCTAATTATATTATATTATTTTTTATTGATAAACATATAAAACTTGTCAGATTGACGTTAAAAACACGCAAAGCAGAATTTAAACCGATGATACCTTCAGCTTAGTTTCACTATTACTTAAGTAGAACTTAAACTATTTGGATTGTGGTCAGAAAATGAAATGTACAACTTAGGTGATACTCAAAGTTAAGGTTCACCTAAGAGGAAGTGGTGCAAACGGCCCTAATAAAAATTGTATTTTGGGAACTTTTAGTGATGGTTTGCCGTACATGAAAGTCAGATTGGTATTATAGTTGTGATATTACGAATTATATTGAATTGTTTCTAATAGATCTGATGCGATGGTACTATCACAATATATCCCCTATAGTAATGTTACTGGGATTCAAGAAATGGCTTTGAGTTACGCTGCGGCCAGACACAGGTCTCATGGCGCTAGTCGTTTTGAATTTTGACACGTCCAACATCGGCACGTTCATTGGTTGAAGAGGAAGTTTTTGACAAGCGAAGCATGAAGTGTCAGTATTGACAAGTGATAATTTTTTTATTTATTCTTCTACGAAATTTAATATTAATTTTGTTTCAGCGATATTTATTGTGATTTGTGTTGTATTAAGTGCTTTCTTATTTAATATGGGAAACAAAACGTACAACAAACTCAGAAAAAGAGGAATCAAGGAGGGATTGCTATGGCTGTCATCCAAGGGTCTGCGCCCTAGATAATACTTTTCCAGTGGGAAAAGCCTTTAAAATTCAAGTACATATAACAATTGTATGTTTCCGTTTTCCCTTCTTTTAATGTAGGTGCCAATTTTGAGGTAAATTTGTAATAATTTTTCATATTTTTTCAGTTAATACCTACCCTCTTAATATTATAATTTAACTATGATCTTATGCTTTCCTATGGACACGATTCAAGGAGGGAGTCCTATGGCTGTCATCCAAGCCCTAGATAATAGTTTTCCAGTGGCAACAGCCTTTAAAATATAAATATAATAATTTACTTTTTTCGAAGTAGATGTCCATTTAAACTAAATTATTTTATTTCACTTATTGATTTTAGCATTTATATACAGTATCGGCTAATGAACACTTTCCAATACGCTTGGCTAGAATCGAAAAGAAAACTAAAGAGTTAGCGCATTAGTTCAATCAGGAAACGAATAATATGAATGTTGCCTTGTGTGCTGTGTAATATGAACAGACACACGGTGTGATGCATCCCCACGTAGCCGGCTGGCTACGTTCATAGTATTCTATTCCTTCTCCCACTAATGCTAACTCTTTGTAGTTTTTACTTGGACATTAGCAAAACGTATTGTACAACATTCGATAGCTGTCACTGTATTATCAAACATCTCTTAAATGGATATGGCTAGAGTTATCTTCGACTTTAAAATATATTAAATAAGTTTATAATTTTTCAAATAAAATACTTTATACAATTTTTTGTTTTATTTACCTGAGCCAATTTTTTTTCAGATCTAACCTCTATAGGTAAAAAATAAGTGATTTAGGTAAAATGTAAAAGTATATTACATGTTCTTTTAAATGTGTTGTTAATTCAAATGCTGCTCTTATTATAATAGCTAATAATAAAAGAAATAGTATTATTTTTAGCTATCAAAATAAAAATAGCGCCTGGATTTACGGCTCGTTTAATCGAACATGCAATATACTTCTCAATAATTATTGCCAAATGAATATATTTAAAAATTCCCGCCATTCCGCTGCTGGAAATTTACGATTTTGGCGGGAAATTTAAATTTCGCCTTAAAATTATATTTGAATTTACCGCCATATCGAGTTAGTTGAGCGGCCAGACGCATACACATTTTTGCGCTGCAAACTTAGTGCCAACTCTTTAACAAGTGAGATGCACTACTATAGGGGATATATTGTGGGTACTATGTCATTTTTATTTTATAAATAAATATCAGTCATGTACTGAACATAATTCTGAACTGAAAGCCAATTTATTTCTTTCAACATAGTTGCAATACTCATCCTTCTGTCCTTTATTAATAGAATATAAATAGGCGAAGTAAGAAGCCCAAATATTTTACATGAGCAGGCTTAAGAGGTAAAGGAGCCAATCATTATTGGATAAATTGCTCGAACAAGTTTTTAAACCCTAATAAAAAGACGATATAGAGTGGTTTTAAAAATCAAGGCTTGTGAAAATCATCACATGGTTTAACCTAAGTGTAATGCCAATGCTTCATAAACCAAAAAATTCAACGTGCTAATACTACTACCCGCTTTCGGTATTTCGTTCCAAGTTAAATCATTTGTCGTTTCTGTTACGCTACGAGTTTACCCTTGTGGGCCTCAGTCTCGATAAGGTGGGAACCACCATTTTAGCGTCTCTCGAATTTTAGTATTGAAATGCATGTAGATATTAAAGTAGATTATAATTTAGACTATCCTATATATAAAAAAATATTTAAAAAAAAATACAAATAACTGAGACTATTTTAATTTCGAAATTTCACGTAAAATGAGGAATTCCGCCACTGAAGTTGATGATCTGTGAATACCAATGACAAAGGACCCTGCGCTTTTCTTATGTAAAGTGGCAACCGTTCAAATTTTCTGAAACTTTGGTATGTTGTAGTACTACTCAACCTAGTAAGCAAAAGTGTCAATGGGTCCAACTCAATCTTATGACTAGTTTTTCGATATACTAGGTGTTAATAGTTAATAGTACTTTTAGACGGTCAGATCAGACTCAGTTTCAGTCAAACTGTCAGTTATCTGTATGTGTAAACACAAAAAACTGTAAAAAAACTGACACTGATACGGAGTTGTGACTCGATGAGTATACCAAAAAGTACTTTTAGACGTTCAGATCAGTTCTCCGTTCAGTCTCAGTTTAAGTCGAACTGTCAGTTATCTGTATGTGTAAACACAAAAACTGTAAGAAAAACTGAAACTGATACAGAGCTGTGGCTCGATGGGTATACCAAAAGTTATAGAATCAGTTGTCAGTTAAACGGATGTATAAACAAACCTGTTGGTATACCCATCGAGCCACTGCTCCATATCCGTTTCTGTTTTTCTTACAGTTTTTGTGTTTACACATACAGATGACAGTTCGACTGAAACTGAGACTGATCGGAGAACTGATCTGCCCGTCTAAATGTACTATTAAGGTACTTTTAGACGGTCAGATCAGTTCTGCGTTCAGTCTCAGTTTCAGTCAAACTGTCAGTTATCTGTATGTGTAAACACAAAAAACTGTAAGAAAAACTGAAACTAATACGGAGCTGTGGTTCGATGGGTATACCAAGTTATCGTATCAGTTGTCAGTTAAAGGGATGTAATTTTCAAACTGAGACTGAACGGAGAACTGATCTGACCGTCTAAAAGTACCTTAAAAGAACTAAAAGTTATCGTATCAGTTGTCAGTTAAACTGATGTATAAAGAAACCTTAACTGACAGCTGAACTGAAACATAAAATGAACTGAGAACTGATATGACCGTCTAAAAGGACCGTAAGAATTGTCTAGGAATTTTTATTTTCAATTTTACGAGCTAAATTGAATTTCTGTAGCATACACACATAACTACATATTTTAGTAATACATTAGTACATACGTACAATTAAAAATATTTTTAATTACAGGGTGAATTACAAATTTATGATTTATTTTTTACAAATTATCACTAATTCTAGTGTGCCATCAGGGAAGAATATTTTTACAAAGTACTACTCAATTTGATATTTAAGCGACAAAATATTACACAGTACACATTTTTTCTACACTGTGTTTTATAAAGAGAACCCCAACAAAATTATATTTAAGAATTAATTAAAAACTGTACTTATGAATTGATTTTTGGGAAAGGTAAAACCACTAAAAGAGGTGTACATCTAAACCTCAAAATATAGTGGTGCTCTTCCACTAAACCTTTATTCCATTTTAAATAACAATATTAATAATTACAAATACTAATTTTAACTTAAACTAACCTAACCTAACTTAAAATAAACAGAAAAAAAAGGAAACACGATTCCAAAAACAAATCAATTTTTTATTTATTTATTTATTTATTTATTTATTTATTTATTTATTTATTAATACATCCAAAAGGCTTTATCAGCCCAATTACAGGAGTATATAATATAATATTTAAAAATACAAAGTTTGAGAATACTTACTTAACTAAATTACATTCTAATTACCTAATTTGATACCAATCTGTAACATTGCTCTCTAAATTTTAGAAATAGAATACTGATTGACACTTCTACACATTGTAGTTAAAGGACTGTGAAAGTGATGTTGTGAATTTGGCACTTGAATATGAAATGTTATATTTGACCTTGACGTAATACCTGGGATATGAAAATTAAATTGAGACAGCAGAAAAGATGAATCTATAGAATTATTAATTAATTTATAGATGAATATCAAATCTGCTATTTCTCTTCTTTTTCTCAGACTCACAAAACTGAATTCTTCTAACAATAAATTATAATCATAGTGACGAATAGGATAACATCCATGTTTTTTAAAGTAAATAAATTTTAAAAATTTTCTTTGGACAGATTCTAATGCATTTATGTAATTTAAATGGTTAGTATTCCAAACACAACTGCAATACTCCAGTTTGCTACGAACTAGTGAAAAATAAACAGAGAAGATGGCTTCTAAAGATTTAAACTTTTTACAGTTTCTAATAACAAAACCCAATATTTTTGTTGCACTTTGTACAGTACGAGTATTTTCAATGTGTTCCAAAAAAGTCAGTTTGCTGTCAAATAAGATACCTAAATCTTTGTAATTATATATCTGGGGAATAACAAGATTATCTAATTGATAATCGTATAAGACAGTGTTTACTTTCCTGGAAAAGGACAGGACTTTGCATTTGTTAGTATTCAAAGATAGTTTATTTACGATACACCAGTTATGTAAGTTGACAAGGTCGTTTTGAAGAGCAATGCAATCTGAGGTATTTTTTATTTCCCTATAAATTTTCATATCGTCTGCAAACAAAAGTTTCTTAGAGTTGATACAATGACAGATGTCATTAATAAAAATAACAAATAATAAAGGGCCCAAATTCGAGCCCTGAGGAACCCCTGACGTTGACACGAAATTAAAAGATTTGGCACTTTCGTTTTTAACATATAACTGTCGATTAGAAGACTTTAACAGTGATTGCATACTAGGGTGCTTCATTTTCAGGCAATATATTTTTTTTCTCTGTGCTACCTGAAATTCTAAAACTTTATAAAAAATAAAACATTATGCCGCCGGGTAAAAGGTTCTAAATGCAATAGCGACTTAGCTCATTCAAAAATTCGATTTCCTATTTAAATAACATGGGAAAAATTTTTTTTTTGTTTCAATTTAATTTTTCGATATTAAAAAAATTTTTTTAGGAAAACCCCGTGAATAGCTTTGTAGGGCATGAAATTTGCTACAAAAAGTTTCTCTAAATAAATCCTCTCCAACTAACAGTTTTTAAGTTATAGAGATAGAAATATGAATATTAATTATAGTTTACATCAAATCTTCTTTATGTTAAAATTTATTAACAATTATCAACAATCAATGCTAGTCAATACGATTGAAGAGCAAAAACTTCTGTTTACATCAATGGACGTATAGACGAAGTCAAGAGTAGCGTCACTGTGGTTAGAAATAAAACTAAAAAAATTTAAAATTAGAATATAAACAATAATTTAAATTTTAGTATATTGGTAATTTGATTATATAATGATTATTAATTGAAATTTATGTTTATTAAATTAATTTAAAACTAGTTTTTGGAATTAAAAACCTGAATCATATTACGACTCGACTGTAGCGTCCTAATGTTTATAATAAGTTATTATTATATGTATAAATAATACATTTTTGTTTAAAGATTTAACTCAAAAACTGTTAGTCGGAGAGGATTGATTCAGAAAAACTTTTTGTAGCGAATTTTATGCCCTACAAAAGCTATATACAGGTTTCTCCTAAAAAATTTGTTTTAATATCGAAAAATCAAATTGAAACCAACAAAAAATTTTTCCCATGTTATTTAAATGGGAAATCGAATTTTTAAATGAGCTAAGTCGCTATTGCATTTAGAACCTTTTACCCGGCGGTTAAATTTTTAATTTTTTATAAAGTTTCAGATTTTCAGGTAGCAAAGAGAAAAAAAAATATTGCCTGAAAATGAAGCACCCTGCTGCATACTCTTTGAAACACCAAATTGTCTCAGTTTCAGAAGTAATTGTTTGTGAGACACCTTATCAAACGCTTTACTAAAATCTGTGTATGCGACGTCAACTTGATTTCTAGTTTAAAGAACTAGATATGTATTGCATAAATGTACACAGATTTGACGCGGTACTTCTGAGCTTCACAAAACCATGTTGGTATTCCGTGATTGAATTTTTTACGTGGGAATATAATATATTAGAAAATATAATTTCAAACATTTTGGAAAAAACTGAGATTAATGCGATTGGTCTGTAATTTGATATATCAGAAACTTTACCAGCTTTGAAAACGGGACAGATTCTAGATATTTTCCAAATGTCTGGATAGGCCTCTTCTTGTAATATATGATTAAATACGTAAAAGAGTGGAACTGACAAAAAAACCTATATAATTTTTTACCAGTTTGGATGAAACATTATCAGGACCACAGGTTAACTTATTTTTTAATTTATTAACTGCGTTGATAATTTGATCTTTCGATATATAACTAATATTAAGGAAATTACTAGGATTTGTATCAACATCATCAAGTGTCTCATCATCAGATCCATCACTAAACACGCTACCAAAGTGCCTGGCAAAAGCATTCACAATAGATCGGGGAGTGGTTAGGGTTTCGTTACAGTATGACATTTTCCCGGGAATCCTAGTTTTATTTTGTTTTGATTGAATATATGACCAAAAACGGCGGGGATTTAGTTTAATGTTATTTTCTGAATTTTGAATGAATCTATTATAACAGCTAGTTATATCACGTTTTACAATTAGTCTTAGGTTTTTATAACGTTGTAGATAAAAGAAGATTATGTTTTTTATACAGTTTTAGAAAGTGTTGTTTTTTTTTAAGATAAGTATTAAATCACGAGAATACCAGATTGGATATTTTCTAGTTTTAGTTGACTTTAGCGGAACACACTGAAAAATAAGGGTCTGGATAATTTCATTAAATTTATTACATGCCGAGTTCACCTCAGGATGATGATTAAGCTGTTCCCACTGTATATGATTTAACAAGTTAGTAAATTTTTGGTTGTCCATTTTCCTAAAGTTGTAACGTTTTTTATTAGTAATAAATAATTTTTCATTTTCACAATTTATCTCCAAATTCACAATTAAAGCAGGATGGTGGTTGTCAATTGATACCAGGAGATGTAGGTTTTGGAAAACCTCACAAACTAGATTTTCAGGGCAAAAAACCAAGACCAGTATTCTATTCTTATAGTTTTTTACAAAATTATTCTGCTTCAGGTTACAGAAGTTAATTAATGAGTTATATCGAGAAACTAGGTTTGTAATTTGATGAAATTCATAATAATTTATCAGATCAGTTATATTGAAATCACCTAAGATTATTGAATTACCAATTTGATCAAAATTTTCAAAAAATCATCATACTCTTCAAAAGTAGTAGCTGGTGGTATATATACTAAAAATACAAATATTGAAGAGAAATTAATTATTTTCACACATAATAAATCAACAGTATCAATCGGAGATGTAGTCTCGTGTAACTCAGATGAATTAACATCGGAATCAACCGCAACTAAAACGCCTCCACCACGAGATCCAAAAGTGCGGTCTTGACGGTAAACTATATAATTATCGGGAAACAATTCGGCATTTATGTACTCCAGTCATCAACCAAGTTTCAGCTACAGCGACAATTTTGGGTTCAAGTGATAAGATACTTTGGAAGAATATGTGAGTTTTTGAATTAAGTCCTCTGCAATTTTGGTAGATTATGGAAAATTCTTTGACTTTTCTAATTAGACTGTTCGACGAATTATTTAGTTTTTTTGTTTGATGACCGGAATTCCAGATTTATAAATAATGTACAACCCTGGTTCTCCATTATCTCGACGTTGTTTTAGCTCATCAAACACTAATTTCTGATAATCCCTTTGAATCACAGTTAAATCAGATCTTATTCTAATATTCTTGTACTGATCCGTTTTTGGAAGATATTTTTGCCGTTTAAGCAGAGTTGCTACATTATTTTTTTCAGAGAACGTCATTCTAACTGGTCGTACTTTATTAACTTGTTGTGTCCCCAATCTCTTAATACCTGTAATATGGCCATGGATATTAGGAATAATTTTTGAACAGATATCATGAACTGCCTGAGAGGCATCATGAATATTCTCTGGAATTCCAAATTTTAAAATATTATTCTCACGTTGTTTTATCTCATTAACTTCTGATACAATATGTATAATATTTGGAGATTCCTTGTTATTTTTATTGAGTTTTTGTTCCAGGTGATTGACCTTGTTTTTTTTACACCCTTCAGACCTCCCGTGCTACACCCTAATCCGTCTGTAGTCTGGCAGCCTACGGCTTATTGTACCACCATTTGAAGGTCCTACTACTTTCCCATTCACACCCTCATTCATTCCACGTCGTCGATGGTTAAACGCTAGTTGGATGAATCCCATGGTGACACAGCCCATGGTGGAACCTCCCAGCAGTCACCCATCCATGACGTGACCGGAGAGTTCTTTGCTAAACTGTGGCGAGTATGTGGATGCACACTAAGCGTTTGAATCTCGGATTTGCTATTGTTTTCAATTGTCGATATAGAGTTTTTTACATCCTCAAGTTTAGTTTCTAATGATACAAGTTTTTCATCAAAACTCTTTAAAATCGAAGCAGATACGCTATCGGCTATCTTTTTTATAAAAATGTCCTCTAGACACAATTGCTTTATTACTACGGCGGTAATATTTTTAACCTCTGCAGTTTGTTCTCGTGTCAGCGGCATTATTATAAAAACAAAATAATAAAAAAACCAAGAAGATATCTCACCCTGTGCAGTTTCTTCAGACTAATCGATGTACTGAATCTTTATTATTTGTTTTGATGACTCTCCTCTATTAAATTACACTTAGATTGGTATAAATATATACAGAATCGACGGAGCAGTGATAAATAGGTGTTGGCACGAGCACGTACACTCAACTTTATCAAGTATTAGCCTTGTCATTTCGTTTTTAAATTTAATTGGATTTAATATTTTATAATTTTGTGGCAAAGGATTGTATAAGTAATATATATTATATTGAAAACCTCTTTCAAAAAGAGTTGGTCTATGCATGTGAGCCATTAAAAAATTCTTTCTTCTTACGTTAATGTTATGAACATATACATAATGATTTATTTGTTGGAAGCTGTTCTAACTTAAGAAAAGTACAGCAACCACGAACATTCTATATTTTAAAATTATCCCTGCCAAATGTAACCATTTTTTCAGAGTAAAATAATTTTAGCACTGTTTTAAGAGGTATGAATTTTAAATCCTATACTATGACCAGTTTTGGAGATAACGCTTTGCTGCGACAGTACTACCATTGTATTTTTAAAATAATTGTTTTTATTTATCGTATAGATTCGTGTACATATTCGTATTTTGTGTTTTTATCAGTAATTTTTGTGAAACGCTCATGCGAGTCTTTTTCATTAAGCGGGACACAGAACAACTGAAAATTCTCTGATTAAAAATAAGACGACAAAACGAAACATGCTTCTATAAATATTATTTTTTTATTTCTCAGTATAATTTTACTAAATTCGGCATATTACATTGTTGGTGTCTATCAGCAAGATCAGTTAAATAAACTATATCAGTGGCGTACGGCACGGCTAAGTAACATTTCCCTCTAAATTTTACACCACTGTCCAAAAATTTATTTCTACTACACGTTTATATTTTTTGATGTTTTTTAAATAAATCATTTACTCTTGTTGCGAACTCATACGTGATTGTTTTTCGAGATATTCACATTCGAAGGTAGATATATTCATAATTTTAATTTATTTTTATTTTTTTTTTTATAAAATTGCACTTAGCAAACCTTTTTGGTGTCATAAGATACACCCATCAGCAAACAAATCAGTTAAATAAATAAATTTTTGCCAGTGGCGTACGGAATGGGCAAGTAACACGTTCTTTCCTTCTAAATTTTACGCCACTCTCCAAAAACTTATTTGTATTATAATTTTGGGTTTTTTTCAAGTTTTTTAAATAAATCACGTACTCTTGTTGGGAAAAAAAATCCAAAATTATAAAATTAAAAATTAATTTAAAATTATGAATATCCACCTTTGAGTTCCCAACAAGAGTCCATGATTTATTTAAAAAGCATCAATAATGTAAAAGTATAGTCCAAATAAGTTTGGACAGTGGCGTAAAATTTCGAGGGGATGAAAGTGTTACTTATCCATGCTGTACGCCACTGGTAAATTTTTATTTAGCTGATTGTTTTGCTGATAGGTGTATCTTATGACATCAAGAATGTTTACCGAATTTAGTAAAATTTTACTGAGAAATAAAAAAATTATAGCCATTAATAATTTTTGAATTTTCTACTTTAACCTGTATTTCGGAAACCAGTAATATTTTATTCAAGCATATTTCTTTAATCGTCTTATTTTTAATCAGAGAATCTTCAGTTGTTCTGTATCGCATTCTTAATGAGACAAATGTTTTACTAAAATATGTAGTAAACATGTGTATTCAACAGAAATTCAATTTTGCTCGTAAATTTGAAAATTTAAATTTCGAAAAATGAGCAATTTTTAATTTTAACATCCCATTTATCAAAAACTAGACATGGGATTGAGTTGGAGCCATTGACACTTTTGGTTACTAGATTAAGTACAACAGCATACCAAATTTTATTGTTTTAGACAGGTATATCATAAACACTGAAAGTTTTTTACCTAAATCTGTACTGAGATCTATATTGTCATTGTGAACCCCCAACAGTTTGGTGACAAGCCGTCACTGCATCCTAAGTGCAGTTAAGTCCCCTATGATAAAAGACGTTAGGTGAATTGTGTATTATTTTTATAATATTATGGACTTCAGGTGTTAGTACAACACATAGAGCTTAAAAATACAAATTGAAATAAGTTTGAAGTCCATATTATTAATAAATGGACATCAACCCTAAGTAAACTCAAGCAGATAATATATCTATTGATTTGATTTTTTCATATTTCTATTTCTGAAAAAGATTGATTTCGAGTTTTATTAAATAGCTCACACTGTACCTCTTTAAATGTTTGAACGATTTCATCACTTAAGGAAGCAACTTCATCATCTAAATATTTTTTTCTGATTTTATCGATAATTACATAAAAATAGAAACTTACAACTAATTTTCTATCTATTCAAAGGAGATGGCCGGCTTTGGTTTCTCCATGTCTACTACCTCTCTAAATAGTACTGAGTATTTTGATGATGAGAAATGTTGTATGTTCTCTCTGTTTGTGTATGTCATCCTTTGTGGCAAAAGTGATATTTTCCTCCAGCTCCAATAAAATACAGTCCCAAAATTTCGTCATTATCACCTTGGCCAGCACTCAGCTTCACCGCCAGCTTCTTCTCCATTTCCTTTATAAAAGATACATTATTAGGTTTAATTCTATATAAAACAACAAACGAAACAACAACAAAAATAACTCGCTTTGTTTTTACCATTCAGAACAATTTGAAGAAAAAAGATTTGTTTATTTAACGCCATAATACATCAACCAATGATAATCATCTTTAATTCCAACAGACGCCAATGGACACAAACTGTATCTAAAAACACTGCATGCTGCAGTGTTTTCACTCAATCCTGATTGAATTCAAAAATATTAAATTCATTAAACAGTTATTGCAAGTTCACTTAAGGTCAATCACTATTAGCGCCGCTCTTATTTTGACATATGAGCATGCGCAGATCGTTTAGGTTTGTTCAGGTTCTTCAAAAATACATTGAGAACTCTCAGAGGACTAGTTGACCAGTGGACAGTTTAATAGTTGAATGCGACGAATAATTTGGAATTGAACAGTTCTACTGGTTCTCGGAAGGTTTGCAGTTTTAAAGAAACCTGAACAAACCTTTTATTAAAGATTGTGCCTGTCCTTAATTGGATGTTTAAGGGCAGCAGTCAGTGGCGACTTTATAGCTCGCCGACATTTGTATCACTTCAAAGTGTTTTAATATTAAATAGTCAATATCATCCTCATCTAAACCTTCTAAGATAATTTCTAATCCCTCTTACATATTATGTACTATTATAGACAACAGAAAAGATGAACTGTAGTTTAAAATGCGGTTAGACATATGTTTAAGGATAAGGGCTCTAATGTTAAATCTTCAGTTTTGCAATTAATCTTATTTTAGCATGGAATTTATTTGCCACTAATTAAGTTGTCACTATTAGTGGCTGACGTAATAGAAATTTGCAATATCTCTCTAATACGCATTAATGATTTGTGCAAAACGTCAATGTGAAGTTTGTCAAAAAGGTTGGATTTAAAAGATTCGATTCATTACCAGAGTGACGTATCAATGATTTATATGAAACGTCAATGTGAAGTTTGTTAAAAAGCTGACATAATATTGACAAAAAATTGTTTTGGTTATTTGAATATAGATTTCAAATGCAGAATCGACTTCATTTTATGGAAAAAAAGCAAATGTTTATAAAAGTTCTGTTTATATTGGTAAATAATCATTTCAAACACCACGCAAAGTAAGAATTTTGTTTAAGAACATTTTACAAATTATGCAAATTTCACTCTACAAAACCCTCCCGAAATACCACTCGACTAACGTCTCGTCGTATTTTGAGAAAAAAACTTTTATGAACAGCGAACAACAGTAATTATTAAAACCTCCACAAGTTATTCATAATTTTGCAAGGGTAAAATACACCAACAAATTACAAATTTAGACCAGCTTGCAGCTTAATTTAAACTCTACAAACTGACATGGTGAAATATGTTTTAATACAAACTTTGATTATGTTGTGCACTTAAGTGAAAAGTAACTAAACAGTGCCACAAAAACTGGTCAGATTATCAGCACCTAAAACAGATAAGAAACCACAATCTAAACAAGTCAAATTCCAGTCTCCAGTGGCGTGACAGTACAATTCTATAAAATTTAATTACATCTGCTAAAAGAAAAGAAATAAAAATAAAAAAGAGCCACCAGTACTGAAAAATAAGAAGGAAATGTACTCTTCGGCTGTCCATGTGATGGATGTAAGCTAACATTTTGCAAAAGCTGCTCAGATATATCCCTCGTCAGAAGTCCGTTGCATAACTCTTATCTAAACGAACTCTGCTTTTTTCTGCCACGACTGCCTCCAAAATATCAGAGATATGGCAAACTTAAAGCCAAAAGTAGAAGAAATTGAAGGCTATGAAATGGCCAAGTTGAAACCAAAATTACAGGAAATTACAGATACACTGAAAAACTACAAAAAAAAATATAAAAGAAAATGAAATTCTGAAAAATCAATTCAGTAATATAGAAGAAGTTAAAGGCCTGAACTCAGAAGTTAACAACCTTAAGGTCATTTATGTAGAAACTGTAAGCAAAAATAAGAAACGCGAGGATCCAAATACACAGGAAAAACCTCAACTACTGAACTGCAAGAAAGGCAATCAAAGACAAACAGTATATTACAACCAGCCAATTGATGTGATATATCTTGATTATGAGAAAGCTTTTGATAAAGTTCCACATGGAATAAGAGGCAATCTATTATTGTGGATTAAGAGTCTGTTCTTCAACCGGCAGTTCTGCGTAAGAATAAATGGACAAACAACCATCCAGTAGAAATTGGAGTATTACACGGTTCGGTTTTGGGTATCTTATTGTTTATTTTACACACCAGCGATTTATGCAAAATCATCGAGTCTGAAGCCAACTTTTATGCAGACGACGGAAAGATCTACTGCAAGCCACTGGAAAGCTCTCACAAAATGAAACAAGACTTGAATGATCCCAGCAATGACTACTACCCCTCAACATAAATAAGTATACAATATTGCACATTGGTCCAAATAATCCCCATGCACAGTACACCATAGATACAAACCCAATAACTTCCGTCGAAACACAAAAGGATCTAGGTGTAATCATATCTAGAGACTTAAAATGGGAAACTCGCAGTGCCATTATAGTGAAGAAAGTCAACAGACTTATTTACTATGTTTTTATTAAGATAATTTTTAGCCTATTGTACCTTATGAGTATACTATATGACTTGTTTTATATCATGTAAATGATACAAAAAGATCAATAAATGTATCTATATATTTATCAAAAGAGCTTTTAAAGACCATTCCGAAGATTTGGTCCTGAAACTGTGCATAACTTACATAAGACCAAAGACCGTTTGGGATCCATACTTTATTAAAGACATTGAACTGCTGGAAAGAGTACAATGGAGAGTCAACAAAATACCACCAACTCTACAAACAATTGTGATAGGCTAACCAAACTACAATTTTCAAGTTTAGAGGATAGAAGAACTAGAGTAGACTTAATAGAAACAAGTGAACCAGCGAAAATTAACCTGCGATAACATCTTCCAGGCCAGCACATCCAAAATCTTGAAAGGTCACTTGAAGAAATTAGATAATTAGAAGTGTAATAAACTACAAAGAAAAGTTTCATTACAAACAGAACTATATATCTGTAAAATAGTATCCAGGAACATACAGTGTCATCCCAGAACATAAACCAGTTCAAGAACTCGAAAAAGAAAGAAATAATTTTATTCATTATAGTTTTTAGTACATTTATCATGTAGTAATTTACAATAATTTTTGTCACTAACTAAAAGAGTAGCTTCATCGACTGTCTCTTGCCTATTCTTAACAATAACAATAATAAATTTTGTTTAGTGAAATTTAGAAGCATAATTTCCAAATAAATATCAAAATGTTTCAAAAAATTCTAGATACTTCAATTTTTATTTTTGATAATTCACATTTTTATTATAAAAATGTCATCGAAGGCTTCAACCTCTGTGTGTTGGTATTTCGAGAAAAAATAAACTAGAAAATGGTAGTAACATTGCGTTCGCTCTGCCAAGTTCCTTTAACTCCTTTAACTTTTTACTCCAAACGACCCTTTTAGCGTTCGATTTAGTCCGATTAGTGACAGTTTAACACGCTTAAATGTCATTTAAAAGCACCCTAAAAAAAACTCCGCTTTTGTCCCGCTCCAGCCCCTGACTATCCGAACTTCGCCTTAAGTGTATATATGAATTTTCGCATTCTAACCTAAGATTTTTCGACTTTTGTGTAAGACATGTGCACGGTTGCCAAGCGTTCCAATCTGTAATAAGGCCCAGATTAACAATTGACAGAATCGATTAGGTACTTTTATGAATCGAATACATATTAAATATATCAGTAAGTTACATTACTTTTTGTACTCTTTAAAAAATTTCCATTTCTAACCAACTAACCTATGACTAGCATGTCAAATTTCTCAAATATTTGTTATTTAAAAAATATTTTTAGATAACATGACCATAGTATTGAAATGTATTACCTATTTTACATACTACCTCATTTACTCCTATAATTTTCTTTCTGGTTGAAATATTTAGTTTAAAAATAAATAAAATAAAATTACTTTAAATTAAAAAAGGTATATCAATATACATTTTCAATGGTTGGCCGACCAGGGGGTCGATTCTCGACTTTTTTCCTATAGGAATTTGGTTGATTTTCCTATTCTGGAGTCAAGTTGTAGGAATATTTTCCTAAGCAGTTATAGGAAATGATTTCCCATGCTCATGAGACAGGGAATTTAATTTTCCTACAAGATTTTGTAATCGCGCTTGCGCAATAGTAGCTTGTTTAATGTGGTTTATTGATTTATGCTTACTTTTTAGGCGATTCGAAACTCATTTAAAAAAGAAACATACTACATATATTATTAAAAGTTAATTTTAATTTGACGAGTAAAATTATCCTATTGAGTCAATAAATAAAGTAGACCAAAATCCATAAATTTTTTATGAAAATTTACCAAAGAAACTAGTTACTTTTGAGTATTTTTTTGCGAAATTCGCACATCAGGATTCCTCGACGGAGCCCAAACCAAGTTATAATGATGTATGATGTGAATTTTACTATAATTTGCTAAATATTGAAAGTATTATAGTTACTTTCTTTAGTTTCTATTTATAAATAACGGCAGGGCCGCCGAGAGCCAAGCCGGGCCCCAGGACAATTCTCTAGATCGGGCCCCGTGACAAAAAAACAGCTCTTCAAACAAAAACTTTTCCTCCTCTACTTGGATTCAATTTTCTAAAAAAAAAAGCTTCCGAACCTAAAACTTCCCCCTCTCGTGTTTTGTCGAATTTCTTTTCTCATACAAAACAAAAATTCCAGTTGCCGGGCCCCCCTTATACCGCTACCGGGCCCCATAAATTAGTCCCGGCTGCCCCCCCCCCTCTAGTCGGCCCTGAATAACGGTAATCACAATGGTAGTCCATCTGAAACTTTTTCGTTTTCTCTTTTTGCTGCTAATAAAAAAAATTAAAAATAAATAACCATCCAGAAAATCAAATATTTTTGACAAATTGTCAAATTGCCTTGTTGCCAACTGTTAAACAACTATATTTAACTGAAATAAATACATTCCATTGGCTCGTTTTTGCGTTATCTTGAAATTATCAACGACATACTGAAATTGGAACTCCTACAGGAAATTGGATTCCTATTGTACTCGAGAATACCGACAACTAAAACTGTAGGAATATTATCATAGGAATTCATTTTCCTCGGAATCGAATTCCTACAACTCGAGAATCGACCCCCAGGGGGTCGATTCTCGACTCGTAGGAATATTTTCCTATAGGAATTTTTGACATTTTTATATACATCGAAAATGTATGACATTTCCCTACATATAGGAAAGTGTCACAAATTCCTATAGGAAAAGGTTCCTACAACTCGAGAATCGACCCCCAGGCAGAAATTGAATGAATTCAACTATCCTCTTTTGTTAGTTGTTGCATTTGGGTGCCAAAACATTTTTTTTTTTAATTTGGTGTCATCGGCGTCGACTACTACGGCCATTAGCCTCGTGTTCTGTGTAGGCTTTGTTACTGTTTCCCAGCGCCACTTTAGGAACAGCACTGTTAATTAAAACCCAACAGTGAATGGTCGAGTGGGGAATCCTACCAAGGCATCAGAATTAATTTTAAATAATTAAATTAAATGAAAAAATCCCGGCCAACGGTGGGATTCGATCCTGAGACCTTCCGATCTCAAAGTCATGACTCTAACCACTGAGCCAACCCACCCCCCTGCCAAAAACATTATTAATAAATTTCATTGTTTCAAAAAAGTACCTACATTGTATATTACTTTAAAAAGGATGTAATATTATTTAGTCAATATGCAGTACAATTCAATTAAAAAGGATATTGGTGTGCAATTTGTGTTACGGAGACACAAACAAGTTTTAAATAAAAGTTATATGGAATTGAAGAAGGCATGTTTTAAAAATATTATGTTACGCTTCCGCCTGGCAACATTTTTTTAGATTTAACACCGTTTTTTATTTCAGTTTCACAATTGTCTAGTATTTCTGAATTCAATGCTAAAATATTTTTATTACAGGGTTGCCAAGTAAATTATTTTTTTTTAGCGAAATTAAAGATTGTTGCAGACCCCATATAAAATTATCATAATTTAGGTAGGTTGGCAATGATTTCAAAATTGTTCAAAATACAGAGCTACAAGATACAAACTAAAGAAAAGTGATGATAGAACTGGTTCATTTAATACAAAGTGTTTTGAAACAAGTAATAATTATGGCTCATTTTAAGCTCATTTTTTTTTTTCAAACGCAATACCCTGTATATTATTTTAACATTAAATTCGTTATGAATTTACCTATCCAACGATACCAACATGTTAGCCTATCTACATATACAGGGTGTCCCGCATCAGTGCTTAACTGATCGATAGCTATTTTGTTATTAATACAAAAGTTGTATGTATGCCAATATTTTACAATTCTAAAATACACGACAAAATAACCCACACTGCAAGTCGTTGGGAATAAATAATTAATAATGATGTTCTATTCTTGGTTCTAATTGTCAATAAAATGATGCATATGCAACTAACAATACAAGAAAGTAATATTGGTTGCTTAAATATCAGTAATGTCATATATTATCTTATTGTTTTACACACATACCTATTAGGTCTATTAGGTTTGTTCGAACAATGATCCGAAACCTGTCATTGGCACCAGGTTTCTGCGCAGTATATAATTTGGGGTCCTGATAATCTACTGAGCAGAAACCTGGTGGCAATGATTGGTTTCTGATCGTTGTTGGAACAGACCTATTGTGTTGTAAATAGTGTTCCATGCCTATTAGGTATAGGTATGTACAAGATGTGATGTAGCTCGATCTCTAACATATAAATGTTGAACACTGAGATTCATAGACAGTTTTTGAATGATACTCAAGTCTTTCATTAACTTTTTGCTTTGCATAAAATACAATATAAGTTATAGAGAATAATATAAATGACTTTTAAGAAAACTGAGGTTACATCAAAATAGTAGTTTGTGCAACCCACTAACAAAAATCTAAAAATTTTAAAAATTATTTTAGGTCATTAAAATAAAATAACTCATTTTAATGTATATTTAATCTCAATACCTAAAAAATATACTGACAATTAGTTTTGACAGAATTATAACTTATTTAAAGTAAAAAAAAGATAATAATAGCTGGGTGACCAAAATATGAACTGTGAACGAAATGGCATTTTTTTTTTTTCGTTTTGTAGCCTGTGCATATAATAGCTAATATCCATGTGGGTATAGAAAAAGATGGTTTATTTTCTGATTAATACACTATATGTTTATATTAACTATGGTTATTTTGGTTTTTCCACAATTCAATTAATCAAAAATAATAAGTAGTATCATGTGCATTAAAAAACTGTGCGAAAATCTCGAAAATTTTTGTGTTCGTATTGTATTTGCAGCAAACCCACAAATTTCTGAGTAACATTGAACCAAAAATAGATATTTTATAGATTATATATACTTTCCTTTCATAAATAGACATCGATGGTTCATGGTAAAATTTTAACAAACACGAAATTTTGATATCTTCCCAAGAACTCACACATCTTAAATATTATTTAATCAACGAAATTTGTCATCGAAAACCTGAAGAAAATATTTTTTTTTGTATTTTTAATAATTAATTTAGCTTAGCTTGATTTGACATTAGACACTGAAGGATATGCGCTAGTTCAGTGATGATGTAATTATGGTTCCACTGACAATTAAAGTGACAGTAGATTTTTTGAGTGCGTTTTGTTCGTTTTGTTTACCTAAATTATATCGTTTTTTTTTTTCACTTTTATAAATATATTCCTAAAGTAAGTAGATAGCATGTATCAAATATACAATCGTTTAGTTACCAATTACATACCTTTAAACTATTTTTTATGACCTGTAAACAATATTTTGAAATAAAATAAAAACAGTAAAAACGTATATGTCAAATTTATTGATGTTTTTGTTAAAAGTTTGGTTAGAATTAAATGTCAGTGGAAACAAAATGACATAACACTGAACTAGCATATTCAACACTCGATATAAAAGACACCGTTGCCAAGTTCTGAATATTTCTGAAATAAAAGGAATTCTGAAACCTTTTTTTCTATGGAAAAAGTAGTGCAAAGCACGACTTTTATTTTTCAAATGGCAACGATTACCTAATATATGTTTGTAATGAAAGAAATTTGTTAAGCAGTTGTTATGGGAGCCTATGCTGTTTATTAATATCGTCGGTTGAGAAGAAAACTATCAAATATCCTTTCAATTCTAGCTAGTGCAATACTATCCAATGTCCTAACAAGCTGTATGGGCAACAAAAATTGCCTAGAATTGTCTTCGTTATAGCATAGGGCAATAAACCTTTCAAATGCGTAATACTCAAAACTAATAGAAAAGCCAATTAACTTTATATGAAGAACATTTTTACCAATAAACTTATAAAAATATATAGAGCGCGCCCAGCCGACGTTTTGAAACGTCGGCCGGGCGCGCTCGCTTCGCTTGTTTTAATATTACTGCGAGACAATTCCGTGTGTAAAAAATTTGTTGCCACAAATTCGCGCTGAGACAAATATACGAAAGACAAGTTAGCGCCCGATATAAATAAATTATCGCATAGGACGCTCTGTTGAAAAATGAAGGGCTTTACAAATCTCAACATTTATTTGTTGTATATGGCTTCAGGCTGCAGAGGTTAGGTATTTTAGTTTTTTTATTTTTCTCATTTAACATATATTTTTTAACAGACTTCAAAAAAGGAGGTTCTCAATTCGTCCTAATATTTTTTTATGTATGTTCTGTGATAATTCTTTAACACGGTTTCCGATTTCAATGATTTTTTTTGTTAGAAAGGGGGTACTTCAGGGGTGGTCCCATATAAATTTGGTCAAAATCTAATAATTGGGCCCATGAGAAAATCCTCACTCTTCATTTTTTATGTATGTTTAGCGATAATGCTTTACCACCGTGTTCGATTTATATGATTCTTTTTTTGTTAGATAGGGGTACCTCAGGGGTGGTCCCATATAAATTTCTGCACAATTTTAAAGTCTATTATTTTAAATTTTTAATACTTGTTTACGAAACAACACGCGATTGCTCCAGTCCGCACATATTAGATGAATTAGATGTTTTTTTAATTTTTCCTATTTTATATATAACTTTTTTTTTCGATGCAACCTGCAATAGTTCCAAGCCGCACAGGTTAGGTAAATTAATTAGGTTTTTCTTATTTTTTTTTCTTTTATGTACAACTTTCTTCAATGCAACCCGCGATGGCTCCAGGCCCCACAAGTTAGGTAAATTAGTTAAGTTTTTTTTATTTTTGTTTTAGATTCGATTTTACGAACTTTCAAGTCAATTTTTCATAATTACTTCTTAAGACTATTATAATTAATAGCTTTTAAGATTTTCTGTCATTATCTACTTTGAGCTTTTTCACTTATGAAAAAACTAAGCATATGTTCTTGTAGGTAACACTATTGTGACAAAAAAATCTTAATTCCATATCTTCTGCAAATTAATAAAAATATTTCTCAAATTATCTCAAATCAAAGGTTAGAGATGCCACTTTTATGTCTTACACTGTTGCCATGTCGCACAAAAAGTTTACTATCCAATTAATTATTTCCAAAAGTACAGCAATTCATTTCTAATATTTTTTCTTGCCATATTATTTAATAATATTATAACTATTGACGTCTATTCACTTTCTTTTCCGTAAAATCGATAATATTGATTGAAAAATGGCATTTTTTTATTTAAAAAAGTTATTTGTGTCATTATTAATTTGCATAAGTTAGGTTTTTGTTTAGAATTACGATACCTACTAGTACGTAGGTATGATTAGTTTTTCCGTAATCTTAAAGAGCTCTAACTAGATATTTCCAGCTTTTCTTTGACCTATTTTTTTTTATAAATCTACAATTAAAGAATTTTTAAATATTGATAATATTCACTTATATCTTGTTACTAACTAAACAAACTATTGGCAACACTGTGTGAAAGTAACAGAATATTTAGATGAGAAATATCAACATATTCCAAGTTTTGATTCAATTTTTTTCGGAAATTCGTCAGTTTTCCGATTTTTTTTAAATTTTTGACATCCCTAATGTTATACAAATATTTAAAGGTGTACTTACCCTGGGCGTATGTTGACATCTGGAATGACACTTTTATAACAAAAATGTGATTCATTGGAAATAAAAATTGACGGGTCCGAGCATTTTTAATAAGTTCTTCAAATAACGCCAAAAATAGTTTCATTTCACAAGTGGTCTCCATACAAATTTTCTTGGGATCTTGGTTTAAACATCTTGGTCTCCTATACTTTACACCCCGCTTGTAGCATTTAAGGATGCAAGTCATCCAAAATACACACTGTAAAGAAAAAAATGTAATTGTTAATGAAAAATAAACGAAATAACACTCCAAACAAAATGTCTACCAGTGGGTTATGACAGGTTATGATGCGGCAACCCTGTAGGCCTGGTGATTTGACAGAGTCAATGAAATAGATAGTTATATAGATTGATCATCCTCAAAATAAAAATGTAGGTAATTATTTTTTTTACTATATTCAAAGGCTGAAAATTGATTTGTAAACACATTCTTGCTAAACTGATTCTGATTAATGAGCACTTGCGAGACAATATGGCCACTCGCAAGCGACCCGCTTTGAACAATCTATATAACTATGTATGTATCATTGACCCTGTCAATGACAACAGGTCCACAGTGTTGTCACATCTAAACTGTCAGTTCCCACTTGTCAGAATTTTGACAGGTCGTTGGAATGCCTAATTATTTGCTGGTTTAATTTCACAAGTGTCGATCAAGACAATCAGATATTCCAAAACCTATCAAAATGTGAGCATGTTGTCTTTGACAGGGTCAATGATACATACATAGTTATGTAGATTTTTCAATGTGAGTTGCATTGTGAGCGGCCTCGCAAGTGCTCATTAATCAAAATGTTTTAAAAACCAATTTTCAGCTTTAAAAAAAAAATTAATTTTACCTACATTTTACTGATCATTTTGTTTGAAATGCCTAATCATTACTCTTTCTTCAAGACAGTCGGGAAGCTAGAACAACGTTGCCAAGTTTCTTTCATTTTTCACGTTTACTTTATATTTTTATGTATATTCTAATTAGTTAGACAAAGAAAATGAAAATATCAAGCATTCCTAACAAAATATCGATTGTGGCAAATTCTTTAGAAAATAGAATTGCCTCCTCTTAAATTGTCTCCGTATTTAGTACAATTGTATCTGTATTTAGTACAATTGTTCAATAAAATAAAACATAAGATTGTTCACAATACTACGAAAAAGTAACAGACGTGTGCAGTAAAATGAGAAAAGCCAGCGAAAAGTAACTACTTTGCATACACTTATGTCAAGTAAAGATGCGATCGTCTTTTTAACTTCCATTCAAGCCACCAATATCATTCAAACTTGTGGCTTCTATATATCGTTTGCGCTTATATGTTCCTCTCAGTCACACATATTATATAGTTTAAAATGGGTGCGTTCACCAGACGGCAACAGTTGAGTAGTTGAGTAAGCGATCGCGTTCGGCAGACATTAGGTCATTTCCTTTGCATTGAAAGTGTAGCAATGAGCTACACCACTTCTGAAAATATCGTTCCATCCATACAATTTGTATAAATGGAACGATATTTTCAGAAGTGGTGTAGATCAGTGCTACACTTTCGATGCAAAGGAAAAGACCTACTATGACTGCGCTGAATGTCATCTGCTGCAAATTTCACCCAGCGCGATGAATTTGCGCTGCGCCGACTCAACATATGGTTTTTTTTTCTCCTGGGCTCGTCTGACTATGTATCTCCGAATAACACTGGTTAGACATGCGCAGTGAGATGAGAGTTCATTGTTGCGCGTGCTTTCTTGATTTTTAAAATGTACATATTATGGAAACTATTACAGAAAATTTGTCAACCTACAGTTTGGTGTTTTCTGACGAGGATCAGCATCAGCCACACATACTTTGATTTTCTTTTACTATACGGAGAATGGTCGCACTGCGCAGCTTTCTGAGTGCCTTTTAAAAGGAGATAGAAAACTCCGCCATTTTGATCCCTTATTACGTGTTGCCTACATCTTGGCGTAATATTTTTAATAGGTGCGTTTTAATCATCCGCTTCTGCTTCGGAATTGTCGGTTTTCTTGTTTTAATCTGACAGGTTAAAACGACTAAACCGACAATTCCGGAAGCAGAAGCGGATGATTAAAACGCACCTGATATTTTGCTTGCTGCTGTCAGTGTCAGTGAATATTATTTTTTGAATCACAGTTTATTGCTAAAGAATCAGTTAGCTCACTCGGACCAGTTGAAAGTTCCAAAATAACATCCACTCCATGGATACAAATTCAGGATACGCAAAAGACTGCTGTTTTATTATAGGCGGTTGTCATATATTGTATTATCCGAGTTGCGCAGTGTATAAAATGGAACATTGAGATCAAAAGTGCCGACACAGAGTGAGCGATCTAAATCTTTAGCTATAAACTGTGGCATAGGAATCAAAATGGCCGCGCCCTATGTTGGGCGTGTCGGACCTCTCTCTTGCACTGTATAGTAATCAAAGTATGTGCTCAGCCAATAATTGCAAACAATATATAAGGTTATGTTTAGCAGTATAATCTGACAGTTCTGTGACATATAGAGACTCAACGATCAACGGAGCGTTCAGCCAATTTCCATCTGCTGTCGGATGTTAATGCCCAGCCGTTTAGCGCTTAAAGTTAACCTGACGTCTGGTGAACGTACCCAATGATTTATGTGCTAAAAACACAAAACACTTTAAATAACTACAATGCTTGTTTTCCAAACCCCTGAATAAACTAACGCACTTGACTTTTATGAGCCTACTCTGAATTGCTTTGTGTTTTACGAATTGACAATCCGAAGAACGTCAAATTATGAAATTTTAAAAAGCATTTGGAATTTTACATTATTAATCATAATTCTGTAAGTATGTAGGATTATTTAAATTAGTTGCACCATTTTTTTATGCTTTGATATATCTTTCAATACTAATATATACTTAAGTCCAAAAATGAATCTAGATTCGTCAGACACGGAAATGGAAAATACATCTCTAGATGTCGTAAAAAAGGTTAGAGAAGCCGCACTCAAACTTATTAGCGAATATTTCGAGGCAAAATTAGGAAAATTGGTAGGGACCGATTACAATTAGAAGAACACAGTTACGTCATTCGAATTTCGAATGCATATTATCTATAACTTTCAATAAACAAAAATTAAGTAAGTGGTTGTAAAACAATATTTCCTATATTCCTATAATATTAACATTCCACTTAACCCCCATTAGGCGGCTATAGCCAATTAATTACTTTGCCACATGATGACGTAGCTGTGTTCTAATTGTAATCGGATCCTACTCTAAATTTATGAATTGGAGAGAGAACAAGATTAAGTCATTTTTTATAAATAATATGTTAATGCATATTAAAAAAATGAAATAAACCTGCACTACAAAAAATTAAAAACTTTAAGTTCTGAAGAATTACCAAACTTTTTAAACAATGCACCAGACAATAAATATTTATTAATCAAAGTACATCTAAATTTCTAGATCTTAGATATTATGTACTTTTAAAGTTTTGAATTGCACATGAAAATCAAATGGTAAAATTATTATTTTTTTTATAGGCACGCTAAAAATATATCATTAACCACAAAATTGATTTGTTACAGGTTGTTTTAGCATTTGGATTGACGGGTGCTTGTCGCGGAGCTGAATTTTGGATTCTCTAAGAACCCTAGTCGTAGAAAAAAAATAGTGTATAACATGTGAGCAAAGCATGACTATGCGTACTTGTTGCACAAACTACTATTAAAAACTTACTTATTGTATTCTACTACACTTGGAGAGCCAGGACGGAGTAGTCCTATAACTCGGAGTTTTTGATATATGGGCAAATTTAAGTCATGCTAAAAAATATTCCAAATATTTTCGATTTTACGTTTTTAAGTTGAAAATGGTCAAAAAAATCGTAGAAACAAACCGGAAATTATTTGCACTAACCTGTTTGCCTTCACTACTTAAACTATTTTTTTTTTAAATATATTTAATTAAAATTACAACTTATCACGAACCGATTCTAAACTGAATAAAAGGAAATGTAATAAAATAGTTAGCGTGGCACATAAAGAATGAATAGTCAGCAGTTACAGACAGTGTTGCCAGAATATATTTTTGTAATGTACCAGATGTGTCTAAAAAATGTACCAGATTACATAAAAATGTACCAGATTACATAAAAATGTACCAGATTACATAAATATGTACCAAATTCTATAAAATGTACCAGATTTTTCTAATTGTGAAGTGTGATCATTGAAGAGCAAAAAAAGGTTTATAAAGAAAACGAACACGACAGTAAAGACCCAACAATATATTTCACACGTCAAATGAAAACGTTGAAAAAATAAAAAGTACTAGACTTTCATTCGAATGTACTAGAATACCAGATTCTCAGAGAATGTACTAGATCTAATTCAATTGTACTAGACTGGCAACACTGGTTACAGAGTTCATAACTTTTTATTTATTTATCCATGCACATTCACACCCCTCCCCTGCGCGTAATTTCCTGTCCGTTTTTGCCTTGTAATCTTTTACTTGTTATTGTATAACTGATAACTAGGTGATAAGTAAATTAAGGTTTTGCGATTAACATTCTAAGAATAACATCAATATAATAGATAACATTGTGATTTAAAGAACATTTTCTTTTATTTTCCTGTTAAATCAACTTTACTTATATACGATGGGAAGAATAATTTTCAGCTTTATGATTTTACTTGTTTATTGTTTTATTTAATATCATATGTCATTAGTTTTTTTTTATTGACAGCCCTACAAGCCTAAGTTCTAAAGTTTTTTGAATAATGTAAAAAGTCGAAGTTGTCATAATAGTTATTTGTGTACCGAGGCCATAAAGCTGATCTTTTTTAGGCCGAATCAGAAATCTGCAGCTGAGGCCAAGCAACTTCTGGTTAAACACATTTTTTAGGCGACAAGTAAAGCCAATACTTTTTACATTCTTATTTTTGAAAAGAGGCTTAAATCCAAGAATTATTTTAAATTTTTATTGGTCATTTTTTATGACAGTCGCCTAAAAAACATTTTTACATTAAAAGTTTAAGCCTCACGGAAATGGTCTAAACATGGGTTGCATACTTTAGAAGCTTTAAGGATGCAGATCGCTAAGGTAGGCCAAAGTTGGCTACGACGAATGTATTATATTCCAGAAAGTCCATAAAATTGCTTTGAGTTACATTCAATTAGAGTTGGAGGTAGCTGGAGCTGTGGGGATTTTAAAAGAGCGAACACGTCACATATTAGGCAAAATTGTGGACATGAAAAATCGCTTCGCAAGATGGATGCAAAGATTCATTCAGAGAAGCGTTTCATAAAGCAAAGAATGCATTAGGCAATTATGGGCTGTGCTAGTCTCAATCGCATCGCAGTTTCTCGAGATTCTTTGGAAAAGATAGTAGAACGCGATGCGAGCGAGCACAGCTCAAGAAAACCATGTGGAAATGCGTGCGTTATAAAATATGGAAAATAACCTCACTGCGCGCGCTCGAGACTAGCACATACCGCGATGCGACGGAACCGCGATTGCCAAAGGCATTCTCATTTTAAGAGTGTTTGTTGCTATTTAAGAGTCACCCAAAAGACTTTTTTTGCAAGTTTATAACTATGGACAAGACTTGGATTCACCATTACACACCGAAATTAAGGTATGTACTACGAGTATGAATATAAGAGCTATCTTCGAAAGAAAGCTGCAATTTAGTAAAGAAGTTGAACAGAAACAAATTCATTTCACAACACAGATATAGAAGTTCTAGCAGTTAGACTTTTTACAAGTTGTGAAATTCCTAATATAGCTCAAACTGGAAAATTCTTATACGACAAAAAAGAAGGATTTCAGAAATACGTATGATCTCTTTGCATCAATGGCAACATTCGGCTGCAAGACTCCGTCATGCGAATTTACCTTTTTGACGTTAACTGTGACAAACAAGCTTTCAAAAATGGTACTGGCCAGGGGCAGTTTTTCCATTGGTTCATTTGTACAGTGAACACCCAGTTGCATTTCATAAAAACACATTATTTTAAAATAAATAACAAATATAAATTCAATTTTAATAATTCTGTTTTTATACGTGTTAATCTCTATTTTTCGGTACGCCACTGCGCTGTGGCTAATCGCGTCTCTTTGGCTTAATGTTTTGAGTGAGCCCGAGGGAGCGAGATGCTTTCCCGAAAGCCTCTAGCTAAAAAGAGATGTCAACACGTTAGAAACGAACAATGACCTGCTTAAAAACAATAAAATCACCTTATTTTGACGTCACAAAGTAGCGCGGGGCATATGAATCTTTCAAATCATAGATATAAAATAAAGAAATGAAATGACGGTACTAAAAGTGTCTGTACTTTTGCATTACCCTTTTACGATATATGTCAAACTCGAGCTAGTCAGTTTTGGTAGTAATAAATGCCATTTTTTAAAATGGCGTGATTTAAATGATTTAAAAACATTTTCATTCCATCAATCTTCAAATATAAAATTATTAACTTAAAATTGATTAAAATATGACTCAAAGTGCCTTCACTTGTCATATCATATCTTCAACGTTTCCAACTTTCTAACCAAGCTGTTAAATTCTAAAAATCGACATGAGATAATTTTAAATGTGTATTGTATACAGACACATACAAAACACACGGACAATACTTTATTACAATCATAGAAAGCTTTTCCAAATGTGACCACCTTAATAACCCCAAATTCTATCGAAGTTGCAAACATACAATTTTTTACTCACTTACAGACAACGGTACTGAATGGAAAAATAAGGTAATCCAAGAGTTGTGCCAAACTCATCATATCGAGATTCATTACACAACCCCTTACAACCCTAATAGCAACAGCTCTATATATAGAACGACTTCATTCGACTCTATGCGAAACGATCCTTACATTAAAAAACTCCAAGCCACAAAAGCCAATCGAATCCCTTACGAATCTAGCCTTATTATCCTATATCAATTCAATACACTCCACCACTGGCTACACACCCTTTCAAATAATCCGCGGAAGACTCGATTATAAAAATCAAACAAAATTAACACACTACATACAAGCCCATACTCAAAATTTACGAACTTTAAACGATATAATAAAACAACAACTAGAAACAAAACAACAAAAAACTCTATAAAATTAACGAAAATAAACAAATATAGATATAAACATTAAACAAAATCTGTATAAAACTAAAAACCGAAACGCTTCAGAAAAGAAAACGACAAACCGCTACGAAAAATTAGAAGACCCCACTATTATTAAATCAAAACTCAAAAACTTACCACAAAAACTAGTACACATCGGACAATCACACGTAATTGACTCCAAACATACCTTTAAGTTTCACATTAATCTAACATTTTCATAAAGCTCACTTTCCCAAATCAAAAACTCATTAACGAAATTAGAAACTACCTTTAATGACCTACACACAGCAAATCACTTTTCAACCTGTCTAAAATATAAACTTTCTAACCCAAAATGACCACCGACATTATTTCTAATAAAATCAATTAATTCTTTGAAAAGCAGAGAGTTAAAAGAGGATTAATTAATATTGTTGGAAAAATCCAAAAATGGTTATTTGGTACACTAAACTCAGATGACGAAAAATATATAGAATCATACCTGACAAAATTACATTCAAACAAGCAGACTTTTCGTAATGACTTAAAAACCCAGCAATATTTTATAAAACAACACTCGAACACATATAGCAATAACTTGGAAAAACTAAACGAAAATCAAATTACATTAGAAATTCAAGTCACAAATCTATCAAAAGAAATTCGAGCAATTGTTAGTTTAGAACAAGCCTTTTCATTTTCAAATATAGATAATTTATTGATGCAACTACAATCAATCAACCACATACTTAATGATTTAGAAACCGCAATATCCTTTGCAAGAATTAACGTTTTACATAGTTCAATAATATAACCTGGTCATATCAAATCCATGATCGAAAAGTTAGAACAAATATACGAAAATACCGTACCAAAATTCAAACAACTACTGAATTACTATTCTTTAATTTCCAGACAAGTAGTAATCAAAAATAAAATAATCTTATTTGAAATTCACGTCCCTTTAATTATATCCCAATATAAATTATTTCACCTATTCCCAATACCTATATTAAACCACACAATTATTCCTGAAAGACCCTATATGTTCTGGACAACTGCAGAGACATGCCCAGAAATCAAGAACTGGTATTTCTGCCTCAGAACTAATTTGCACAAACACCAACGATGCCTAGCAAAATGGATAACCACTGGAAATAATCAATGCCCACAGACCAAGATCCATTATTCAGAAACAATGACGTCACAAATAAACCCCAAAAGTGTCTTTATAATACCAGCCAAAAAGATAAACATCAGAACCTCTTGCGAACCGAAGGAATATATACAAAGTGACCAAGCCTTGCATTATATCCTTAGAAAAATGCAAAATTTATATACACGGAGAAACCTTCCAAGCCGAACAGACCACTCACGAACAATTCGTGTTCAAACTACCACCAATAGAAATAGACCACCCAGAAGAAGACGAAAAACAAGAAACATTCCACCTGAAACGAATCGACATCAAAGAAACTAACCAAGTCCGAACTCTAGCCAAACTTCTAAAGACGAGCGAGTTACTAGACTACCCATAGAAAAACTAAAAAGAGAAGGTTTGAATAATAGGCGGGAATTGTTTCCTTGTTTATAGTTTATCATATCGCGCTTCACGCGCTGCGAGCACTAAATAAAATCCGTTTTTACACCCATATAATAATTAAAAAAATGAATAAATTTTAAAGAAATCAATAATTTTACTAATGCAATCTTTTAAATATCACTTTAATACAATATATAATCAAACACAGGGATAATTGTTATAAATTTATAAAGTTAAAGCTAAATTTGAATATTATGAGGTGGTGTAAATCTGGCTTTGCTAATAAATTAGGTTATGTTACACAAAAACATGACAGTCGCGGAAAATGTAGGTGAGTAAAATTTGATTAATCTTATTTTTAATTTAGTTTTAGTTAGATTTAAGTAATTTATGGGTGTAAAAATATACTGAGGTCCTTAACGATGTCATTAACTTATAATAAATTTACATTATCATGTGCTGCTCCAAATTGCAAAAACAAATATTATTTACATACACTTAATAAGAATTTTTTAATTTTCCGTCCATTATTACCCTTAGAGATAAATGGTTTGATATTTTAAATATTCCCTACACATCTAAAAAAAAACTATTGTGCGAGTATCATTTTGACGAGAATGTCTTTACCAGGACTTTGCCTATTAAGCTACTTAAATTTGCCTTGCCATTGGCTTTGAAAACATCTGTTTTAAATAGTTTAATAACACCTAAAAATTACAGCACCAATTGTGAGGCAGATGATAGTAGTTTGTTGACAATTTAAATTCATTTTTAACTTTTAGTGATGAACGTGGTCTGGCCAAGAAAATGAATTGGCTAGCCTTAAAATTAAACAATGCAATGTCAATTCACTTCATAATACTGAGTTTGATATTCAGACTATCACTTATGTAGCTGGATTTGTAGTCAAAAAAATTAATGGAATTGATTGCGAAGTGTTTTCGGGAATTTAAGAACAGATATTGTAGAACCTCATCATAGTTTTACACATTTAAAGGAATATGATGCAAAAAGACGTTTGATTTATGCGCAAAAAGCAATTGTTTAATTTTTGGGTACTATTCATGATTGTATTTATCAAATTCTACCCAAATATGGACATATAGAACGCATTGTCGAAACTTCAAGACGGTAAACACGTTAATTTGAGCTCCAGTAAAAAGTGTTAAATGTGTTGTAAAAACGTGATCAAAGATTTTGAAAATTAAACTGTTTGTGTATCTAAGCTAATGACATCAACCTGTAAAATCATATAGGAAAAACAGGCTTTAGTTTATGAGAAAACTGCATATCTTTATCCAGAATAAGGTAAATTTATTATTTATCACCTACAACATCTAAATAAGGGAATTTAGTTCAAGAGCTAACCTAAACTTTAAGTACACTGTTCTAATGTCTGAAAACATTGAAGAATTAAAGAAATTTATCGTTCAGCAGAACGAAATTCTTAGTAAAACAATTACTCAACAAATTTCAGAAGTTAAAAAAGAAATATTAGATAATAAGAAGTATGTACAAAATTTAGAACATAAAATCATACAACTGCAAAATAAAAATGAAACTTTAGAGAGGATTTCAAAAGAAAATAATATAATTATATTTAACTCGCAATACAAAGAAGGCGACGATATACTGCAGTTTACAATTAACTTATTCGAACAATATCTTGAACTACAAATCCCGGAAGAAGAATTTAGTAAACTATATACATTTAAGGACAAAAATAACGAACCTGTTATCTTCGTTAAACTCACCAGATACTTAACAAAGACCACTGTGTTAAAAAATACCAAGAAACTAAAAGGGAAAAATATATACATAGTCGAAGATTTGACAGTTGAAGAGCGAAAAGAACATAAGGTACTGGTACATCACCTAAAAGAAGCTCGAGGAAACAATCAAAAGGCCCACATATTTCGAAAAAACTTGTATATAGATGGCCAGCGGCACACATACAATGATCTAGTGCAGAAGAGTAACATACATAGTGTAAGAATAAATGTCAACGGCGACGATGAAGCAACCCAAAGTGACCAATCTTTACCTGCTGAGAAAAACTACGAAGATTTGAATTCAAAAATTCATCGAAGTAATTCCAGCTCCAGTACTAAAAGTGAAAGAAATTTAAGAAGCAGCAAAAAAGAAACCGTTTAAATCGTAGTCAATTAAGTACGTACTTTTTAGATATTTTAAACAAACTTTATTTTATTTTAATTCATGTATTGATTTTATTATTCGTTGTTAAAATACTTAGTAGTAGATTGATAATTATTTTATACTGTAATTTCTTTGTATGAAATCAATAGTTACAATTCATTATCTTTATGGATCCTTATATACGAGATTTTAAAGTAGAAAAAATATCAACATATTCTCTAAACACTGCCAATGAAGCAAAAGAAGTTTTATCTATAAATAATAGTTCTAAAAATTTTAAAATTCTTAATACCAATATTAGTAGTGTTTCAAAAAATATAGATGAGTTAAAAATTTTTCTTGAAGGACTTGGAACATCTTTTGAATGCATAGTTTTAACAGAAACTTGGCAGGTTCCGGATACCTCTTTCCTTGATATGCCTAATTACATAACCCTTTATAGTGAAGGTGGATACAATCAAAATGATGGTGTTATTGTCTTTGTAAAAGCTAACCTGTACCAGAATCATAACCAAATTCAACTAAATGAAAGTATTTTACTTAAAATTAAATTAATGGTAGGTAGACAATCTGTTGGCATTTATGCCTTCTACAGATCTCCAGCAAGTAGAATTAATGATTTTTTAGACCAACTAAATGATATATTAAATGAAGGCAATGATAACTTTCATCATAGTTTATTTATAGGAGACATAAACATTGACTTATTAAGGAAAACTGAAGATTCAAAAAATTATCTTGACATGATGAGTGAGTATGGGTTTCAATCAACCATAAATACTGTGACAAGGGAAAGAAATGGATCTAAGTCATGTATAGATCATATATTTATAAAAACAGAACAACAAAATTATGATAAACTAATACCAATCACTCTCTCTACTACAATCACTGATCATTACATAACTTTATTACAAATTGTATTAGAAAAAGGAAATGGTAATCTCATACACAATAATAATGACAAATATTTAAAAAAAATAGATGAAACAATGTTACAAGAAGTTAGTAGACGTATTAACTGGGAAGTTGAATTATACCCAATACAGGATCTTGAATCTGTAACAAAGAAATTTATTGATTTAATAAACACTTGCATACATAAATCTACTAAATATATTAAAATAAAAAATAGTGAACGAAAAAGAAAAAATTGGATTACGAAGTCATTAATTAAACAGGTAAATGAGAAAAATAACTTATATTTATTATGTAAACAAAATCCAAATAACGACAATATGAAAAATAATTATTTAACATATAAAAAAGAAACTGAAAAGAATATAAAAAGTACAAAAAAGGAATATTATAAAAAATTAGTAGAAAATGAACAAAAATCAAGTAAAAAACTTTGGAACACGGTAAATGAAATATTAAGTATTAAAACAACAAAACAAATAAATAACATTAAAAACGAAAAAAATGAAATTGTTACAGATCCTAATGAAATTGCAAATATATTTAATAACTTCTTTGCCAATGTAGGACAAAACTTAGCAAAAAATATAAATAAAAATCCAAACTATAAAAGTAAAAAATCTACTAATAATAACTCAATTTTTCTTAACCCTACAAATATAACTGAGGTACAAAACACCATACATGGTTTAAAAAATAATAAATCTCCTGGGGAGGATGGAATAAAAGCTGAAACGTTAAAGATTATTTCACATTCTATAAGCAAACCCTTGACAGACATCATTAATAAATCAGTTGAAACAGGCTACTTTCCCTCAATTCTAAAAAACTCAATAATAACCCCAATATTTAAAAGTGGAGATACCGAAAATGTCACGAATTATAGGCCTATCTCGTTATTGTCATCAGTTAGCAAAGTTTTTGAAAGAATTTTAAAAACTAGACTAAATGCCTTTTTATCCAAATATAATCTGCTGTCAACATCGCAGTATGGGTTTAGAGATAATAAATCTACACAAGATGCAATACATTCTTTAACAAAAACCATCTATGAATCTTTAGACTCAAGCACTCCATCTATAGCAGTTTTTCTGGATTTAAAGAAAGCCTTTGACACAGTGGATCACTCCATACTTCTAGATACACTGGAAGATATGGGTGTACGAGGTACAGCGCATAAGTTGTTTAAAAGTTATTTAACAAACAGAAAACAGAAAGCAAAATTTAAAAATATAATTAGTGGAGAGGTAGAAATCACGTGTGGCGTACCTCAAGGGACGGTGCTGGGGCCGTTGTTATTTGTAAGTTGTTTAAATAATTTATTCATACAGGATACTATCGGTAAAATTATAAGCTTTGCGGATGACACTATAATATATTATACGAGTAACAACTGGTACAATCTAAAATTAAGCATTGAAAAGGATCTTAATAAACTCAAAGACTGGTTTGATAGTAGATTACTTTCAATCAATTTTGAAAAAACTCTATACATACCTTTTAGTAGCTATGACATATCTTTGCCGGAATACAGTCTTAAAATCCAACAAAACTTTTCAATAAAACCTGCGAAAAAGATCAAATACTTAGGGATATATATAGACAATCATCTCAGATGGGACTATCACATAGATTATTTAACAAAAAAACTACGTAGTATTTTATTTAAATTTAAACAAGTTGTAGGATTTTTGGAATATAAACATAGAAAAATTCTATATCATAGTTTGGTTGAATCACATCTTCATTATGGCATTATTGGTTGGGGAGGGGTATCAAGAACTTACCTTCGTGCACTTGAAGTCTCTCAAAAACGGTTTCTTCGAATAATATTCAATAAAACAGCAAGACATTCAAGCAATCTTCTCTATAGTGAATCACAAATGTTAGATATTAGGCAATTATATAGTATCCAGCTAGGGTGTCAACAGTACAAAAACAAAAATGAACTTACCAGATTAAGCCATCAATATCAAACAAGAACAAAACACTTACACTGTATACCAATAACTTCGAAATCTGTAGGACAAAGAAGCTATGTATATTTAGGTCCAAAACTGTTCAATTACTTACCACAGAGAATAACAGAGGAAACTTCTTATAAGAGCTTTAAAAAGCAACTTACACTCTTCATAAAAGAAAGTGAAAGAACAGATATTCATAAAATAATAGAGAGTTGAACAAGAACAAAATAGAAAATAAAAAATAAAAATTTTTCTCTTAGTCTATTCTTTCAATGATTTTAATTAATATTTTATGTAGCCTAGTAAATAAAAAAAAAAAAAAATATATATATATATAAAAAAAAAATTAAAAAAAAAAAATGTATAACTTAAAATTATTATATATTTTATCAAGTTTTTATTTAATGCATTTCTAATATATGTATTTAAATATGTTCTTTTAATAATCATATTTTTTTTACCACAAACAAGTATTTATAATACTTCAGTGGATATTTTTAGGTTTATTCATCCAATTGGATTGATTGTATGTATTTTTAATTATTGTATATATTTTTTATTATGAATAAACATTATTATTATTATTGTTCAAAAACTAATTTTACGAACATGTTAATTTTGCATGGTTCACTTGCCTGCCGAGAGCATAAATCAGATGTTTTTTTTTTTAATTTTTGAAAATCTTTTGTACCTACCTTTCATTATAAGAAAATATAAGGATATTTCTAAGAATTTAAAAAAGTAATATCTCTGTTAATTTTTAATTTAAAGATACACACTTTATTTTTTGTTTGTTTTAGTTATTCCTGAGTATGGAGATTTTTGGAATGGATATTGCAACTACAATGGATTGAAATAGATGGGTAAAAGGATAGTAAAATGGTTCAGTGCCAGAGTTGCCTAACCAACAAAATTTCAAAACAACTGGTCTTTGTATATTGTTTAATATATTGTAATGACATAGTTACCTATTCTAAATAAAATAAACTTATTACAAATGTTTTTATTTTTCATTTAAAACAAGTGACATTTTCCGTTTTTCAGCATTTACTTACAATAAAAATTCATTTTACTTATTGATTTTTTTAATTATTGTAAGTAAAAGCTGTAAAATAGGAAAATGTTACTTGAAATTACTTCAAATTTCATAAATTTTGGAAGCCCGCCATTTTTTAAATCGCTTTACTTAGTAGTTTTCTACTTTACCGACTGTACCGAATTATAGTTCATCATAACGCGCTCAGCGCGCTACTGTCGAGGTCAAACAAACTTGTTACCAACTATTTACAGGGGAAACGGCTACCCTGAGACTACCCCTTCAAACCACTCTTGGATCAACGCAACGTGTACACTAATTATTCTTAATTCTTACTATTATTTCAGTATAGCAAGCTTAGTACATTCTTAATGCTAGACACCTTGGAGTGGTTATCTATAGAACAAAGGCTTATGCATTTGGCAATGTGATATATCTATAAAATTGTTCATAATCTTCTACCTCCCTATTTTAATAGTTTTATAATTTTTGATTATCAAATTCACCACTACAATACCAGGCTAAATGATAACTTATGGGTTATCACCCAAATTAAGGCTTTCAACACAAAAAACATTAACTTTTAAGGGCTTTATTGATTATAAAAATTTGCCAATTTATATAAAGGGTTCTATTTAAAACTTATATATTTAAAAAAATATAGGTTATATTGGGGTCTATTCTGTAAAAATTTGGTTAAAATTAACCCTGGGTCATAAAATTAACCGGATGTTATTTTTAATTTTGTATTCTGTATTATTTGGTTATAAATTATAACTTATGTCAGTAATAATAAATCTAGTAATGATTATATGTCAAATATATTCTTTTTCTTATTTTTAAAGCTGTGTTGGGCTTAATTTCAATTCAATTTTAGTCGTTGCCATGTCTATTTTAACTGCGATTGGTTATAAAATAGCTAATAACACAAAATTAAATTAACGGAATATTGAATAGAGAAATGGGTTAAAATTTAAATGTCAGTTATAAATAACCTTTTAACCTGGGAGTTAAAATTAACTAAAGCTTCACAGAATAGACTCTATTGTTATAAGGCTTAATTATTATTAATTTTTATTTATTGTCTTTCTTTACATAGTATCTATTTTAATGAGGCTGAAGCTAGCAGACAAACTAGCAGACAAACCGCGCGGCGGTGCCCAAATGTTTTGATGTTGTTATTCGGCAAAATCTTTGGTTTAGGTGGACTTTAGTGTTATGAAAGTTTAGAAATAAATAAATTTTAGTGTATTTATTGAAAAAAATGGATTAATTCAATTTGAATTATTAATTAAAATAAGATAATCTTACACAAAGACGGGGAAGAAACAAACACATTTACAATGCGATTATAAATATAATTTTTATACCAAATATTCACTAAGTTTTTGTTAATTGAATAAACAAAAAATTATTGTCGAACAATGATTTAAAATATATTTTTTTGGTCTTTTTAAAGTCAGGTGTTTTGTAAGAATTAAGAGTCCAAAAAAACACATTTAGCACGAGATTACAAATACAATTTTCATACCAATAATTTAGTACACCACTAGCTATATAATAAATAAAAAATCATTAAATAGCAAGACCTCTAATTACATTTTTTAGATCTTTAAAAATGCGTGGTTTCGCGGAAAAACATTATTCTAACAAAACATCAAAAACCAATATTTAGCACAAAATTCTAGATATAATTTTTATTACGAATGATTCAAAAGATTAGTATAATTCAAAAACCAAATAAATCATTACATAGCAAGATCTCCAAATATGTTTTTTAGGTCTTTAAAATGGAGCGATTCCGCGGATAAACATTACTTTATCAAAATGACAAAAACCAATATTTAGCACGAAAATCCAGGTATAATTTTTAGTATGAATGATTCAATACATTATTATAATTCAAAAAAATAATAAATCATTACATAGCAAGACCTCCAAATACGTTTTTTAGGTATTTAAAATAACGCGATTCCGCGGATAAACATTACTTTATCAAAATGACAAAAACCAATATTTAGCACGAAAATCCAGGTATAATATTTAGTATGAATGATTCAATACATTATTACAATTCAAAAAAATAATAAATCATTACATAGCAAGACCTCCAAATACGTTTTTTAGGTATTTAAAATGGCGCGATTCCGCGGATAAACATTACTTTATCAAAATGACAAAAACCAATATTTAGCACGAAAATCCAGGTATATTTAGTATGAATGATTCAATACATTATTATAATTCAAAAAAATAATAAATCATTACATAGCAAGATCTCCAAATACGTTTTTTAGGTCTTTAAAATGGCACGATTCCGCGGATAAACATTACTTTATCAAAATGACAAAAACCAATATTTAGCACGAAAATCCAGGTATAATTTTTAGTATGAATGATTCAATACATTATTATAATTCAAAAAAATATTAAATCATTACATAGCAAGACCTCAAAATACGTTTTTTAGGTATTTAAAATGGCGCGATTCCGTGGATAAACATTACTTTATCAAAATGACAAAAACCAATATTTAGCACAAAAATCCAGGTATAATTTTTAGTATGAATGATTCAATACATTATTATAATTCAAAAAAATAATAAATCATTACATAGCAAGACCTGTAAATACGTTTTTTAGGTCTTTTGAAAAGCGCGGTTCCGCGGAATAACCTTACTCTATCAAAATGACAAAAACCAATATTTAGCACGAAAATCCAGGTATACTTTTTAGTATGAATGATTCAATACATTATTAAAATTCAAAAAAATAATAAATCATTACATAGCAAGACCTCCAAATATGTTTTTTAGGTGTTTAAAATGGCGCGATTACGCGGATAAACATTACTTTATCAAAATGACAAAAACCAATATTTAGCACGAAAATCCAGGTATAATTTTTAGTATGAATGATTCAATACATTATATTAATTCAAAAAAATAATAAATCATTACATAGCAAAACCTCCAAATACGTTTTTTAGGTCTTTAAAATGGCGCGATTCCGCGGATAAACATTACTTTATCAAAATGACAAAAACCAATATTTAGCACGAAAATCCAGGTATAATATTTAGTATGAATGATTCAATACATTATTATAATTCAAAAAAATAATAAATCATTACATAGCAAGACCTCCAAATACTTTTTTAGGTCTTTAAAATGGCGCGATTCCGTGGATAAACATTACTTTACTACACTACTAAATATTGGTTTACTAAATTATTGGTATAAAAATTTTATTTGTAATCTCGTGCTAAATGTGTTTTTTTGGACTCCTAATTTTTATAGTCGTTTGACGACAAAACACCTGACTTTAAAAAGATCAAAAAAATATATTTTAAATCATTGTTCGGCCATAATTTGTTGTTTATTCAATTAGCAAAAACTTAATGAATATTTGGTATAAAAATTATATTTATAATCGCATTGTAAATGTGTTTGTTTCTTCCCCGTGTTTGTGTAAGATTATCTTATTTTAATTAATAATTCAAATTGAATTAATCCATTTTTTTCAATAAATACACTAATATTTATTTATTTCTAAACTTTCATAACACTAAAGTCCACCTAAACCAAAGATTTTGCCGAATAACAACATCAAAACATTTGGGGACCGCCGCGCGGTTTGTCTGCTAGCTTCAGCCTCATCTATTTTACTCATGTGAATTTAATTCTTGTATACTTTTTTTTGTATAAATTTGATTATTGTATAATTTTTATTTTCCATATTAGGTTGTATCCTACTTTCAAATAGATTAATAATCATGTCAGCATAGCACCTCGGTTTATTAATTTCTTTTTCTGAAAACAACTACTTATGCCACATTTTTAGGCTCATGAAATATTTAAAACAAAAATTCGGAAAACAATTTTTTTTAAACTGTTAGGTACTTTGCTAGCTTTGAACGAAGCCAACAGAGCACCTCAGTGGTTTTTGTCTAAAAAGCACACCACAATTTTAGGCTACTTTAAGGCTATTGAAATATAAAATTTTACTAAAAATTGCTATTTTTAAATAATACAGGGTGCTTTGTTCAAACGAAGCCAGCAGAGTGTTAAAATATATATCTAAAATATATTATTCTAACAGCACATGTTGCGCCATCTGTTGTTGTTCCCTGGAACTATTGTCAAGATATCCCTATCCCTTTCTAATATAATAAAGGCAGTTGTTTTACTAAGTTTCACAAGACTGGTCGTGTATTATTTATACCCTCAAATTCAACAGGTTTTGGGCCCAGCGCGCCTTAATCGTACTCCAGTAGTTTAAATAAAGTTAGCACGCGTTACAGTTCAGTTGTGACTTAAAGAACACTCTTTTTTTCTACCCCGTAAATCGGAAAAGTTTTTTTTCGTAATTGGCGTCGTGTGGACAGTGAAATGGCGTCCAACAACTATCTTACCAGTGTTCCAAAGTTGCAAGGCCGCGACAATTATGAGGAATGGTCGTTTGCCATGGAAAATTTCCTCGTATTAGAGAGCCTAGATAAATGCATAGTTGGAACGGAAACCGATAGTATACAAATCGCGAAAGCCAAGGCAAAGATTGTGTTGTCTCTAGATCCTTCCTTGTATGTACACGTGAAAGAGGCTACAACAGCTAAAGAAGTTTGGGACACACTAAAAGATCTATACGAAAACAAGGGATTTACAAGAAAAATTTACTTTTGGCAGGATTGCCCGAACAATTTGCTCCGATGGTAATGGCGCTGGAACATAGCTGAATCGATATTACCACCGATTCTATCAAGTCAAAGTTGCTGGATATGCAACTAGATGGCGGCAGTAGTTCATCAGGGGGTGCGTTCGCTGGTAAAGCTGGAAATTATAAACGTCAAAGTCAAAATCGGAAAGATGACAACCGAAGTAAAAATGACAACCGACATAAAAACAAAGACGAAATAATTTGTTTTAGATGCAAACAGCCAGGTCATTTTATGACAAAATGCCCTAAGTTTAACCAAAACAAATTAACTGATAAGCAAACAAAAAATGCGTTTAATGTTGTTTTCCTCAGTGCTGATTTTAATAACGATGATTGGTATTTGGATTCAGGGGCGAGTATCCATCTAACTTGCAGGCAGGATTGGCTATTAAATCAAAGAGAACCAATCGTAAAAGACATTATGGTTGCAAATAATAGCAAAATCAGTGTGCAATTGAGTGGCGAAGTAGATATTCTTACTAAAGTAGGTGAAGAAAACTTTGAAGTAGAAATCAAAAATGCTCAGTATGTTCCCGAATTAGCCACAAATCTATTGTCAGTAAGTGAGCTTTTGAAAAATGGAAATTCAGTTGAATTTAACAATGAAAGTTGCAAGATCTTAAACAGTAATAAAGTTCTAGTAGCTGAAGCTTTCTTGAGTAATGGTGTATATAAAATAGATACCTCCAAAAGATGTTTACTGGCTGGACAAGCTGTAGTTACTGGCAAAAACATGGCACAGAAGGCTAGGTCATATAAACTCCAGTTATCTAGATAAGATGCGAGATGGTTTAGTGGATGGAATCAACTATAATGGCAAATTAAAAATTAACCTACAAAATTGTGAAGTCTGCTGTATGGGAAAGCAAACTAGGAAACCATTTGGACATTCAAGTACTAGGGCAACTGGATTACTTGATGTAGTGCACACAGATTTAGCGGGACCCATGGAGACACCCTCCATTGGTGGCTCAAAGTATTATGTGGAATTTCAAGATGATTTCAGTCACATGTCCTTTGTATACTTTGTCAAAACAAAAGCAGAAACATTTGAAAAATTTAAAGACTTTCAAGGTTTAGTTGAGAAACAAGTAGGAAGAAAAATCAAAGTTCTACGCTCAGATAATGGGGGTGAGTACATCAGTGCAGAATTTGAAAATTACTTAAGGAAACAGGGTATAATTCATCAGACTTCCAACCCGTATACTCCCGAACAAAACGGGCGTTCAGAAAGGTTAAATAGATCATTGGTGGAGAAAGCTAGGTGTCTATTGTATGAAGCAGGTTTAGAAAAACGCTTCTGGGCTGAAGCCGTGAACACAGCTTGCTACCTAAGAAATAGGTCTGCAGTGTCTAATATCCCAAAAACCCCATGTGAAATGTTTTTTGGCCGTAAACCAGATTTAAGTCATGTACGAATTTTTGGCAGTACAGCAATGACTCACATTCCAAAGCAAAAAAGAACAAAGTGGGATCAGAAATCTGAAAAATTGATTTTAGTTGGATTTTCTGAAACCACAAAGGGTTATAGACTTTATAATACAAAAACGGGCCAGATATCTACAAGTAGAGATGTACATATAATAGAAAAAGAAACAAAAAGTGATTATATTCATTTCTATGTAGAAGAAAATCAAAATGAAAATGATCCCGAGGAAAACCAGGAATTTGGCTCGAACAGTGAAGATTCAAGTTCAGATGAGTTAGTTTTTTCTGAAGAGGAGCTTAATGACGAAACCTATGTTCCTAAAAATGAAGAAAGTATCGACCTTCCTGAAAATGCGAGAAGATCACAAAGAGAAAGAAAAATTAAAAACTTTGAAGACTTTGTGACCTATTTTACTTCAGCAAAGCAAGAAAGTTCTGAAGAAAATCCAGTTTCAGTGGGAGATCCGACTTCAATAGCAGAGGCCCTTGCAGGGCCAAACCGAAACAAGTGGATAAGTGCCATGACAGACGAAATGAAAAGTTTTAGTGAAAACCGTGCGTGGGAGCTAGTGGACCTTCCGGGAGGTCAGTCACCAGTGAAGTGCAAGTGGGTTTTTAAAGAAAAGGTCAGTAGTGATGGTAGTATAACTTATAGGGCTAGATTAGTTGCTAAGGGCTTTAGTCAGAGGCCTGGTATAGATTTCGATGAAACTTTTTCCCCAGTAGTTAAGCATTCAACATTAAGGTTACTTTTGGCATTGTCTGTCCAACTCAAATTAAATATTTACCATTTAGATGTTGTTACAGCTTTTTTGAATGGAAAATTGGAGGAAACTGTATTCATGGAAATACCAGAGGGCTTTAATACTGAAACTCCTAACAACAAAAATAAAGTTTTAAAACTGAATAAAGCGGTATATGGTTTAAAACAGTCTTCTCGGGTTTGGTACAAAGAAGTTGAAAGTGTGTTAGTTAACTTAAATTATAAAAAGAGTGACCATGAGCCTTGTATTTTCATTAAACGTGAAGACAGTTTTATTACCATAATTGCCTTATATGTAGATGATTTCTTCGTTTTTTCTAACTCTGTGCAGGAATCAGATAATTTGAAGCAGCAGCTAGCTGCAAGATTTAAAATTAAAGATTTAGGACAACTTAAGCAATGTTTAGGCATGAGAGTTAGGATAGACAAAGGCAAAAATAAAATTCAGTTAGACCAAGAACAATATATAAACAATGTTTTAGATAGGTTTAATATGAGCGAGTGTAAGCCTGTCGGCACGCCCATGGACAAAAATGTATGCTTTGATGAGACAGATACAGATATATGTAGAAAGGATCTGCCTTATCAACAGCTGCTAGGTAGTTTGATGTATTTGTCAGTATTAACAAGACCGGACATTACTTTTGCCGTGAATTTTCTTAGCCAGTTTAACAATTGTTATACAGAATCGCATTGGAAATGTGCTAAGAGAATTCTAAGGTATCTAAAAGGTACAAAATCTTTATGTTTAAAATATGAAAATGATGATTCAGATTTAACAGGTTTCGTTGATTCAGATTTTGCGAGCAATACTTGTGACAGAAAGTCATATACCGGTTTTATTTTTAAATTAGCTGGTGGCGCTGTTTCATGGGAATGTAAGAAACAAACCACCGTAGCTTTGAGTAGTACTGAAGCTGAGTACATGGCTGTCACTGAGGCTTCAAAAGAAGCCATTCATTTTCGTAATATGTTGTCAAGTTTGTTAGGTATATCTAAATGTATTACTATTTACAATGACAACCAAAGTGCTCAAAAGTTAGCTATGAACCCTGTATGTCATAAAAGGTCCAAGCACATAGACGTACGCTACCATTTTATTCGAGAAGCTATTTCAAATAAATTGGTTAACCTTAAATATTTGTCAACAAATGAAATGCCAGCGGACGTCTTTACTAAAGCACTTTGTTCGTCAAAACACTTAAAATTTACCAAAGAATTGGGTTTAAGTGACAATAATATTTTAGATAAGTGGGAGTGTTAAAATATATATCTAAAATATATTATTCTAACAGCACATGTTGCGCCATCTGTTGTTGTTCCCTGGAACTATTGTCAAGATATCCCTATCCCTTTCTAATATAATAAAGGCAGTTGTTTTACTAAGTTTCACAAGACTGGTCGTGTATTATTTATACCCTCAAATTCAACACAGAGCACCTTGGTTTTTTAAAGCATTTTTCTAAAAACAACTATGCCACATTTTAGACTAGTTTTAGGTTCTTGAAATATATTTTAAAAATTGCTATTTTGCTTTGCTAGCTTTGAAAGAAGTCAGCAGAGCATCTCGATTGTTTTCTAAAAACTACCACACCACGTTTCTAGGTTATTTGTAGACGCTTGAATATATAATACATTGCATTTTTTAAAAAATGTTAGCGTCGAACGAAGCCAGAAGAGAAAATTAGTTTTTTTTTTAACTATGTCACATTTTATAATATTTCAAGAGTCTGAAAATGTGGTATAAGCAGTTGTTCTCAGAAAAAAAAAATAATAAACCGCGACTCTACTGATTTTGTTCCAACAAAGCACCCTGTAATATTTAAAAATAGCAATTTTTTTTGAAAAGATTTATATTTCAAGAGTCTAAAAATAGCCAAGATTGTGTACCTATTTTTATAAAAAAAAGCTTTAAAAACCAAGGTGCTCTGCTGGATTCATTCAAAACTAGCAAAACACCCAGTATTTTTTTTAGACAAGTGTTATATTTCAAGAGCCTAAAAATAGCCAAAAAATAAAAAATCATTATGCTTTGCTGACCTGTAATGTTTAAAAATGACAATTTTTTCGAAAAATTTTATAATATTTCAAGAGCCTAAAAATTTAGCATTAGTTGTTTTTATAAAAATTAAATTATTAAAGCGAGGTAAGTACTCTGCTAACTTTGTTCCAACAAAGCAACCTGTAACATTAAAAAATAGCAATTTTTTAGTAAACTAGTGTTATAGTCGTTTTTAACAAAGCTTTAAAAACCGAGGTGCTCTGCTAGTTCTGATCAAAGCACAGTATATTTTAATAAAAAATACAAATTTTTTGAAGTTTTATAATATTCCAAGAGCCTAAAAATAGCCCAAATAGCCCAATAAGTGGCTGTTTTTAGAAAAAAAAATGAAAAATTTATAAACCAAGGTGCTCTGCTGACTTTGTTCCAATAAAGCACCCTGTAATATTCAAAAATAGCATTTTTTAGTAAAGTTTTATATTTTAAGAGCCTATAATTGTATAAGTTTTATAAATCAAGAGTCTAAAAATATGGTTAGTTTCAAAAAACAATACCTTTAAAAAACTCGAATTTAGCAGAGCACCTAAATTTTGCAAAAAAGCTAGGGGCATAAAATTTTTGAATAGGATATAAAATAGTATATTACGTAACAAGAGTTGTAAGTAACGCATTATGCACGAAGTGAAAAAGTTTATGCACGAAGCCGCGCGTGCGTAAATTTCACGAGTATGTAATGGGCTTACAACTCGTGTAACGTACAAAACTTTTTCTACGGCCACTAAAAAATTTTCAAAAAAGGATTTAAGGTTACTATTGTGTCGCCAACCCATAAATTTTTGATAGGTGATTTCGTACCTTTCTTTGGATTTTAGCGGTAATAAATTATGTGTGGCAGCTTGAGTTTTTTCTAAAATCTCCGGTGGAGTGCTCATAATTTCATCTCTTTCACTGCAAACAAACATAATATGTTTGTAATATAATATATTATTCATAGGTAAAGTTGAGAAAATGTTCGGATACAATCAATTTTGTTACAAAAATTGACAATATAAATGGCATGACGTTTATTTCCATAGCATGTTAAGAAAACGCGATATATTTTTTTGAAAAATTGTATAATATTTAGGGGCAACACTCTTTTAATCGAAAACGTATCTCGCTAATGCTAAAAGTTTTTGTTTTTTAAATGACTAAATTTATGTAGGGTCGTGGCACTACTTATGGCCACCTTAAGGCAAAAATGCTTTTGTGGGATCTATTTTTCAATAATATTGTAACAGAAAAAAATAAATAAAAATACCATTTGATAGGTTGAAGTATGCAGTTTTCAATAGTATATGTATCTATTTTAAGAGCATGTAATTCTTTTTTACATTATTTTTATAAAAGTGGAAGAAATTCTTTACTTTTGGCCATCAGTCCGCCACTATTTTTTACTTATGGCCACTAATTTTTAAGTTGCATTTTTAAATATTAATTTAAGTGCATGTTTATATTTTAATTTACATGTACGTACTTATAAATAATGTAGAATAGGGTACCCAAAATTAAAAAGTTTGATAAAATATTAAATTTATTTTTCATGAACATTAACACTTTCTAAAATGTTATAACAAATTTTCAACCATGTTCTACTAGAAAATGCTCAGTTAACAGTCCTAAAACATCAGATATGAGAACAGTAAAAATCTCATTTTCAATATACTGCCTTCCTAAGCCAAATAGCGGTATTTCAAAAAACAAAGCGAGTTTTTTGTTTTTTAACGAATCGGATATCTTGAAAAATACTGCATCAGTTAAAATAGCAAAACATAAAAAAAATAAGATAAGTTTAGATATATCCACTTCACTTGTATTTACTAAAAGGCTTAGGTGTATGCCATTATTACTAATCTAAATGACTGCATATCCATTTTTTGACTCAAGAATTTTAAAATTAATATTCAAAAACAAGAAATAATGAATTAAAGTAATACAGCGGTACTATTTTTTTTTTTTTTTTCAACTCAATATAAGGAGAAGATAACTTTTAGAAAATACGTATTTTCTCGAAACTCGGTTCAACTGAGATACCGCTTTTTGGCTCAGGAGAGCAGTATATTTAAGAGTAGTTTTTTCTTTGTTTGTGCTTTTTAAGCACTGGATTTCTATTTCATTTTTCATAGTTTGACGTACAGTTGCAACATATTTATCGGTCGATCTTCTTTTACCACAGGCACTAAATTGTACAAATATAAAGTCGCCCGGTTTTAATGTTTTTCCTAACTGCATAATCACTGCTGGTTTTATACAGGGTGTTTCAAAAAGATTGGTCATAAATTATACCACGTATTCTTGGGTCAATAACCATGACGTAACAAAATCGAGGTAGAGGCAATATTTTTTTTTTATTTTTGTAGGATTTTGGAGGGTGTCACCGCCCCTTTCTCTACTCAACTTTTTTGTAATATAAAATTTTATTAAAAATCGAACGCTACTGAAATGCAACATCTATTTGGAAACTTTTTTGTCTCTTAGTATTTGTTTGTAAAATGTTTGGTTTAGACGATACAGCCACTTAAAATGACATCTTAAAAATATTCAATTTAAATTATATGTATGCAAAAATATCAAAATTCGATTTTCATTGTTAAAACTATGTAGTAAGTGTATACAGGAGGAGAATGTAATTTTGAACACCTGATAAATTATTATTTTTCATTTTGATGACATTAGTTTGTAATTTAAAAATAAACTTGATTTTGATATTTTTCATATGTAGAATTTCCATTGAATATTTTTAAGATGCCATTTCAAATGGCTGTATCGTCTAAACTAAACCTTTTACAAACAAATACTAAGAGACAAAACAGTTTCAAATGGATGTTGCATTCCAGTGGCGTTTCATTTGTAATTAAATTTTATACTACAAAAAAGTTGAGTGGAGAAAAGAGCGGTGACCCCCTCCAAAAACCTATAAAAATCAAGAAAAAAATATTGCCTCTTCCTCGGATTAGCCATGGTATTCTAACACGTCATATAAAATTTCATGAAAAAATGCCAAACGGTTTAAGAGCAACATTAAAAAAAATCATTTAAATTTTTATCTTATATAACTATTTTTGGGTGCACTTTTGTATATACACTTTTGTATGTACGGTTTAATCGACCTATTTTTGACCCAAGAATATGTGGTATAATTTATGACCAATCTTTTTGAAACACCCTGTATACGAGAAACGGCCACTGCTGTCAGATGTCAGTGATATTTCATATTCTTAGTTAAAAAACTCAATTGCTACCTTACCCCTCAACCCACATAACTGTAGTGGCCATAAGTAAAATATGAGATTTTACTTTTGGCCACTCATATGACCATAACTAACCAATTTTTAATTTTTAGTCATTACTAATGGCCACCCTGATATTTATTTTTATTTAAAAAAAATATATGATGTTGGAAACAAAATACATTTGTATTAACATCTAGTTACCTCTGGAATGGCAAATGTTCAAAAATATCCTTAATAAATTTTATTTTTGTTCCAATGTTTACAGACAAATTCTTAGCCAAAACAACAAGTAATGCTTGCATGTATTACACATACTATTTTACTGATTTCCAATAGACTTGGTTTATTTGTTGCAAACCTGCCCAATCATGTTACCACATGCTCTTTTACCTCCTCTAACCAGCATTTCTGTTTATATTGTGGCTAAACGTTTATTTTTAGATCTTAAAGCAAAAAGTGTCCATTAGTAGGGCAGTGGTCGTAAGTAGTGCCATGACCCTAAATAGACCAAATAAAGTCGTACGTAGACAAAAATTTGATTGCAATTTGATTAAACCAAGAAATTTAAGTTTTTTTATCAAAGCGCATGTGTGTGTTATGAGATCTCATTATGTGCATGTTATTGTTAAATGTCATTTACAAGGAATGATGATAGTGCGATTTTTAACGTTTACTGACATGGGCATAGAAAAAGAACCTTAAAATAGCCAACAAATATGGAATAAGGTTTCAACTCAAAATTTTAGAAATTTTCTGCTGCCTTCTTGTTTTGTGTGAACCCAGGATCCCAGAAATGCACTCAAGTTTAGACTAATGTATAAATAATTTGTCCCCTATAAACTTAAATTAGTAATGTCATAATTTTGATTCCACTTGATGCCATAAAAGTGGATGAAATTTGAGTTCAACTGACAGTTAATTTTAACCATACTTCCAACAATATTTGACATGTGCATTTTTAGTGTTTTTATTTTTTATTAAATATTATTTGCAGGTCATAAAAACTAGTTAAAAGGTATGTAATTGGTTAGTAAATGATTATATACTTGAAGCATTTTATCTACTTACTCTAGGAATATATTTATAAAAGTTCAAAAACAATATAATTTAGGTAAACAAAAGGCACTCAAAAAGATAATTCTATCACTGCTGTAATAGGTAGTCATTGGAACCAAAATGATGTCATTACTAATTTAGCGTATTACAATGATAGATGCAATGACAGTACTTGTTTATTTTTTTGGACTGTGTTTTGTTTACCAAATATAGTTTTTGAACAACTTTTATAAATATATTCTGAAAGTAAATAGATAATAATTAATATGCATCAAGTATTCAATTAAACATTGAAAATAATTTGGTTTTATACCTTTAAACTACTTTTTAACTCTGTCACTGTCCACAAGGCGAATCCTGCAATTGGCTGAGTCAAATCAATGTGTGCACAATGCAGCTACCACGTTGGGAATATTTTGGATAAAATCATTAATTGCAAAAAAAATTGTTGGGTATTTTCGTGGCTGAGTATCCTCAACACATCGTCCTCGTTATGTTTTTTTTTACCAGTTTACCAAATTCTATAAAAGTAAACCTATTTCCATCCAAAGAGCAAAGTAAGTTAAACCACAACTGTACTTTTAAAAACAAAAGTAAGGTGGGCACCGCACATGCGCAGATTTAGAGAGCTGGGTAGTGAAAGTGGTAAGGCTTGCAAAAAAAATGTATAAAAAAAGCTGCAAACAGTAAAAATGTATGTGTTAAATTCAATGGCAGAATGGTTTATTTTTGTTAAGTGAATAAAAGTTACTTAACTGCTAGTGGAACCAAAATTGCGTCAACTAATATGAGGTCTTGAAACTGAAAGAACTAACATATTAAGAAACAAATTAAAATCCTGTCGAAAGTAAACAAATTAAAAGAATTTGACTCCAAAAAGAACCATAAGACAAAATATAGATATTTAAATTGAGGAATTTTTTGTGCTGGGTATGTGAATGTAATATTGCCAACTATTAATATTTATATTCCAGTTCAATATCAATGTTATTTCGCAGAAAATATTATTTTGTTTATTCATATATGAGGCCTACTTACTTGTATATTCGTTTATTTTCTGAATATCCCATTTTTTAGTCCACAACTTTAATATTCAGGTTGCAATTAGTATAGCACATCTCTTCCAAACATGGCTTAATATGAAAATCAGTATACAACACTGAGATTTCTCCAAATTATTTTGCAGGACTACTGTAGAGTTAGCACAGATAAATTGATAAAAATCCTCTTCACTATACTAGGTACATCAAATGAATTATCTAGAATAAAACAACAAATCAGCAAATGCCCATTGGTACTACACAAGAAATACAAAAAGATTACAAGACCAGAACTTTAGAAAAATAAAATATTTAAAATATTATGTAAAATAGAAGAATCCCCTGTAAATATAAGTAATTATGTTTTAAAGGAAAACATGATATACATTCAATGGAACAAATCATTAAGTAGCATTTGCAATATTCGTAATATCTGTGATGTGGAAGTAAAAATTTTTAAAATGGAGAAGTATCCATGTACATAGGGTCCGATTACAATTAGAAAAACACAGCTTACATCATAACCATTACTTCGAATTTTGAATACATATTATCTATAACTATCAATAAATAAAAAAAAAGTAATTTGTTAGGTATAAAACAATATTTCCTATATTCCTATAATATTAACAGTCCACTAAACCCCCAGTATGCAAAGATAACCAATTAATTACTTTGCCAAGTGATGAGGTAGCTGTGTTCTTCTAATTGTAATTGGACACTACTATAGTTCTTAAATTAGCACACATTTCAGAATGTATTGTGTCTTAAATTTCAGAAAACAAGTTGAATATAATTATAATTATGCATCTATTATTATTTATGAGTAAACCATCCAACTAAGCAACTGCAAACATTTTATATACCTTTTAACAGCTGCATTCCAAGAATGGTTAGATTAGCTAACTTGAACAATCATGTTCAATATTCCCTTTTCATCATTCAAAACTCAATTACTTAATAACGAAATAATGAGCTTTAATAATTATTTACTGTATTCTCATCTTTTAACCTTGGACTAACCATTTTATTTTAAAATGTTCCTACTTTATATGACATGTATGACTTCATTTGTGCTACAGCACCATTAACATTAATATTTGTGATATTTTAATTAATTTTTAAATTGTAATTTGTAATTGAAATGGGCTTGCCCGTAAATAAATAAATTGGGTATTCAACTAAATGAAATGTTATAAGAATAAATAGAAAAAAGTTTACTTAGTCTTGTAGCAATTCTAACGTCCTTTGTTCACATAATTATGGTCCAACGTAGGAAAACGGAAAACTTATAGCACATTACGTGGCACTTCCTGAGGTGTGGCACAATTGTCAACCGCTTCACTGCTTTTCGAATCATGATGGATAATAATTTTTCTATGTGTAATGTTGATAATTATAAAAACAACGAATTTCCTCGAAAACACAATATAACAAAATATTTTTAATGGTCTATTTACCAACACAAATGTAATGAAAAACAATCCAAGAACAAGAACGAACCCACTACCCACTTGTTGATGTTGTCCATGGAGGAAGATGTTGTCGTTAATCAAATTTCAAATGTCATGTCATATGTCATGTACGGGATGGGCGATATTTTGGCTGAGTTCGGTTTGGCGTTCGCTATACTCAGAGTGCACTCGGTATCCATCGATTGTGGTCGCCTTGGCACTCAGAGCGTACTCTTTTGTGTTCGGCTTGCCACAGATCACGTACTCAGAGCGCGCTCACTCTTCCCCGAGTTGGCCAATGAACTGGGGGGCTATTTTCAAACTCGAGAGAATTCATTTCTCTCAAGAGAAATGTCATACGTCAACGTAAAACCGTATTTTTAGGGCTCTTAGGGCCAGTGTAAACTCACTGACTGTTTCTCTCGGTTTATTTAGGGAGAATCAAAATCTTCCTAAGAATTTTAATCCTCGATGCCTTTAAAAACAACATTTCCACATTGACGTATGACATTTCTGATGAGAATCTTGAGAGAAATGAGTGCTCCCATACTTTGAAAATAGCCCCCCAGGGGGGCTATTTTCAAACTCGAGAGAATTCATTTCCATCAAGAGAAATGTCATACATCAACGTAAAACAGTATTTTTAGGGCTCTTAGGGCCAGTGTGAACTCACTGACTGTTTCTCTCGGTTTATTTAGAGATAATTAAAATTCTCCTAAGAATTTTAATCCTTGATTCCTTTAAATACAGCGTTTCCACATTGACGTATGACATTTCTGATGAGAATCTTGAGAGAAATGAGTGCTCACATCTCACATACTTTGAAAATAGGTCCCCAGGAGTGGGGTAGAAAGCTAATGTGCAAATTGTATCAATTGAACAAGATGCGACTCGATGGGCGCAGCCATTTTTATTTCTCATCTCACTCGGGAGTATTTATAATAACCATTTTCTGTTTCACATTGTTATTGTTCAATCCACAGGCTGGTGGATCAGACAATAACTAAGTGAAATAGAAAATGGTTGTTATAAATACTCCCGAGTGAGATGAAAAATAACCTGTCTTCGCCCATAGAGTCGCATCTCAAGTCTATTGACAAGCATTCTACCCCACTCCAGTTCGTTGGAGTTGGCCGATGGGTATCTGGATAGCTATTCACTAAGCTCCCATATATTTTGCTCTCTTACTCTTAAATAAATAATAAATAAATAATGTTTATTTCATAATAATTTACAAAATTGAAAAATAATATACATGAACAATTAGCTTTATAGATGGAATTTTTTTTTATGTAGTGACTGATAACCTAAGTATTTGAAATAAACAAAGCAACAGAACCCTAAGAACCCGGAGGTTGTGTAAAGGTTGTCATTTTGAATATAACAGTGAAGCATTCAGATTATTAATTTTGTTTTACTCACACTAATACAGCTAAATGAAAAGTATGTTTATATAAAATAATGTAATAGATTTTTTAATTTTTTTTTTTAAATATATATCAAATGTATAGACCATATAAATAAGGGATTTTTTTTTTTAATTTTTTTATTTAATTAAAAAGTTCATATATCAGGGATCTTTCGTTCAATAGATAGTTTTTAAAATATTTTTTAATCATGCTCAGATTATTTAAGTTGTATATATACAATTTGTAAATATCAGGTAAGTTATTCATTATTTTACCTGATAAATAAGAAAAACTTCTCTGACCAATTGATTTTTTTGAGTATTCGACTAAAACACAATTTCTACTTTTTAATCTAGAGTATTATATTCGTGGGATATATTACTTAATATAGATTTATTTTTATAAATGAATATAATTGTACTGAACACAAACAATTGCCTAACATTAAATAATTTACTTTCAATAAATAATAGATCAGTAGGATATAATACAGGTTTATTGTAAATAATTTTAATAAATCTCTTTTGCAACACTTCGAGTGGTTTAAGATGAGCAGATGCGCAGCTCCCCCAACATATAATGCAGTAATTTATACGTGACTCCACTAAAGAATAATATAGGATTCTTAATTGGTTGACAGTGAGTATGTTTCTTAAATACCTAAATTTAAACAATAATATTCTTAAGGTTTTCATAACTTGTTCAATATGATAGTTCCACCGCAGGTGTGAATCTATCGTGATACCCAAATATTTTACAGAATTTGTAGAATTTATAATTAAATTACCGTCTGGTGTTTGTATGGTTAAAGAATTATACACGGGTAAATTATTTTCATAACTTGTGAAGGGAATAAAGAAGGTTTTGTCAAAATTAATTGTAAGTAAATGGTGATTAAACCAATATTGTATTTTTAGCATATCTCTTTCGACAAGATCCTTAAGCCCATCCCAAGTATCAGAAGACCATATAATGGCCGTATCATCTGCAAAACAATATATCTTTCCATTAATATCCTGTTGTAATAGATCATTAATGTAAAGCAAAAAGTATAGAGGACCTAATACAGTTCCTTGTGGCACACCTATAACTAAATTTTTTTCATTACTTATTTTATCCTTAATTTTTACGACCTGTCTACGATTTCCTAAATAACTGTTAATTAAATCAAGTGCTGTGCCTCTTACTCCTGTTCTCTCAAAAGCTTCCGACAACTGGTAATGATTTACCGTGTCGAAAGTCTTTGCAAGGTCCAGAAATACACATAATGTTGGGATTTTTTTATCTATGCATGAATACAGTTCTTTAACCACGGTAGCTGTTGACACACCTTCGTGAAACCCAAATTGTCGGTTTGAAATGATATTGTTTTTTTCAAAGTACAAGTAGAGACGGGTATGGAGACTTTTTTCAAAGATTTTTGATAATGTACTTATGAGGGATATTGGTCTATAATTACTAACATTATCTCTTTCTCCCTTCTTAAAAACAGGGATTACTACTGCTTTTTTAAATTCATCGGGGAAGATTCCTGTTGTAAATATATTGTTTATAAGATGAACTAACAAAGGAGATATTTCTTTCGAAATGCTTTTTATAGTCTCACTTTTAATAGTATCTATACCTGGAGTCTTGCCACTTTTTAAGTTATGTATGATACTAAGAACTTCCTTGTTGTCTATTGGTGAAAGAAAGAATGAATGTAATTTATTTTCAGTTTCAGAGGTTTATTCGTAGGGGGTTCTTTGATAGATTCAGCTAATTTGATACCTATACCAGAAAAATAAGAATTAAAATAATTTGCAATTTCTAAGTGGTCAGTAATTAATTCATTCTCAGCATTACATATTTTATCTATTAATTGATTATTTATATTTGAACCTGTCAAAGTTTGAACTGTTTTCCATAATTGTTTTGAATTGTTACTATTAGCATTTATCTCATTTTGGTAATACTTTTTCTTTACTTCAATTATTTTTCTGTTTAATTTATTTCTAAAACGTGTATATTTTAATTTTTTGTTAATGTTTGTTGGATCCTCTTTGTACATACTATAAAGTGACCGTTTTTCTCCTATTAGCTTTACAATACTATCGCATATCCAATTTTTACGCGGTTTTTCTTTTTTCTTAACTTTTAATTACGTTGTATTTTTTTCAACGAGTTGAATTAATTTATTTACTAGTATCTCAGTAAGTGTATTAGGGTTAGAGGATTTATAGTAATCATTCCAATTAAGCAAAGCGAAATCTTGACATAATGTTTTATAATTTGTATAGATTGGTAACAATAAGGATCATTTTTGACAGGTTTAATATCAATTGGTACGCCTGTTATTTCAGCTTTGTGATTATTTATTGCAGTGGCATAAGTTAGGGCTATAAATTTATCTTGATTAAAATGTTTAGATTTAACAAAAATGTGATCAATACAGCTTGATGATTCTGCTTGAGTATGGGTTACTGAGTTTATTAGCGATATAAAGTTATGTTCACTTAAAATATCTAAATATTTACTTGTACTTTCGCATACACTTCCATCTAAAATATTTAAGTTAATATCACCAACTAAATAGTGATACTCCACTAAACGATTATTTTGGGTTTGTTGCAGGTAATCTTCTAAAGCTGAAACAAATTCCTCTTTATCACTATTTGGAGATCTATATAGCGCTGTTATAATTATAGGATTATTTTTATCTATATTTAGAATTAATTGGATAACTTTACAGTTTGCTATGAATATAAAATTAGACTTATATTTAATTGTATTTTTTACATAAACCACCACCCCATCGTTTTTATTATATTCTCCTTCATTGTATACTATATTATAGTTATTCATGTAGTGACAATTTATATCATGTATTTTAAATGTTTCTGTTAGTACAATTACATCAAATATATAATTTATATCTATTAGATTTATTTTTAATTCGTTTATATTTTTATTTAAACTTTGTATGTTTTGATGAAATATTGTAAAGTATGAATTGTGTTTCAATACATTTAACTGTTGTTTAACATCCCTAATATTGTTACAACTGATGGTATTTACTGTAGTATAATTCACATCCCTTATATATTGATCCATAAGAAATATAAATACAATAACAAGCTAAGTAAAAAATGAAAGGACAAACTATAATTAGTAAATATATTTAAATGGTAATAAAGTAGTAAATTTATAATTTTTGAAGTTTATGTTTACGTAGTTTTTGGATGTATGCAGGTGGACTTAGTGTCTTTCTTTTTTTGTCTTTATTTAATTCTAATGTTTCTTTCTCTGTGTTTTGTTGTGAACTTTGTTCAATTTTATTTTCTTCTTCTTCTTCCAAGGTATCTTCCCCTTCAGTAACTGCTTTACTTTCGTCTTCCGACTCCTCAGAATCAGACACAATATCTTCCAGTTCCTCTGCTTTATACCATTTATTATCTATTTGTAGCTGATGTCCTCTAATTCGAGATGGAAGACTATTTTGCTTGGCCAATTTATAATGTTTGACGAGGATTTTATGTCTTTCTCTATCTGAATCGTGTATATCGTGCTTACTCACTTTTAGCCCAGGTACATGCGTAGTAAGGTCAGATTTTATACTATGGGAGGGAGAATTACGGGCTTGCCAGATTAGGTCCGTATTTATCACAAAGCAAATTTGAATTACTAAGGGCTGATTCCACCGTTGAGTTAAACGGAGATTAAAATGACATTGTTAATGTAAAAATGTCATTTTAAACTTCGTTTAACACAACGGTGGATCGGTCCTTAAATAGTAGATCAAAGTTATTCTGTCGACTTGGCAACGTTGGCATGGGAGTATGGGAGCATAGGAGTGTGGGAGTGCTCCCATGAGTTAGAGAATAGGTATCCTGCAAAGAAGTAGAGAGGGTAGAACGATAAGGTACCGTCTGCGCATCCATCACGAGTGTAGAAATTATGCGTGATTCAGCCTTCCACTCTTACACACGTAAATGACAAGGAGAGGTTGCCCTAAAGCACTGTAAACAAATTCCAGGATCGACTTTATTCAGCGATTATGTTCATGTTCAGCTCTGTTTTTTTGTTTGTGTTTTGGCTGTTGTAAGATTTTTTGGCGTCAATTCTTTGTTATCTTGCTTATATTTATGATTTTTTATGCTTTTATTCCGATTTAGTATTAAATTATACTTGTTAATTATTTTTCGATGCACTATTTTATAATTGTTGCACCAAATGTTGTTAAACCGTCCCTGAATTTTGTTTACAAAATGTGCAAAACGAAATTGTGCATAGTGTCCAGACTTTTTCATTGACAGTTATCATTCTACCCCTCTCCACTTCATTGGTATCCTGTAGGAATGTGTCAAAAATGTCAAATGTCAATTTTCTGATGTTTTACACGGGTAAGTTCGGTTTGGAACTAGTCGGATCGGACAGAGCCAATGAACTGGAGTGGGGTAGAATGCTTGTCAATAGGATTGAGATGCGACTCTATGGGCGAAGACAGGTTATTTTTCATCTCACTCGGGAGTATTTATAACAACCATTTTCTATTTCACTTTGTTATTGTCTGATCCACCAGCTTGTGGATTGAACAATAACAATGTGAAACAGAAAATGGTTATTATAAATACTCCCGACTGAGATGAGAAATAAAAATGGCAGCGCCCATAGAGTCGCATCTTGTTCTATTGATACAATATGCACATTGGCTTTCTACCCCACTCGTTCATTGGTTCGAGCCACATATTTTCCTTTCCACTAGGCGAGCCTGAAGATGAAGTGATGACACTCCCGTCACATACTTTGATTTTCTTTTACTATACGGAGAATGGTTGCACTGCGCAGCTTTCTGAGTGCCTTTTAAAAGGAGATAGAAAACTCCGCCATTTTGATCCCTTATTACGTGTTGCCTACATTTTGGCGCAATATTTTTAATAGGTGCGTTTTAATCATCCGCTTCTGCTTCGGAATTGTCGGCTTTCTTGTTTTAATCTAACAGGTTAAAACGTCTAAACCGACAATTCCGGAAGCAGAAGCGGATGATTAAAACGCACCTGATATTTTGCTTGCTACTGTCAGTGACAATCACATACTTTGAAAAGTATGTGGTGACAATGAATATTATTTTTGGAGTTACAGTTTATTGCTAAAGAATCAGTTAGCTCACTCGGACCAGTTGAAAGTTAAAAAATAAGATCCACTCCAGGGATACAAATTCAGGATACGCAGAAGACTGCTGTTTTATTATAGGCGGTTGTCATATATTGTATTATCCGAGTGTATCCAGTGTATAAATTGAGATCAAAAGTTCCGACGCAGAGTAAGCGATCTGATTCTTTAGCTGTAAACTGTGCACCGTATAGTCACAGGCCTGTCACTCTTTATTCGCGATTCAAATTAATTTTCGCGTGCCTGTCATTTGTCACCTATAAGTAGGATGTTTGTTTATTTACATGTGTTTGTTTTGGGCGGATTTTGTATTTGTGATTTTTTAACTGTTTTTAGATAATATTGTCATTGTAATAGTGTTTTTGAATTTCATTTAGTGTTAATTTAAGTTTAAGTCTCATGATTTCGTCATAAATATAATATTTATCATGTGTATGACTTAATTTGTTGGAAATATTCACCTATTGGTTGCTACAAGAATATCTAGAAATATGTATTTACTAAACCCAAGGCATGTTTTATTTATTATGTGATTTAAAGGACATTCCAGGTACCAAACGTTTATTATTGATACTTATTTAAAAATCTTACGAGAATTGTTCTTATTACCAAGTGAATTATGTAGTACTTTGTATACATGTAAATGGTAATAAAACCGTCACAAATCAGATTAAAGTTTGATTCTAAACAAAGTTTTGCAAAATTTCAATATTGTGAATTTGTAGATATCTATTTATCGTAAAAAACAAAATTTTACGACTTGTACTTGGAAAATAATGAATACTTCAGTTTTGATTTTGACATTAACACCATATAGAGTGCAATTTGCTGGGGACTTTTTCGAAGTTTTCATTTTTAAAAAGTAAGAAAAACTCGAATTGTAATTGATACAAATTAAAATGTAAACAATGAACACGAACGCCAATGTTGCCAAATGATGAACTGATTTTAAAACAAAATTAATAAATGAACTGAAATTTAAAAAAAAAATCAATATAATAAATCGGTTTTATAAAAAAATCATTAAATAAATATAGAGTATGATTACATATTACTATACACAAATTTTGATTCTTAAATAAAAGGTCTTATCCACTTCTTCAAGAGCTAAAATCTGACGACGTAGAGAAATTTTGCTACTTCTGGCAACAATGTTCGATATCCTACTTATAGGGACCTTCTACAAATTTCCTCCAGAGGGCGTATCACTTAGCTTGAATCGCGAATACTTCCCTTAAATTCTGGCTCAAATCTCAATGACCTCGGCACATCTTCCCTATTGGTCTGAGGTATTTTTGACAAGTCTGGGGTCACCAATCAGCATGTTGGTTGCTGTCACATGGAGAAAAATGACATCGAAAAGTAAAAAATATTCAGATTTTAAGCCACTTAAAGACAAAATTAGTGTGGTTATTACAAAATTTATGGTTTTTTGGTTTTTAAAATAATGTCGACGTCGATGCCTCCTCCCTATTGGTCTGGAGTATTTTTGACAAGTCTGGCGTCACCAATCGGGGCGTTGGTTGCTGTCACATCAGAAAGGGTAAGTTCGGTTTGGAACTCGATAGATCGGACAGAGCGCGCACGGAGTGCGTGACGTCATAGACAAAGTTCGCTCTTTTTATAATTTCAAGACGAACACAAGGGGAATGACATTAGTGATAGTTTGCACTTGAATACACTTTTGTGTTTGTGTATGGACTGTAAAAAATAATTTTAATCAAATAGGAAATAGTTATAACAAAAACAAACAAGAAATAATACGTGTAAAAACCACTGATCTGTATTATCAGATCAGTGGTAAAAACTGATTAATCATAAGATTAGAATATTGGCATTTGACATTTTTGACACATTCCTATAGATACTTGCTGATCTCCACCAGTCAACTCGGGGAAGAGTGTGCCCGCTCGAAGTACGTGATCTGTGCAATGAACTGGAGTGGGGTAGAATGCTTGTCAATAGGCTTGAGATGCGACTCTATGGGCGAAGACAGGTTATTTTCCATCTCACTCGGGAGTATTTATAACAACCATTTTCTATTTCACTTTGTTATTGTCTGATCCACCAGCTTGTGGATTGAACAATAACAATGTGAAACAGAAAATGGTTATTATAAATACTCCCGAGTGAGATGAGAAATAAAAATGGCTGCGCCCATAGAGTCGCATCTTGTTCTAGTGATACAATATGCACATTGTCTTTCTACCCCACTCCAGTTCATTGGATCTGTGGCAAGCCGAACACAAAAGAGTACGCTCCGAGTGCCAAGACGACCACAATTGATAGGCATACCAAGTGCACTCTGAGTACAGCGAACGCCAATTCGAACTCAGCTAAAAAGGACATCTAGAAAATTGATTAGTCTACTCCAATAAACTGGAGTGGGGTAGAAGGCTTGTCAATAGGCTTGAGATGCGACTCTATGGGCGAAGACAGGTTATTTTTCATCTCACTCGGGAGTATTTATAACAACCATTTTCTATTTCACTTTGTGGATAGAGTCGCATCTTGTTTTATTGATATAATATGCACATTGGCTTTCTACCCCACTCCAGTTCATTGGTCTACTCCCGTGTAAAATCATCTGAACGCGCTCCTGAGGAGCAGAATATTGCTGCGTTTGAGAATCCACATCGGATGCATTTTTTACATCTCGAGCGTTTTTTTATCCACATCGGACACATCTGTCCCATTACATTTACGTATACTGAATCACGTGATCAAAGATTTTTTACATCTCAGATGCATCCGATGTGGATTCTCAAACGCAGCAAAATATCGGACCATACCATAACCACAGCTACGGTGTCGTCGAAGTGTCAAATGTCAAATTGTCAAATGTTCTGTTTAATTTTTGGTGCCATGTCGCCATGCCATGTGGTTTTGTTTGGTTTTTGATTTGAGTTTATCAGTAAGTGTTTTTACTTGTTTTTTTTTTTGTTAATTACATTCGTATTTAATAATTTAGAATTTAATTTAGTTTAAAATGCCGGGTTGTTCAGTGAAAAGTTCCAAAATCATTCTAGATTGCCAGTAATTTCGGATGTCCTTTCACAAGTAAGTTATTACATTTATAAAAAAAGGTATTTTTCCCGGCATTAACCAACATGAACGTTTATGCCGCGAAAAATACCCTAAAGAAATAATTATATTAGAATATATATTAACTATAATTTGTACACATTTCCCTATTATGAATACCTATATGTTATTGGAATGTCCCAGGAAGAATTCCTAAAAGAAAAACGTTTTTTGCTTACAACATTTTTTGCCTGATTTTCTAAAAAATCTATCTGCGACTTCTTTACAGAACATGTGTAGTAAATGAAATTAGATTGCAATGCATGAATGAGAGTAGGTACTACTTCTATCATGTAAGTAAATTATTTTATTGTGTACATAAAGCCATTATTCACATTTAATGGAGGGGTATCTTACTCTTCACAGTACATCTATGTTGTATGTGGTAGGTATTATTTGGGTTTACCTGTCATGACATAATATTACAACTGAGTTACTTGGTATTACAATGGAATAACTTATCATTACTGATATTACCATAGTATTTTCTGGAATTATAATGGCAGTACTATAGTCTGAATAAAAGGTCTATTTATAAATTTGCAGTTGCAGTCCCAATGAACTTAAAACTTTGTTTTGTTTAAATGTGCAACAGCGAATGGTGACAGCAACAGAGAATATGAGTGCACAAGTAGTTTTTTAAGTTCCAACTGGAACTGCAACTATGATTGGTAACAGCAACTGCAAGTTTATAAATCAGCCTTAAAAGAGGAATTCAGTAAAAGTTGGGACATAATGTCACATTCCATTCCTAGATTATATTTTGAATGAAAAAAGTTATATTATTCACAAAAAATAAAACTAAACCTTATGACTTTGACAAAATTAATGCACAACATTGAACAAATTTAATTTAAGTAACCAATAAATAATGAGGATTTTATGTTGTTAACTTTTTTTATTCTCTTGGCATTAAAAGTAACACTTCAGTACCCAAAATGTGTATGGGTATTTATAACTGAACTTAAATCATTTAATATTGGCTTCCTGTAAAGTGTAGTAGATTTGAGAGAGATATGAATTAATGCTATGGGGCATTTTTGGGACAAATACCTTTTAAACACTTTCGTTGCTCAATCTCAACTACAAGATCTGGCCCAATGATATACGAACATCTAGAAATTTGAACGTTCATTAACGTCATGGGACATACACAATCGAAATTTAAAATATTTATTCTGGGAAATAGCTATTATGTATAAATGGTGATTGTAAATATGAACAGAGGTTAACTCAAAAAGAGAAAAGAATATAGACTTCTGTAGGATGTCAAAGAAGTATGTTATTGAGCTGCTAGCTGATGGTGTACCTATATATTTTTTGTGTATGTGTGTTGCTTGTAATTATACATTTACTTTCAACTTTATATTAAGAAGGTATTTTACAATAACTGACAAACATTATTGTGTGCCAAAACGAGCTACTCGCACTTGACTTGACAACCAGCAAAGAACATATCTTTATAGAAAAGACAGTTCCAATGTTCCGTTCTGATTGATTTACTATTAAATAGAACCTTTGGGTTATCAGTATTATAAACATTAGGCAACCAACGTTTCACTTAATATTTGCAGTTCTAAGACAGTACAATATTCATTTATAGATAGATCTTTATTTAATTTAGGAAACCCCAATATACATAAAGTAGAATAAGGTCTAAACACCTAACAAAAAATGAATTATATAGATACAGATTTAAAATTAATAAAATATGATTACAAATGATAAAAATAAGATATGATATAAAAGCTTAGTCATTGATTAAAAACAATTTTAAAAATTTAACCAAAAACATACTAAACTTGAAACAACTTAAACTACATGTTTTTAATATGTTCTTTAAAATCAATATTTTAAATTAAGAAAGACTGATATATTTTTTATAGATGCAGGTACTTGTGGTTAGATAAACCGTTTTACTTATATGTATGTCATTTAAACCTCTGGTATTATATGAATGAATATTTTTATTAAAAGAAATGTATTTCTGGAAATATTCAGGTGCACAACCATTTAAGGTAAAGTCACCAGCAGTTGACACATTAAGAAAATAAACATTTTTTTATAGCTCTTGTTTTTTGGGTATTTTATTAAGGTTTAATTTTTTGGTAATCTTTGATTTTTTGGAACAACGTATTTAAAAAAAAAAAACGATTTTAGTTTCTTTATGGCTTATAATTTTTGATTTGAAAATATACAAAAAATTACTAATATTTGACATTACATATTTTGAAATCTTTAGTAATTGACACGTCAAAGGACCAGTAGTTGACAGCGCATTTTAGACAAGAAAGGACACAGTAATAATTCTTTATTTTCTTTAATAGTGATGAGATGAGAAATTACAATAGAGGGAAAGACTACTAAATTACGTGAATTGATTCTATGAGCTCCAAATATAGAATATAAGTCTATAATAGTGAAATATTGGGCACATGAACTCAAATTTCAGCTAACAATCGCAAATTACACTTTCATAAATCCCGTGTAGGTATATAATCATTCATTTGCTAAGGTACAATAAACATTAACCATATACAAAAATGGAAGAACTAAATTCATATCTTACAGGATCACTAGAAGAAACACTATTTGGAGTTTTCAGTTTTTTAATAATCTGGCTTCTGTTTATAACACTTAACACTTATAACTTATAACACTTCTTTAGGTCTAAAAATATTATTTTCTTCATTACATTAATTTAATCCTGTTACTTCAGTTTTGAAACTAGTTAAAATTGTTTTGAATGTTACACATATACCGATGTGACCTTTGTTTTCTGAAAATGAAACACATGAAGTCTTCTTCCTTAAAGTTGAAGTCACATTAATTTTCTACATAATTTTCTGAATCCGAGTCATTAGCTTGTACATTGAAACTAATACCATCCAAGATACTACCAAATTCTACCCGCTACTCAGATTCAGTATTATCACTTGATGCATGTCTGCTTATTTTTTTTTATGGATTTAAATTTGTTTTATTTTGCAGCTAATCTGTTTTTCCGTTTCTTCCTTCTCAGCCGATTTAAAGTCTCTTTTTTACTTCTTCTCAGCTCTTCGTAACATTTGAACCTCTATCTTTCTTTTCTTGTTCCTTTATCTCTCAGTGCCCTTGCCATATTTTCGACGTTACTGACTAATTTTGAGGGTAACTCTTGGCACGTTGTAATTTTTTGCTGCTGTTGCTACAGGAACACCCCTGAAACATCTGCAAGGTCAGTTTTCATTTTGTCTTCACTATAATTCAGCATTTGTCCTTTATCTCTGAAGTTTGAAATATGGATATCATTCTTTCTATTCCATAACCAAATTCAAAAATGAGTTGGTCTAGTAGTTGATATCTAATATACCAGTAGTTGACATGGGTGTCATCTATTGGTCCAATTAACAATACAAACTTCAGAAAAATAGGGTACCATTTACTCATCAATGTGAATTCATAGAAAACATTCAAAACAAAAACATAATCTTGTTTATGAGCCAGTAATTGACATCCATGTCAACTACTAGTTTTCACTTAAAATTACTTGACACCTCCATTTGAAGGTACTAACATAATATTTAAGCTTATTAATTAACACTTCATTCATGTGGTTTGCATATAAAATTTTAACTTTACAAATATTACATATAATTAATATAAAAAAATAAACTCACCTTGCCTCTTCTTATCAATTGTACTTAAAATTTCTATAAAATTTTAACAAGCAGGTTGCACTTTTTGTATATTGTCGCCATATTGCCCTCACTCTTACTTTCACTGCGGTTCGTAATATATTATGAGCAGGAGATTTGAATAGTTATTTTGGTATAATAAAATTATGCTGGTGAGGTTTGAAGCTTACTAATTTAAATAATAGTTCCAGGGTCAACTACTAGTTCTATGTCAACTACTCTTTGTTTTTACCTTACTATTTTGAAAATCAAAATCATGGTGAAATAGTACAGTCTGTTTTCAACAGATAACCAATTAAGGGAATTTAACATAATTCTAACTGTAGTGTGACTATTTGTTTTTAGAATTATTCTCATCCTACGACTTTGCAACTTTTGAAACATGTTGAGTTTGTTGAGATTGGATAAGAATATAATTGATGCACAATAGTCAAAATGAGGGTGAATAATAACGTTATACACTGTGATTTTGGTCTCCATTGAAAAGTTTTAAGATATTCAGCTAAAAAAATACAGCATCGACAATGTTTCTCAATACTTTATTTTGGAGTCTCTGGATTATTAGAATATTACTGTAGCTGGTACAACCCCAGAGTTTAATGCCATAGGTCCAAATTGGTTTGAGAACTTGTTTATATAATAGAATTTTGTTATATGTAGACTGGAATATCTACCAAGTATCCAGTACATTTTTTGAATTTTATACTAACTCTTGTCTTTTATTTTTAACATAGACCTTCCAGGGCATCTAATGTAATGCCTAGATATTTTGCCGAGTTAACATAATGGACCTGGGCGTTATTTATGTTAATTGGTATTTGTTGACCATTTTTGTTAGTAAAATTAATATTAACAGATTTGGTTTCTTTAGATCATTACAGTTGTTTTTTTTAACATGTAACTTCAATTTGTTTCTTTTCACATATTTATTAACTTTGTCTAGAATACTATTCATTTTCGGAATGAATGGCTACATCCAAATTTGCATCACTACAACAAATTAAGGTATCAGCAAAAAGGTTAATGAATTCACAAATTTTGAAATGGTCAATATCGTTAATATACAGAATAAACAGAAGTGGGCCTAAAACACTACCTTGTGGAATTCCTGCTTCATTATCCATTTCAGATGAAATATGATTATCAAAACTCTGTTTGTGATATTCTAAATAATTTCTAAGCCACTCAATCACTGTACCCCCTCTACCGTACTGTTTAAATTTAGAAATCAGTATTTCCCTATCAATTGTCTCAAAAGCCCTTTTTAAAGTCAAAAATACAGCAACTTATTTATTTTTATCAATTTTTTTTATATGGTGATAATGCTGATTCACAAGAGAATTTTTTCGAAAACCTGATTAATTGTTAATTAAAATTTTATTTTTCGTAATATGGTTCAATAATTGTTCGTAAACAGCAACTTATAATAATTTTTCTATAGGAGGTAGAGTATTGATTAGTCGAAATTCTTCAGATTCATTAGTATTAGCTACCTTTTGTAGGGGAGTGATAGTACTTTTTTTTTATTACATTAGGAATCCCACCTGTAGTAAAAGATGTATTAATTAAATTTAATTGTGCAATTTAATGTATCATGTAGTGAGAATTTATTATCTAAACTGTCCACTATTTTTCGCAAATTTTTTAAATTTTAAATATAATTTATTATTTACATTAGACCACTTTACAATATTCTCAATACTTTGAACAATATTTTCAATGCTTTCCACAAAATATTTATTAAAACTGATTGCTATTTCTAGGCTGTCTGTTAACAATTTTCGCCGTGCTGTAGTTTCAAAGATTACAGAGTAGAAGATTTCATTTTAAATATTATTTAGAGGGTGACCTCAATTTAGGAATTAAGTAGTTAAGTAATAGAGTGATTTATTTTCTCTTGTTCCTATAGATAATTAATTATATTACTGTTTAATGTAAATGTAAACTACTACATAAATAAATAAATAAATAAATGTATCTCTGCTATTATCATTACCAATTGTTTTTAAAGTTTTCCACATTTGTTTTGGATTATTTATATTCTTATCTATTTTATTAAAGTAATACTGCCCTTTTTTAGATTCAACATATTCACTACCATATTCTTATGTTGCCTATAAAGGCAATTTTGATTTATAATGGTATGTTTCTGTTGGTGATATACAAGGTGTTCTGCGTAAGTACTGACACAGAAAAGTGCGGGCTAGGCACTCCAAAATATGATGATTTAACGCAATTTACTTCTATACCCCTAAAGAGTTACGGAAGCTTAAAGTGGGGCCAAGTTTACTTAATTTTTATTATGTAGATATTATTATATTAATTTTAATTGTGTCCTCATTTAAATCGATTTTATTAAAAGTAATTTGCTATTTGTTAAATTTATTAACATTATCATAATGCATTGATTTAATTTTTCTCGTTTTTCTCGAAAAATATTAAGTTTAATAAAAAATAAAAGGAGTAAAAAAGGTTTTAAAATAAAATTTTGCATAAAATGAAATTAAAATTTTAAAAATCGGCCAAACGACAAAAAAGTTCTATATAGTAATAAGGGTGGGTTACCCCAAAACCACCCCTTAAAATATTACTATTAATACTTACTCACCCCCCAAAGTAAGACAAATGAAGCGCTTAAATAATTTAATAAATATAGATTTTTATAAGTTAAACGGTGGCAGAGATATTAAATCTTTTCGAAATGTATGGCCCCACTTTAGGCTTCCATAACTTCTAATGGGTACAACTTGGTATAGAGGTAAATTGCAATAAATCATCATATTTTTGGATGCTCAACTCGCACCTGTTCTGTGACGGTACTTATGCGGAACACCCTGTATACATTAAAATACATAATTATTTTAAATTAACATCTTTACTGGCTTCCAGGAATACCATAAATTGCATAGGGACTTGGATTGTAATTGAAATGGTGAGTTCGAAAACCATACATGTCCAAAATCAGCCTTTCGAGAAAAACAATAAAAACCTTTTATCCAACACATGACAGTTATGACTGTCATTATTGATGTCATTTTGGACAAGTAAACTATCAAATAACACACTAGTGTGTTATAATCCAGTGAGTTATGGATTACATAACTCACTAGTGAGTTATGGATTATGACATTCATATTTAAAGTAGTATTCTATTTATTTATTACTATTACAAGCAGAATTCCCATTGATATTGAAATTAAAGGAAAATGCTAACGGTTTATTCGAATTAAAGTCGTAAAATTCGTTGGTTCATTGGAACCAGACGCTCCCATATCGGTACAGGATATCCTCAGGAACGTAATTTTCATCGGTTTCCTCCATTTTCTATACGTTGTTTTCTTGAAAAAACTTCCTTTTCTCAGGGTAAACTGATAAATGTCAAAATTTATTTATAACAATGTATCACTGTGGCAACCAAACAAACATCCTACTTTGACCAAAATGTAAAAAAGTCACTGTCAGGCCATTCTGACATTTATAGGGTACTGAGACGCAAGTAGCTTTGATTTGATCACAAAACTTATTAATTATTATCTCATAAAAAAACGATTTCTTCCACTTGTTTGTTGCATAAAATATTGTATACCACTCGTGTGTTATGTAAGTCACTTGAGAATCTTTCTCGCGTGACTTATTTTCAACATAACACACTAGTACCATAAATAACTATTAACGAGTCAAGAATATGTACGGTTTTTCGTCTAATTTCACAGGTGTAATCAGCTGTACTACGTTAACGGCTAGGTATCTAGTACGGTTTTTAAGGTCAATCGATAAAGAGACAAATTTTAAACAAAATGGCTATCTTACTTTAAAATATCAAATTTTGGACTTGTACGGTTTTCGAACTCACCGATTCAATTAAATAGCAAGTTTAAAAAAAATAAGAATTGTTATTAAAACTGATAAAATGTTATTTTTCTACTCTTCTTTTTTTAATAATTTCAACTGTTGTTTGTTTCATTGTTAACTAAGCCATCTAAACTCAAGATTGAAAGTATATTTAAGTGTGTAACTACTGTATTTGTATTTTTATATTTTTTTTTGTATATTAGGATTATCCTACTTCAATAAATTATCTATCTTATATGTAATGTTTTCAATTATTAAAATAAATGATCCACCATGAATTTTGTTGCTTCTAACTTATAGTCTATTTTTATGTATGAGAGAGTATTAAAATAATAAAGCGTTCGTAATCCATAGGCGTACCACTTCTTTTAGTAGACAGTTAAAATATTTTTTGAAGTTATTCCTCGAGTATACACTTATATTTTCACCTAATTAACCTGCTTATAACTTCTAAACAGCTGAAGGTAAAAAAGTGCAATTTTTTCTAAAATGTTTTATTTTTCCACAAGGTATGTTAAGAACATTGTGTCAAACGGGTTATGTAGGTATAAGGGTTTAAACTTTGACTTTTAAACAACGTTACGTTCATAAATAATAATTTTAATATAAAAACTACTTCTTACCTACAAATCAGAATCGAAATCAGAAGATGAACTGTCGCAACCAATATTTACAATGAGTGGCTCGATCATTTCATCAGTAATATTGTCCAACTTCCACATTTTATCTTCTTCTTTAATCGTATGATTTACTGCCTTTTCCCAGTTTTCAGGATTCACATTATTTACAGCCTCCAAAAACAACTGTTTAACATCACTCATTTTATGAGAATTATTTTTTCTTGAAACTTCTCCCTTTATCTGTGCCCACATCTGTTCAATCGGGTTTACTTCGCAATGATATGGTGGTGATCTATCCACCGTCATCCCACGATTTTTTGCAATTTCATCAATTTCATATTTTTTTAATTTCTCTTTATGAAGGGAACACAAATGATACAGTTCTTTTCTCACAGAACCGGGATGGAACTTAATATTCTTTGAATTTAGCCAATTCTGTAAATCTTTTTTAACCACTTGGTTGTGGCAAGTCTCGAGTGATAACTTGCATTATCCATTACTATTATACAGTTCTGAGGAAGATCTATAATTTGTTTGAACCACTCTTTAAAGACATCAGCATTCATGTCCTCATGGTAGTCACCGGTACGAGTAGATTCAAAAGTCAATAAACCACCTTTAACAAAACCGTTTGAACGACCGATGTGTACTATTATTAGTCTGCGCCCCTTTCTTGATGGTGGATTTAAACCAGTAGATAAATTATTTAAAAAGCCTGTCTTCGACTTGTAACAGTTTCATCTTACCAAAATTTATTTGGTTTATGTCCCTCGTTGATCCAGGTTTCATCTAAATAAAATATATTTCTTATTTGGTTTCTCATTTCTTTTATAGTCCTTAGGTAATTTCTTCTCCATACTACAATATACAAATATTTAAAATGACCGTACTGTTTTGCATTAGAAATGCTGTTTTATTACTCTCTCATATATAAAAATAGACTATAAGACTATATAAGAATGGGCGATGATGTAATCTTTATAACTAATAAAAGGTAATGATGCCCCTTTTATTCATTAATGTTATATACTTTTTTATTGTTTTACCGACTTTTAGTGTTTAAAAAGTACATAGGTTGTTATGCAATAAAATTGTAACATAACACATCTATCCACTAGAACTGACTAGAATGTAGGGTGTGAATGTGTGGTGCAAATTGAAGACTTTGTCGATGCAATAAAATTGTAACATAACTCCTCTATCCACTAGAACTTACTAGAATGTAGGGTGTGAATGTGTGGTGTGAACCCCTTGTTTCTTTAAATATTTAGATATGTATTTATATTTATAGTTTAAAATTAAGGATTAGATTGAAGCTCAAAGAATGAATTAAGTGTCTGCTTAAAAAAACTCAACATAACACTTTTATCTACTTTTAGGTCTTGGTTATGTTGAACATGAGTGGGATCATCTCATCGCCTTCCACCGCGGCCCAGATAGATCTATTCTGGCTCATGTCTAACTTACAGTTCACCGTAAAAGCCACGCCCATTGATGAAGGATATGGTTGAATTAGATGAGATCTGTTCAAAGTTAGTAAGCTCTTGTCGGGTGAATCCGAAGATCTGGAACCTAGATCATTCAAAAGCGGAGTAGAATCGACAGCGATGTGTCCTTCTCATGTGGTTACCCAGACGACAGTGTTCTGCCATCGATCCAGTGAAAATAGTTGATCTTTCCTACTCCATTCCCAGATCTGAGCAGAGGCGTTCATGGAAGGGTTTGTTATAAACTCCTTCGAATGAGTTTTTTTGGTCTTAAATTCACTCTTTTTATATAAAGGCCTCTGTAGGCTTGATTTAAAGGCATGCACTTTTTTGTCGACGATTTTAAAATTGTTTAAACTTCAATTTATTTAATTCACGGGTGCATGGGTAAAGGGGCATTAGTCATAAATCATAAAATTCAAGAAACAAGCAATTTAAGATTTGTGTATAATCTATACGTACATATATTTTTTTAATTGTTGCCATAGTGTAAATATGAACACATTCTTTAGGAAAATAGGCAGGCAGAAGTTAAAAACATTTATTTTATTAAAACAAAAATATAAAATTAAAAAAAACATGTGACTTATGTCATATGTCACATGTCACAAAAAACTGACTTATGCTTTTTGGCACTAAAAAACTACAATACATTAAAATGAAAAACATTATGTAACTAAAAAGACAACTTAGAAAATGGAAACTACTGTTCCTCAGAATTTTCTGGTTCAGAAACATCTACTAAATCAGGATTAACATCCATCACATCTTCAGCAGTCTTTAAATTTTCGTAAAAATCCCAAAAAGTACGTGATATAAATGGTAGCAAATCTATTAGATCACGTTTTTTCTCTTTAGATATGAGAACTGGTCCAGCATAACTGAGAGGTGGATTTAATATCAGAGGTATTTTTCCTCTTCTAAAATTTACTGAATGGAATTCATCACTGTTTTCAAGAGACGTTTTCTGTTTACCAGTGGTCCTTTATATAAGTGAGAGAAGTCGTAAAAGTCATCTTGTTTCATTTCTTTTACAGAAAAGGGCTTTTTTTCCAACCTGACGCATTAGTTGCGCCCAATCATGTGGATGCTCTATTGGTCCATTAAATGTTTTTTTCTTTTTTTTCTATTAAACTATGGTCACTGTCACACTCCATATGAGTGTGACCTGGAATCAGGAACTTGTGATCTATAGTTTCCAAATGAGTGGAATCTTGTAAGGCTTTCATACACATTGCAGCAATATTCGTGTTTTTGTTTTGACCGCCACACGTATCTGAATACAGTGTTATATGTTTAACATGGACATCCAGATCTTCCTGTAGGTACTTATACAGTGTGTCTACTTAAGTTGGAACTATATGGAAAACATTTTTATTATTGATTTTAGGAAAAAAAGTTATTCGTGATAAAAAGTCCTGCATGACCCAAAACTTAAAATACAGTCATCAGATATCAAATTTTTCAAGCCGTATACGAGGTTTGTCAAAAAATATGAATTTTGCTCAAGAGTAAAGTACGTTTATTTTTTTACAAAATCGAAAATTTTCATTAAGAAATTTGTTAAATTCTTCACAAACATCAACAAAAGGAAAGCGTATCATGTTTATAGTAGCTAACGTAATTTATAACGTTTTCAGATATTTACAATCAATGTGTAGAGTGTAGAGTTTATAAAAAATAAGAAAATCTGTTTTTTCAGATATATCGGTGTAATTGCATATTTGAATGTAATATTCAATTCTAATCAACTTTTCTTAATGAAAATTTTCGATTTTGTCAAAAATAAACGTACTTTACTCTTGAGCAAAATTCATATTTTTTGACAAACCTCGTATACGGCTTGACTACTCGTACGAAACTGAAAATCATAATCTTTTGCAAATTGTTGACACTCATATGAATAAAACGGCATATTGTCTGCTACTACTATATCTGGAATACCAAGATTAGCAAATACTCATTTAAACACCTCTATGATACTTGAACTTTGTTTATTTTTTAATAATATAATTTCTAACCACTTGGTTAAATAGTCTGCAATTACTACATAGGATTTGCCTCCAAAATCTAAGATATCACTACCCACTTTTTGGAATGGTAGTTCAGGTATTTCATGAGGCTTTAACGGATCCTTTCTATTAGCGTGCCTATATTTTTCACACAGCTTACACCTCTGAACCATTTGTTCTATTTCTTTAGACATTCCAGGCCAAAAACATATTGTTTGTGCTCTATCTCTTGTCCGATTAACCCCAAAGTGCCCTTCATGCAATAAATTTAGCATCTCACCACGTAAGACAGATGGTACCACCACTCTATCATTAAAGAACAACATGTCATTATTGACATGAAGGTCACTTCGAAGTTGATAAAAAACTTTCATTTCTTCTTTATATTCTCTTTCATTCCAACCTTTTTCACAGCACTCTATTACTTTACTCAGCACTTTGTCTTTTATTGTGTATTCCCTAAACTCTTTCTTTCTATTCTCACTCATGCGCAAATACTTTTCAACTGAGTGTACCATCTCATTCATATCCGCGTCATGTTCAGGTATCTCACTACTATAATTTCGTGATAGTAAATCTGCTATATGTAAATATTTTCCTGGCAGATACTCTATATCTATGTCATACTTCAACAACTTAAGCCTAAGACGTTGTAATCTTGGAGAGTGTACTTGAGAAATTTGTTTGTTCATTACACTGACATTTGGCCTATGATCAGTGATAACTTTAATTTTCCTTCCATATATATAATTATGAAAATTTTGTGTGGCATATACAACATCTAATAGCTCCTTTTCAATTATAGCATACCTTTTTTCTGTTTCCGTTAAACCTCTGGATGCATATGCCACTGGTCTACCTTCCTGCATTAAACAACACCCCAGGCCATTTAATGATGCATCAGTATGTATTACAATTTCTTTTTTACTATCAAAATTCATTAATGTTACATTTTTACTAATCTCCTCCTTTATTCTTTCTAAAGCTTCATTGTGTGCCCCTAACCATGTAAACTCTGTTTCCTTTTTTAGCAAACTGCACAAAGGACTCACTATTTCACCTAACTGTGGTATAAATTTTCGAACATAGTTAATTAGTCCCAGCAATTTCTGTAACTCCTTTTTTGATTTTGGAGGTTTTAATTCGTTAATTGCCCTAACTTTTCACTGTCTACTTTCATCCCATCTTTATTAAAAACATGTCCTAAGTACTTTACTTCTGTCTGTCTATATTGTATTTTGTCTTTATTGAATTTCACACCCTTTTCCCTAGCTCATTGAATTACTTCATTTAGTGTTTTATCATGACCTTCCAGAGTATCATTCGCAATAAGGAGATCATCAAAATATATAATTGTATTCTGAATATCTCCAAAATTCTTCAAATTTGTCTTTTGGAAGTACTCAGGTGCTAAATTTATTCCAAATGGAAGCCTTAAGAATCTATAACATCCAAATGGCGTGGAAAAAGTAGTTAATTTACTCGATTCATTATCTAACTTTATATGATAAAAACCATCTTTGTAGTCTAACACTGTAAAATACTTTTTCCCAGCCAACTGACTACTGACATCCTCAAGACTTGGAATTTCAAAAAATTCTCGTTCAATACACTTATTCAGTTCTTGTGGGTCTAGACATAAACGTAAAGATTTATTTTGTTTTTCAATAATTGCTATATTATTTACCCACTCACTAGCTCCCTCTACCTTAGCAATAACTTTTTCCTTTCCAAATCTTTGAGGGTATTTTTTAACCTATCCCTTACAACTAATGGTAAACGCCTAGCAGGTCGGGCCACAGGTATACTACCTTTTTTTAATGTTATTTTACATACATCTTTAAATGTGCCTAAACCTTCAAACACATCTTTATTTTTATTTACAAATTTTTCTTTATAATTTTCTACATTGACTGACATGCTATGCATTCTTTTTATAATCCCTAATTCTAGACATGCTGTCAAGCCAATGATTGGCTTTACATTCAAATTCACTACTAAAAATTCTAAATCTAAGCACTTACCTGATGTTTTGCACTGCAGTATTATTTTTCCTGTTGGCTTGAGTTTTGAACCACCATAAGCTTCTAAAATAGTTCTACTCTTCTCTACTTTGAGTGACCTACCTCCACAGGTAAGCCCTAATATCTTTTCAGGTAAAATATTGACTTCTGACCCTGTATCAATTTTAAATCTTATTTGTTTGTCAAAAATTTGTATGTTTTCTTCACATGTGGTCTTCATTCTGTGTTTTTTTAGTTCATCTATGCTTACAATGCTGTTTACATACATATCATCTGAGTCACTACTGGTTTCTTCTTTTTTAGTGATTTCCCTCACCCCTTTGGCTCGTCTACAACAGCTAGAATAATGATTCTCTTTTCCACAATTGTAACACTTCTTTCTGAATGCTGGACATTCAGCATAACCATGACTAGTACCACATTTTATGCATCTGAATTTACTATTTGTGCTTCTTGCTTTTATCTCTGACTTGTATTCTCTGTCGTTTTGCTTTTTCTTTAACAAATCTATTTTATTTGTAACGTCTTTTTTATGTACGCCTTCTGCTTTTTTGTTGCCTCGGCACATCTACATTGTTCAACTGCATCTTGTAATGTTATATTTTTTGTATTTATTAGTTTTTCTTCCAATTTTTCATTATTAGTTCCCAGTATTATTCTGTCCACCAATATAGATTCTTCCTGACAATCATACTCACATGACTAAATCAGCATTTTCAGATCTCCCAAAAAGTGATCAAAGTGTTCATCAGACTCCTGTAATCTGCTATTGAAAACAAACCTTTCATATGTCCGATTTTTTCTCGGAGCACAATGATTTTTGAACTGTTCTATTACGTCATCATATTTATCTTTGCTTTTAGGGGCAACGAACTTAAACGTGTTGAAAAATTCAACCCCTTCTTCTCCAATAGTGTTTTAAGGCAGTGCTACTTTGATCTTGTCAGCCTTTGAGTCTTTTTCTACTGCTATTAAATATGTTTCGAAATTCTGAAGGAACCTTTTAACCCGGCATTACCCTGGTGAATTTTTTTTACGTAACAACCCAGGTGGGGTGTGACAGACCCCAATTTAAAAAAATATTATAGAAAAAACTAAATGTCAAATTTCAAAACTTTTAATAAAATAGCATTGTCTGAAGTATATTTGATTAGAAAAATAATAAAAACCCAGTTTTTATAAAGTTTTATTACGCAATACCAAATAAAAACAAAAATTATTGAATCCTAGTAAAAATCACACATTTTGAAAAAAAAAAAAATGAAATTAAAACAAATAAAGAAATGTTAATTTTTCAGCAAAAATAAATTATATAGATGTCAAATCAACAAAAACAATGAAAATTCACTCTATTTTTGTCGTTAGTAAAATTTTACTCGGCATTCAAGTCAGCACAATTTTGGCAAAAGCTTCTCACATGGTCCAAACATGAATAGTCCACACGTCTCACAACGGTACTTGGTCTTTCTGTCTTGACTTCTTGGACACATTTGACAACGTCCTTTTCCTCCAATATGTCGTTGAGGTTCTGGTTCAGCAGGATTCCCAAGAATATCACGTATCTTAATTCGTAAAAGCTTCGGCAAGTGTGTATTATTTTTTCTAGCTTCAATTGTAGGTTTGATAAGTCCACATCCTAGTTCTTCCAAAAAGAGACGTCTTTTTAGAGTATAATTATTGGTATTAAATTTATATATAATTTGGCTATTAATACTACCAGTATCCAGAAGGGAATAAAAAATTCTCAAAGGCCATCTCCTACAATTTCTGGCAACGGAATATGAACCTGACATTTCGTCGACGGTATCGACGCCACCTTTTGTCATATTGTAAAAGCTTATTATTTCTGGGAGCATTTTTTCTTCAGTCGATTCATCTATGTTATCATCATGATGTAAAGATGAAAGTAATATGACGTATTTATTTTTTGTAGGTACGTAGGACACCAACGTATTATTTTTTTGGAAACCAAACATGGATGACTTGATTTTTCTGATTTTTATATTTTCAAATTCAAGTGGAATCATCCTTTTACCTGTTTTGCCCTTTCTAACAGTTCCGACAGCAGTCAGATTGTGTTTATCACGCAAATTATTTACTGCCTCTAAACTGGTGTACCAATTGTCGAATGTTACATTTCGGTTAGTTTTAAATATTGGCGCCACCATCCTGTCTACTACATCATATGCACTGTTACTATATTTATATGGACCATCTGGTTGTTCGCCAGGATATATTTCCATATTTATAGTATAAAATGAACGTGCATCCACAAGGGCTTGAATTTTGATCCCATATTTTGCGGGCTTGTTGGGGATATACTGCCGAAAAGAACATCTCCCTCGAAAAGATTCCAGTTTTTCATCCAAAGTTATATATTGCCCAGGCGAGTAAGCTTCTTGACAATTTGAGACGAATTTCTCAAAAACAGACCTTATGGGAGCAAGTTTGTCTATTTGCAGCCTCAAGGGTCTGTTCTCAAAATTGTCAAATCTTAGACATAATAAGAGAAATGAAAATCTATTATAAGACATTACAACTCGAAATATATCCATTCCAGTTCCATTTGACTTTCACAAATCGCGCAAATGACGATGTGAACTTCTAAAGACACCAGCAAGATATAAAAGACCAAATAATGCTTTTATTTCGATCGAGTTTGTTTCACCGCAATTTTGTTTATCTTTATAATTTTGTGATTTTTGTTGAACCATCAAGTTTGTGCAGTGTGTAATGTCAATAAGCATATTTTCATCAAAGAATAGTTGCCAGCATTCCAAAGCTGTTTTTGCACTACGAGCATATTGTTTAGGTCCAGGTAGTTTCGTAATTATATTCTCAGCTCTTGTCTTTACTCGGCTTGTACTACAGTGTTTGTACCATTTCGTAACTTTATCTCTACCTAAATAATAGTTTTGGTGTATAAAGTGTTGCTGGTCATTCTCTTCCATAAGATTTTCAAAGTCAATGTCTTCTTCCGGATCATTTATTTGAGAACTAACATGATCCAAGTTATCATCATCACTTTCCGATCCGCCTACAGCTTCATCTTCGTCACTTTCAATCTCATTCCATAAATTCAATAGCCGCTGCTGACTTCTTTCATAGTCTCCCATGATTCTAAAACAAATATAATTAGTTTAAGCGAAAAACATTTCAATAATTACATCATACTTACAAATGTAAACTAAAAACTTATAACTTTAGATCTCAGAAAAATTATTACAGTCTAATTAATTTTATAACTTTATAACCCAGGTGGGGTGTCACAGACCCCAGAGCACTTTAAACACATGTAAATTCTCCAAACTTCCCAGCACGACTAAACCGACCGACAGAATTGCCGATCGATGTTATTGACGAAGCTATAGGCAACCAGATCTACGTACTTGCAGTTTAAGAATTAGTTTAGGCAGTTTTAATTCGTCTGGGGTCTGTTAGACCCCGCCAGAGTAATGCCGGGTTAAAGTTTTCATTTAGGTTACCTTCAAATTTCATTGGTTCGGGTAGTCTACCGCCTTCAGCCATAATTATTATGGGAACTTCTTTTGGTTCTTCTATGACTTGTAATAATAGTTATAATATACTTTTTATATGTTTATTTATTAACTTTTGATTAAGCTCACTAAGGACAACATTCACTTAACATGTGCTCAATATACAACCTAACCTATGTTCTTGTCGTGTTAGCAACCAGTAATACATTTGGTATTGTTGGTTGCCTACACTAAGTAACAGCTTATACTACATGTTTAAATAATGAGCACTGCAACCCTATGTTAGTATATCCGGATATTTTAGCTGAGTTGTTTTCTAAAACTTTTCATTTTGTATTCATTAGCAGTTATATTGCAAATATTCCTCGATTAAACTTTACTTTACAAAATTTGTGATTTTCTTCTGCCACCTGCACGTGATACTCAGCGTGTTTTTTTTTATCTGAGCAGCAATCTTTTGATAGAAGCCAGTATTGGATAATTTTTGTAGTTAGACCCATCCATCACACATAAGAGTAATAGGAAGTTTGCTTTCCTTTTCCAACAATATTTCCACCATTTTTTTCTCATAAAGATCATAAACTTCATCCAGCAATGACTCAGAGCTGCTTTCTATTATGCAGCACATAACCTGGTCGTAAAGCACTGACTGGTTTTTAGAAACAAGGATTTTCAACAGTTGCAAAGAGTAGAAAAACTCTGCTACTTTGAGATGAATGGCATGCTGTTGTGTTTTAGTCATTTTTATAACAAACTGATCTAAGTTCCATGTTCAATGTCTTTTGAATATCGATGGTTGATTTTAAAAACTGAATTGTTTCTGATTCTGCTGATTGAATTTGTCTGTATCATTACTTTTTCTTTTATTTTTTGCTGTTAATGTCTTTGAATATTGATGTAGATCTGGTACTGAACTATCTTCTTCTATCTCAATATTCTTATTAATCTCAGAATTATTATTTTCAATAAACTTGCTGCACTTTTCCATATGATGTCTAATTCTTTCTACTTTACAACAAACCTCATAGTTACAAAATTTACACCCTACTTTATTATTTGACAGCCATATAACATATTCTCATTCAGCACCTTGTGCTTTGGCAGTTTTTGTTTCTCCTTCTTTTATTTTTTTTTTTAATATTCTACCTTGCAAATTATCATCAGTAGTTGTATCGGTTTCAGCTCTGGTTTCAATACAAGGTAATTAGTCGACCTCATCCCCAGCTGTATTCACCATTTTAATTTTCGTATGTAATTATTGTAGCCTCAGAATTAGCAGTTTCGACAGAAACAGCATTTCCATTTTTTTGCTCCAAGTTAACAGTAACTGGGTCAATGGTTTTCCATCCACAGAATTCATCTTCTAAATCTTTGAAAGGAATCTCTTCTATTAGTTCTATTACAATACAGCTATTAGTATTATCAATTTGATTTGCGTCAAACTCAGTCATCATTACTAGGTTAAGTAGCAATTAGATAAAAATGATTTAACTGAATTGAATGTCAGCAAAATGTTGTTATAATCAAAAGCAATATGTTTTAATTTACTTACCTAACAAATCTTGTGATACTTGTTAAATAAATATACAATTTTGAGTTCTGAGTTTGAGGTTATGTGAAATGTCAAACTGCTAGAAACACAAAAAACCTACAAAAACACAATAACGCTCATAAAAACCCAGAAACCCAAAAACCCAACACAAATTTTCAAAAACCCGGGTCTGTCTTGGGATCATTGTATTTTTCTTTTAAACCGTTTATCCTCATCTGTATTATTCGAAAGTACACCTATTTCCATTTTCATCAACAAGTTTTTGGTTTAAAGGTTTCATAGGCTGATTAATAGACATAATTTTCTTGAGACTTGTTTAAATCGTCTTTTTGTGTGAAAATTCCTTGGCCAGAAGTAACGCTGTAGGTACAAATTCTTCCACTTTAACGTATTCTTATCCTTTTATTTTACCATACTCGAAAGGTTAAGAACAAGCTACTGCTAACGGTAGCTCTTCCGTCTAGTGAGTATGAGGTCGTGAATTTTAAAAATGTCTTTTCTTACATTTGCAATATATTAGTTTAGTTTTTTTTTTTGAGCGCCAGTGACTTTTTAGTTGGAATTCACAAACCAAGGAAAATAATTCAAGAGGGTTAGATATGTGAGAGTTATTTTTCAGTTATAATAAAACAACATAATTATTGTCTTTCATTATTAATAATTTTATTACTATATATTTTCTTTTTAAATTCAATCCTAATCAGTTTTTTCTGTTTATGTAAGAATGAATGAAAAACAGATGTTTTTCAGTATAAGACAAAATGTTTATAATTATGATAAAAATCCAAATCCCAAAAATAAGCAAATTTATATATTTACAATTTCCAAACATTATTTGGATGCATATATCCAAAATATATATCAAAAATATACCTACAAAGAAAATACCTAAAACTACTTAAATACTAATATTAAAATTCATGAATTTTATTACACTCTCAAGAGGTCAGTCATTACTCATTAATAAAATTAAATTTTTATCTTCAAACCTTAACCTATTCCTCTTTATATTGTTGTCTTCAGTAGGGTCTGCATCGTTTTTTATGGGGCTTTTAGTATCTGCTTTAATCCATTCTGATATAGTTCTAATAGATACTCCTAAGGTTTTACAATAGTATATTATTAAGACATGAGCTTGAGGTAAGTTACGACACGAGCCGCAGGCGAGTGTCGTAAATCTTAAGCGAGTGTATTAATAGCCATTACATAAGAGTTGCATACAACACTATTTTTTCTACGACCAAGAAACTAGCATTGCTTTATTTTTTTTATTTTTTAATACTTTTTTATATAAACAATAATAAATAAAATATGAAAGAAAAATAAATTTTTCGACTTAAATTTTATTCCTACAAAATAACTACTAACAATAAACATAAACGAATTCATATTAACATTAAACAAGATACATTACATTTTAATCAGTTTTGTTTAAATACAAATTTTGAATAGTACAATTATTAAAAAGTACTTGAGGTGTACCATCTTTAGTCACAAACGAATTTTGTACTCATAGATGAAGAGGGCAAATTAATATGAATTTCATTATTTGTATTATCAATTGAATGGAGAATTTGATTAGAAATATTAATTTTACACTGTATTGAATTGTCTATATAATTCTCGGCAACCGCAGTTGACTTCCAACCGCCGTATCGTTTTAAAGTCGTGATGTCGCCCCCTGCATCGACTAACAAAGTGGCAGAGCTTCTACGGAAGCAGTGCCCTGTATATAAATTTGGGTTTTGAAGATTTAGATATGTAGCTATTTCTTTACCCAAATTTCCGAATTTATTTATACCGATATTTTGTTGTACACATTTTCCGTTTCGGTAGCAAATAAAAAAAGATTGTGTGGTACAATCTTTCGGCCTTAAATTTATATATTTTTTACAAATATTATAGTATTTTCCTGTTACTGTAAACGTTCTTGGTATTTTGGTTTTCGTGTCAAGAATATTTATTATGAAATTGTCCTTAAAATCTTTGACGTTTTGAAATTTTAAATCATGCAGTTCATGTCTTCTGCATGCTCCCATAATTCCAAAAATTAAAGCTACCTGCAAAAAAAAAACAATTTTAATCAAAAAAATAAATGAAAGACAATATTCATAATTTTTGTGCTTGTTTAGTTTTAATTGAATAAATAAAAAAAAAAATAAAAAATAAAAAAAAATGCACTACTGAGTGGGTCTCGAACCTGGCCTGTACAGATTGAAAACAATCTTCGTCAGCGCTGTTACACACTGAGCTACGCGCCTGCATTGACAAGTCATCAATATAAAGCATATTATATACGTATGTTACTGCTATGCAAAATAAGTAATAAATTGTAAAAAATATGTATTTACCTTAGTCATTAGGTATTTTTGGTCTGGTGCTTCATCAATAATTTTTTTAATTTCTTCTGGCAAAAAGGTTTTTGATTTTTTGCCGCTATATCCTTCGGATTTTCTTTTTAAAAATGCTTGCAATTTTGGATATTTGCTAATATCAGTTTCATGTTTAATATTGAGTTGGGTTTTTAAAATAGAATAATGTGTCCAGAGAGATGAGGATTTTAATTTAATTGAGAGTTCTTCAAAGTATACTAGCAACACATTTTCAGAAAAGGATGATACTGTTCTTGCTACCTTCCAATCCATAAATTGACTATAAATTTTATCATATACCTTTTTTGATTTAGCTGGTAATAAACTATCGCTTACATTTTTCGCCTTTTCAGCGATTTTAGGTGGTGTACCTGAAAACTCTTCGTCGCTCGACATTTTTTTAAAAATAAGTGAGACCTATCTACCTTTTTGGCTAACGCGAAAGATTGAAACTGTCATAAAATACGAATCTCTTAGAAACTGTCAAACATTCTACAGAAAATATTGGGTCTGCCTACTTGGTTATTTAAAAATCTAGATTTCTATTGGTCAATTTTTCAGTTTCATAATGAAAACCAGTGTTATAATGAGTATCATTATGAAACTGAAAATTAGCATTTAATTAACAACTTATAGTACAGGAGTAGAAAAAATATGGTTTTGCATACCCACACCTGTTCACCTTTTCTATATATTAAAAAGACTCAGACATTTGACTATCTTCAGCTTTTCTATTTCTTACTCTATTTCTTGCTTGTTATGATTGTAGTTATTCATAATTTCTGTTACTATGTTGTCAGCACCTTCGGTTTTTAAAAATGCCTTGCATTCATCTTTTGTCTGTGCACAACAAATCCAACGTTTAGCATACTTTTTTAACATCTTATGAAAACGATATTTGAAGCCATCTAACAGATCTAATTGTTTTCATCTTTCAATTATTACAACTCTCACAGAACTCATTTTGACAAACAAAAATGAACACCCTATACAAATCAAGCAAACTATATTAAACATTTTGTAGGTTGAAAACTCTTTTTATATCTGATATCCATAGATGTATAACCAATGAAATCCTTCCATAATAGGTAATTAAAATATCATTTGGTACAGAAATTTAGAAAGTAATTAGAATTTCCAAAATACCGATAGCAGGAAGATTAGAAAGATTATGTGACTCGGGACTTAATTCAGCCATCTAAATTTCTTGACTCTTCTTAATTCAGGTAGATGGGAATCAACTTACCTTTGCCCATACTGACATCACATATACATAAAAATATGTTAAGCCGTTTTTAGAGAACGAGCACAAAATCACTTTTAAAATTTCAACCTTAACACCCTGTAACTTTTGTACCATTAATTTTTTATGTAACCAAGTTAGCTTGAATCGACTTATTCTCGACCCCAGAAACTGGTTAAATTTACTGTACATCTTTTTGTTAAACCCCTGTATATTATGAATTAATAAATTAAATAAAAAAAATAATTTTTATATAGATTATTTTAAATTTACAGGTCGAGATTGTGGGCTGTCGCCAGCTGACGCTACAATCTTAAGCAGTTACCAATGGAGCTTTTAAAAAAATATCGTTTATACGAAAAGTATTTTAAAATAAAATATATACTAGGAAGTGAACAACTGTAGAACCTGTCTTCTACATAACGCCATGCCTACTATGTTTCCTGCATTAGAAGAATCTTCCTCAGGTGGTGTAAAAGATAACAATTACAGCCAGAGAAAAATTTCAATAAATCTAGATTATGATTTACACACCTATTAATATACTTCAGAACATCGTTATTATACCAGGTAAGTCTCAATAAATAACACTTTAAAGCTTTATTGGTAATACCAGAGACAATCCAGCGAGACGTGTAACTCAATGTATTTTTTTTGTTCGTTAAAAGTTATTTGGGCGATTGTAACCACAACCAGTCTATGATGGCGCCACTAGTAAATAGCGGGAAAATTAAAAATGCTTTAGGGCGGGAAATTCAAACAGATTCAGAAATAAATAGTTTTTCTATACAAATTTACAGGAGAAACAAAAACTATTGTTTCACTGTATATTAAAAAATATAAAAGCTTCCAATACCATCAAATTTTTTATCATATAAATAATCATTTTATTAAAGGAAGTTTTAATCAGTTTAATATAAGCAGTGAACATAGTTTTTATTACTCTTGTAAATTTCGCTAAAAAAAAACTTGAAACTTCTATTGATTATCAAATATTTAAACTTGGAAAAATAATACACCAAACTCTTTTTCTATAAATTATATTTTTGTAAGGTACAGTAAAACAAACTACAATTGCTTCGTTTAGAAAGTACCTCGTATCATTTTGTGACAAATTACCGCAAATTACAAAGAAAGTAACAGTTGTTATATATTCATAATATATTTAAAAACTAATGTAACAAATATTTTATAAAGTATAGAGTATATCAATACCTTTTTGCCAGACTATCATAAGTGCCATTTGAACAAATATTGCTTACGTTAGTCTGGCAAAAAGGTATCTATATGTTATGACTGTTTATTTTAATAGAAACCATGGAAACGAAACAAACACACACATACACTCAACACAAATGTATAAGGCCCGAGTCGAGTAAGTTCCCATCCTGTAAACTGGATCGAAACCTGCTAAACCCATTCTGTACACCCCCTGCTAACTCCTCTTAGGGTTATCAAGATCAATAGATTTATATGCCATCCCTTCTAATAGGGAATGAAGGATTACATACTATCATCATTTAAACAGGATTTTGCTGAAGGCTTACCCCTGTTATTTTGTTTGTGTATCTTGTGCCTGTACATTCCTGTTGTGTCCCCAGTCATGTAAAAGTTTTCCTAGTCTCCTGATTTGGTTACTAGGTGGACCTTCTCCAACTAGTAGTCTAATCTATTTGATCTGTTCTGCAGCAGGAGGTACTTTTCAAACATTGCAAGTAATATTATTAATAATAAACACTATTTAAAGATGAATACATTTTTGTAATTTTTTTGTCATTACCCCTTACCTGTCTCTTACACCACTAGGGTATACCTATTTTCCATATTCCCTTAATTATAGATTACCTTACAATGTTTGAATGAATATAACATTTTACCCATGAAAAATCTAATTTCGTATTTAACTTTTTCAATTTCATTTGAAACAATTGGTACCTATATTACAATTTATTATCAAAGAAAATTTCTAATAAAGTTATAAGCAAATCCTACTTAAACTACTGGTTGTTCTGCAGGATAAATTAACTTTTCTTGAGATTGATCTCTCTCTAAAATCCAAAACCGACCTGATGTCCCCAAATTTATTTTCCAATGCATCCTGATTTAAAATTCTGCCCTTTTGTGATTCAATTTTTTTTTTCCTTTAGAGTGGCTATTAGAGGTAGGTGTATGTAAGAAATAGCCAATCTCTAATCATTTCAAAAGTCCTTTGCCAATACTACATGTGTAGATTCTTTACTCTGCATACATTTTACTTTTTTAGTAGGTAGGAACTTTGTGCTGCCATTAAAGCTGTCCAGACATTCATCTACCTACTTAATGAACAAAAGTAGCTGTAACAATGGATCTCTGTTCCAATTCACCTAAAATAATTATAGTCATTTTGTAATATATTATTAAACACACACATTATACAGTGGTTTTCTTAATAAATTGGAAATTACTTACCTCTAGAACGAAATGTGTACAAAAACGTGAGTTTGGTTCCAGAAATTGCTTCATGCAAAAAATAATATGCAAAAATAAACATTCCCCCCCAAAGAAAATTAATTAAACAAGAAAATCAGACTCAAAGAAATAAACGGGGCCCAAATTAAATTAATTTTAATAAATTGCACACGTTCATAACAACATTCATAACATTGTCAGTTGTCAGTTTTAATCGATACGTCGACGACAAAAAACCAGCAACATCAGCGACCTCTTAGATTGGTGTTAGTTTTATTGGAGGGAGATAAATATATGTAAAGATCAATGTAAAAGAGAAAGAAAGTCATATATGTAATTTAAATGGACCACCGAACAATTTTTCCTATTAAGTTACACGTCTCTGTTGTCTCTAGTAACCCCACTTTGAATTTGATTTATCAACCGAATTATGTTTTTAATATTTGGATATTGTTTTGTCAGAAGTATTATTGATTTCTCAGAAGTTATTATTGATTTCTTAGAAAATTTTATTCTTGATAAAAGCGCCAGCATCACCCAGAAATATATTTTCGTTTTACTTTGTTTTACTTAAATTAACACTAAATGAAACTCAAAAATAGTAGCATAATGTTATCTAAAAACAGTTTAAAAATCACAAATACAAAATCCCGCCCAAAACAAACAAAGTGTGAATAAACAAACATCCTACTTATAGGTGACAAATGACAGGCGCGCGAAAATTAATTTGAATCGCGAATAGCCTTACTGGAAGTCAAATTCCAAATTTATTTATTTATTGAAATTATATGCATAGGTTAAAAATATTTTATGCACTAAAATATGCTAATAAAAATTTTTAAAATTTAAAATGATTGGAATCAACAGTTTATAAAAATATCAATAGTTTTACTTTATTTTTATATTTATATCTAAGTTTAATGTAATAAAATTACTATTTTTAAATATCTTGTTTTATTATTTTCCTTAGTAACCTAATTCACCCCATGTCCAGCCTGAATACGACTGCTTTTATGCTTACAATTTTGATTTATGGTTTTGAAAATAGGCTGAAATAGATCAAAGACGACACGGCCGAGTATCCCTTCCAGGTAGTACGTGTCAAATCCTACATTTCATCCGTTCCATACCTCACATCATACGTCTCTTCTTTCCTGATCTACCACTGGATGGAATCGATGTCTGCGCCAAGAAAATTTTATTTCATCAATGAAGAGTTACCATTTGTTATTTCTGGTGACAACACTGTTGTCCTTCCACCAAAAATTTAGGGGTACGGTTTTCTTGCACTGTGCCTGTAGTACCAAAACCAATTTCTCAATACAAATCTGGAAAATAGTCTGGAACAATTTGTCAAAATTTCTCACTACAGATTCAAGTCAAAGTCTTTCGTCAGTCTGTTGAGCCTTTCGTTTTTGGAGTTGCCAAACCCATGCTTTATAGCCAAAACGGATCGATTTTCCTCTGATAAACTGCTACGAAATCATTGACTCTTCGATAGACATACAAGTACATACAGGCGTATATCTGATAACATTTGGTTTATTTTTTCGATCAAAGGTCGTAACTTGGCCATTTTATCATTCTCGGCTAGGTTGTTGTCGGCTGCGAGTAGAAATCTAAATATTTCGTCAAATTGGTTCCTTCTAATACAATTATTATAAACCAAAAAATTTTATGTGTCATCTCGCTCTTCACTAAACGTGCGAAGTCTGGGAACGGCTTCGTAACCACCTATATAAAGAAATTCAATAAGAATCAGCATCAAGCTTTATGTGTAGTAAATAAACTAGCATGCCTGATACCATCCATCCATAAAAAAAAAACAAAAACAAGCACCATGTTGCCGATTTCCAATCTACAATTTTTGCTGGCAGCATATAGAACGAACGCTATTTCTTACAAGAAGTTACAATATTTCCGGATTCAAGCAAAGCTCCAGAGGCTCACATTCATCGTCTAATGTAAACACAGGAAAAAGTTCGATATTGATTGTGTTTTACTTCCTTTCATGTCACCTTTATTGTTATGGGTCTTATATGTTGCTTTCCGCTTGTGCTTAAAGCTGCTTTGGGTTTAGTCTGTTAGGGTAATTACAGTCCAATAATTCCTGTTCCAATTCCTGGTACAATTCAAGCAATTCCAGTGAAAATTCCAACAATTACACGAGGTTGTACACCATAATTCCACCACAGTTTACCCCTCGGTTTAAACCCTAATAACTTAATTTAATTACACAACAACACTCCACTTGAAAATGTGCCTATATACTTTCAAACACAAAGAAATGTTTGTAACTAATAGAAATGTACACAGGTATGAAACCAGACAGGCTGACGAACTACACATACCTTATGCACGACTCAAGGTAACATCTAATGCGCCAAATTATTTGGGGCCCAAATTGTTTAATAAGACTCCTCGTTGCCGATTTACAATTTTTGCTGGCAGCATATAGAACGAACGCTATTTCTTACAAGAAGTTACAATATTTCCGGATTCAAGCAAAGCTCTATAAACTCCAGAGTCTCACATTCATCAATGTCAACACAGGAAAAAGTTCGATATTGATTGTGTTTTACTTCCTTTCATGTCACCTTTGACTTCAGTGTTATGGGTCTTATATATTGCTTTCTGCTTGTGCTTGAAGTTGTTTTGGGTTTAGTCTGTTAGGGCAATTACAGTCCAATAATTCCTGTTACTATTCCTGCTACAATTTAAGCAATTCCAGTGAAAATTCCAACAATTAGACGAGGTACAACATAATTCCACCACGGTTTACTACTCGGTTTAAACCCTAATAATTTAATTACATAATCAACAACACTCCACTTGAAAATGTGCCTATACACTTTCAAACACAAAGAAATGTTTGTAACTAATAGAAATGTACACAGGTATGAAACCAGACAGGCTGATGAACTACACATACCTTATGCACGACTCAAGGTAACATCTAATGCGCCAAATTATGTGGGGCCCAAATTGTTTAATACACTCTTGTAATAAAGGATAGTAATTCATTTTTTATTTTTAACAGAAAATTGAAAGGTGTTTACTAGAATATTGTCCTACCCATATTTTATTCTATTTTCTAGTTTTATGCTTTTATCATATTTTTATTTTATTTACTTGTATTTTGACGAATCCCATATATATTGTCTTATGGTAAATAAATTATATTTATTTAATTATTTAAAAGATAGATTAAGCAAGGAATCTAGCAGCAATTTAAGTTTTCATGACGTACATGGCATGGCATAATATAATAATAGCTTTATATACCTTCAATCATGTAAACTGTATATATAAATAATGCATACCCTTAAAGCAAATGTTTTGTCCCACCATCTCTAGAATGTTTCTGCAATTGTTGTTTATCCCACAATATACATAAGGGTGGGGTGAAAAATTAAAAGATGGTTGAAATTTTTTAATATTGAAAATTTTTGAATAAAAGAAGTCCATTAATTTTAATACGAAAAAATGTTGCAATGTAAATGGGAAGTAATTAACTTTCCAACTTGGAAATATTAGAATAAGTTTGATTATATAAATAGTTGTAAATAATATTGTATACAAGTTTATAACCTGTCAGTGTTTTGCTTTGTTTCCTTGGACAACATAGCATTCGCCATTGAAGCTGCAGATGATTTATTAGACTCTTGTGCTAGCTTAGCTCTGTAAAATGCAAAATAAGAGTGACGGGCAGATATACAGGGTGTTAAAAAAAAGTGTCACAAAATAAAACGGGGGGTAGTATGGACCAAAATATGCAGAAAAGTCTTAATAAACATATGTCCGCAAATGAATGGTTTCAGAGATACGGAGTGTTTTGTGTTTTGTATCATTTTTTGATTATCTTTTTTCATTCTCAAAAACTTGCTTTTCTTATCGGAGTCTACCGATGTTTTTTTATATATAGATACTATTTGCAGTTATTATTTTGTTGGTGAATAATTTTATAAATTTTCGTTATGCCTGTTTACACTAATATTGAATTAGCTGACATGCATTTTATGTACGGTCGTGCAAATGGCAATGCATTGAAATGGAGGAAGGGCACTTTGAACATCTCATTTAACTCTATGTTGTTATTGATTGTTTATAAATATCATTGTTTTTTTATAATAATAAAAAATTGTTATAAACACAAAATGGTCCGTATCTCCGAAACCGTTAATTTGCGGTCATATATTTATTAAGACTTTTCTGCTTATTTTGGGTCATACTATTCACCATTTCATTTTGTGACACTTTTTTTTTAACACCCTGTAACAATATTTCATATACCGTAAAACAGGATTACTTGATAAGATTTTGACATACATGAATAGTTTGCGAGCTTAATATGCAACTTTAGAGCAATTTAAAAAAATGTCAACCACTCATTAGATCCTACGGAACGAAGTGAGACCATTCTTATCTAATATACTTTTCGATAAAGGAAATATCAAGGGTTTTTCAATCCGCCCCACAATGACTGTTACTTGACGTGCAATTCAAGTTGCAACCTCTATGAGATTAAATGAAACAAAAAAAAAAACGTTAGAAAAACACTGGTTTTATAAAAAATACACTTTATTAAAGAAAATATTTATTTTAGCAATACAAACATTTTTGAAAGGTGCAAAATAAACAAATACTAGAATTAACAAAAAAACATTCTTATTGTTGGTAATGGGATAAGTAGCTACTTACACAAATTATAACTGAAGGCCTGGGAACTTCAAGGATCTTCTTAAAACTATTGTCGAAACAAGTATTCTTACAATTTCGCTTTTTTCTACCAATGCCTTCTTAAATTGGTGGAAAATATACAGGGTATTTCATTAAGAATGATAGGATTTTAATTTTAAATAAAACAAAGGTGTGATATATCAACTTAATTCTTGTTTTATTTTGAAGCTTGGAAATCGCAGTTATGTTCGGAAAAAGATATCGTTCAAATGTTCACAACGGCCTCGTTGACACTGAAGCACCCGATCGCTCCAATTTCTGATCATTCTGTGCTATAATTTCGCAGTATTTCGCCAATAACTTGAAGAATATTCTCGTCCAAGTGATCATCCAAAGTCTGTGGCTTGTTGGCATAGACTTAATAGCCCCAAAGGAAATAATCCAGGGTTGTCAAATTACATGACCTTGACGACCAATTCACAAATCCTGTCGTGAGATAATCCAATCGCCAAACCTTTCCCTCAGCAAAGTGAGCGTAAGTAGGTAATGGGACACTTGAGCTTAGGAACCATTCTTCCTTTGATGATGCCCCCAAAGGTCATTAATCATTTTAATTACCTATCAGTCATTAATTGCTTTGTCCCTAATTAATGACCTGTCAATCATCGTGACAATGTAATTTGCTAATTTAATTCGCTAAATGAACGTAAAAAGCGGCTACTTTTAATTGAAAAGAAGGATACCACAAAGCGGGTAAAGGAAAAGATACCCGATTCCAGGTATACGGGTTCGGATCTTTAAGGGTCATAACTTAATAATTACATTTTTGACTACTTATATCCAAAAGGTGCTGAACTATGGTCAGAAAGAAACTTTGGGTTTGTGGATTTAGGCTCATATTTGCATTTGTGGGGGTTAAAACTGTATTTTTAATGGTATCAAAATTAGTTTAGAAACAGAGTGATTTAAAGATATGCCCTTGACTTAACAGATAATTTTAAAAACCTAATCTTTAGTAGGCTAGAACTTACAGGCATAATTTTTTGGGCCAACTGACACAAATTCTACTATATACGAGACAGGTCCTTCTTTTTTTAAGTTCGTCGGTCATATCACCAATAAACAACTCACCTGTTTGTATATCAATGGTACCTGGTTTTGACACATATATTACCGAGTACGTATCGTAATACAAAACTCTTCAAGCTCCTCTAGGTGACTGTATAACTTGAGACGAGTCATCGTAGTAACGAAGGCTGATATTACCACGTTGACTGTGGATAAGGATTCGGAAGTTTCTTTCCTGTACTCCCAATTAACAATTAGTGTATCTTCGTTTGCAGCTAGTACTCTATTTACATTTAAAGAAAGGTTGGACATCATGCTAAAAAATACTGCAGTTTTTTAATTGTAATACGCTTAGACTGATTCTCACGTTGCTCAAATTTGCAGCAAAAACTATTTAGCATAAGTTTAGCCAATGAACGTAAGTCCGGATTGTCGGCCATCTGCGAAAACCTCAATTTGACATCTCGTTCTAAAAAACCTTCCAATATACTGGTCCTTCTGGGCTTGGGTTCGATAATTTGCAGGCCAATCAGATGACTATTGTTTTATCTTAATTCATTTATTCATCATGCCTGTAACATTGTTTCCAAACTAAATTGTATCATATGCCCACACTCAAAGTGTACGAGTTATCCTTTCTTAATTGCTTTATTAACCTCTGCTATTACCCATGTTCCTGTTAAAGCTCGCTCTTCATCAGAATTGTGTATATTCTTCAGAATTGAGGTTCTCTCCACATTCTCGACAGATAACAAACATGAGTTTGTTGTTCATTTTTTGCGGTATAACTGGGTGTAGATCTCTAGGAGGTAACACACTGCACTTTACAAGTCCTGAAACTTTGGTTAATGATGAGCATTCATCGCCTACGTAAACTGTCGGATGACCAACAGGGAATTGTCCATATTTACAAACCTATGGGTACAGTAAACATACATCTACATACTTAATTTTTTCATTGTCTTGAGTTTTGTAATAGTCTGAAATATGTCCATTCTCAATAAAATATCTTTCTGGGATCGAGGGGTGTTTTGTTACGTTAAAATTTCTATAACTAATTGAATAGATCGAAGTGATAAATACCTACCTATTTGAGTTGCTTCTGTAGCTCTAAGTCAGGAACACACAGTGTATTCAATAGTATTTATTAAATTGTATTTGAGAGGTGCATTGATAGTTACTAAACTTAATATTGTTAAACATAATCTCCAACCATAAATAAAACTCCACAATAGGCTCACTGTTGAGTTTATTGATATATATGAAATATTAACGTTCATATAGATACATATAGAATAACAACGGCTAATTACCACAAGTAATGTAATAGGTAAGTTAAAAATATCCCAAAGAAGTTGTTTTATAATCGCCATAATGAAATTACTAGTTTTTATCTAGCCACGAAACCGCTATATGAAGATTATAAAACGCATTATTGATTATAAAATTATGCTAATATTTAACTATAAATTAAATTACACGTTTCCCGTACATGGGGAATTTGAAAGTTCACATAAAATTTAAAAAAAAAAAAAAAAAAATTGATCTCGCCAAAATAAAAGTTTTAAGGTCGGTGATACCTTAAACACTGGAACAGCAGTGCCACTAATAGAACTTTTCTTTAATATCCGTAGACTGTGAAGAGGTAGGCCAACCTCCACATGGGTTAGGCCTATTGCTGGATGAGATGGTCCAAACCAATTTGGGAAAGTCCTGAATATAAATCAGCGCCACTATTTCTATCCAAAGCTGACTCCTAGACCCAGTTATTAGAATATTTAGATTCTTTTCATAACACGTGCTCTTAGTACTCTTCAGGAAATCAGTACTCCGCAGGAACTTAACACTCCGCAGGAACTTTAGAATGAGACATCCTATAGGTACCTAGCATATTTTTCTCTAGTGATATTGTTTTCATAGATTTACTGACCAAGAAAATTATTAAATGTTGGATTATTATAACTTACCCCTATCATAGGGAGTGCCTTGCTTCAAACGAACAAAATGGCGGACAGCCCAGTTACAAAAAAATCCACGACAGCTTTTCGCCAACCAGTCTTGATCTTTAATAAAACCTATTTCCAATTTGAAATTCAATATCCACTACCAGCGGATTAGTTCGGTATCTCCAAATTACTCGTACTTCACATTCCACTATGTATTCCTTTTAAAAATGTATTAACACTAGTTTTCGAACCAAAAAGGCTGAATCACTTTGTGTCGTCTTAAATTATTCTCCCGAGCAAAATATCAAATGCGCAAGCTCATGTAAAAAAGAAACAATCAGGCACCTTCTCCTGCCTCGAGATCGTAAATGACGAAAAGGGTATCTGTGGATGGAGGAGACTTGAGAATCAAACTGACTGTAGCACATATCTTGCAAAAGATTTCTGCGCAGTTATGGATACTGTTGTTGATGATTTCCTTAAGGGAATATTACGTGTCTTGTCTATTTTCACCAGAGCTGAAAGTAGGAAGAATGTCTCCACACTGAAAAACAAGAGGAATTATTCTTGTAATAAAAAATTAGATAAACAAAAAGACAAAATAAAATTATTCTAATAGTCAATTAGCATGCTGCTAAACACAAATAGAATACGAATAGAACGATGTAAAGGATCGTCAATAAGAGTGGGCTTACCACTATGAACTGGACTGAACGAAATAGAAACAAGTAAAAAAATAGAGGCGAACTTACTGTTCGACGCTAATACATAAGATCCCACATAGTCTAGAATCACTGAAGCTCTGTGGAGCTGGTCAGTTGAAACGTGCACTGAAAGTAACAGTGCATCGTTTGCTAGTGCGATAAGGGCGTTGGAGGGGTGGGGCGGGGCTTATAGGTGGCCTTTGTGGAGTGGGGCGGTTCGGTGGTTGGATGGTAGGTATCTGAGCCGCTGGGTTGGGTGGCGAGGGTGTTGGAGGGGTCAGTCCGGGGATATGGTCTTACATGATGTTTTTCATTCACAGATCCTTATTATGTACTTCAATTAATTGTACACCCCATGAGCGAATGTTTAAACATGAACGGCGTGCATCTCAAGGAAGTTACCTTCCTACATGGTTGTGCCTCTCAGAAATAGTCTTAATGAAGAAACATATTCGGCAAAGTAAATACAATCCGTTGGTCGAAGAAATTAAAATCATAGAGGAAATATCACCTTAATTGACAATGCTGAGAATTCCTTGAATATGAATCAAGAGCTAATCCAACATTCTTCTGCAAATAACATTTCTAAAAACATGCATGTTTGATTTCCCGGCTGTACCCATCGACTTTCACCCCAGCTACTTGGATCTCCTTACCATTAGTCGCATGTTGAATACGTATATTGCGCTGTTTGTTCTCCCAAATCAACCACTTGATTGCCGTAAAACATTAAGAAGTTCTTCTTTCTTAAAGCTGTCTTGAAAATACAAATCATTGTCCATTAGAAAATTTTGTATATCCGCTTTCGTTCGAGTTCTTATTTGGAATATTAGTGAGCTGTCGTGAATGGTAGTCTTCCATTTTTTTACCACATAATTTCAATGAAATGTGAACCCAACCTTCGCTTCCTTCTCAATGTAAAATAACCAGCCGTGATCCTTTATTTACTGGCATTTTGGGCGTACACTTTTTTGATCCATCTGGCCATCCCTTCTTAACTGTGTCGTGCGTGTCATACCATGTTTTATCCAAATAGTAAATTTTTCTAGTTTCTTGTCTATATCTCGTTATTTGTTCTAAGTATCGAATATCGATTAATCTCTTGATTTCCATAACTGCTTGCCGTTTATTTATTGTTTTAAATTTAAATCCCATTTTCTCTAACCTGTTCTGAATAGTTCTGTCACAGCAGCTCAAGTTATATCTCGTGTTTTCAAATTTTTTCTTATTATTTCATTTGTTATTGTTCTTTTAACTGACGTATAAAGTTGTTTTCAATCGTTTACCAAAGAAGTATTTAAATAAAATAGTAGTAGTAATTTTGTGTCGAAACCAAACTTCTCGTGCAGATTTGTGTACACGTTGAAACATATTTTCTGTGCTTGATAATTCAAATGATTTCATTTTTTCTTGACTGGTAGCTCTTCATCTAAATCACTATCACAAATTTTCACGATTACAATACTTCCCTTTTAACGAGGGAAGTAAAGATAAAATAAGTATTCTCAATCACTTGAATGCTTCTCTACTATTTTTAAAGGTGATGTATCAGTTTCCTTAGTTTTTTGTATGTTGCCGGCTGGCTTTAAAGCTTTTAAAGTCACACTTAACTATATCTCTTACTCGTACTATAAATACACTGCTTTTTTTGTATTGAAGTACACGACTTGTCACTGATAAATAATCAAAAAGTCTTGATTATACCATAGGTAATTTTTTTGACAACTCTACATTTTTATGGTTGTTGCACCTTATTTTATTCCCAATATTTTTGACTTGCATATAAAACTACTTTATTATTATTAAAATGCTTTTGATGGTTGTTTGTGCCTTCAGCTGTACTAGTTTTATTATGGTTAAATTAATAATAAATGAATATTAACTAGTGGTTTATTTAGTATCTTTTAAACTAGGATCGCTAAATAAATACCTACACTAGTATTCAGTTCGGCATATCGGTTAGACTTGCCAAACATTCTTCCAAACAAGTCTCTAGCGCTTTAACCTGAACAAATATTTCATTTTTCTTTTTTACATTGACCGCATCACTCGCTCACGACTCACATTTTCATTATACCCTAAATCCTCCAACTGCTTGTCCACTTTCTTCTCACGAAGTAGTAATAAATCAATCTGTTGTCGAATATCCATCTCTTCTGAAGTCAATTCAGCTCCCTCTCTGTTGGTCAGAATGTTTTCTCGTGTTTCTGCTTTTTACTCTCAAATGCTAGTTTAGCTGCATCAAATTTTGCGAGTTTCAACACCTAGAGTATAATCCCTTCTTATTTTTTTTTTTATATTTATTAGTGTAGTAACCTTAGTTTCTTATTTCTTTAATAAGGCTAAATTGTACATAGGGTGCGAGTTTTCAACCATCAGGGGTAGGCTAGTTGATGTCGTGGGTCGGCTCGTTGTGGCCGCGCACCCAAACCCTCTTTTTACGTACAATCAAGGACTGTTTTGCAGGCCAGGATCTAAAAGCCAACTTTTTGCTTGAGGGGACCACTTAAATTTTGGCGCTCTTTTCGACTTCTTTGACTTCGTAGTTTTTAATAAACGTAGTTTCCCTCTATTCGTCATTGGGCGGGAGCTTACGGGTTTCGCGGGTTCTGGCGATGTCGTGGGGCAACTTGTTCTGGCCACACTTAAACACTTCCTCTTCGGTGCAATCATTGATGGCCTTGTAGGTTTAGATTTAAATAACCCATCATCGATTGCGGCGCCAAGTTTCCTTTTTTGCGTTCTTTCCAGTTTATATGGTTTCACTTTGACACTCTTTAGGAGTGGTATTTTCTTCTCTGGTTTCTCAAACTTATCCGCACTGTCAACATTCTGGTTTCCTTTCCTAGATTCATCCACCAATGGTAGGGCATTCGTGGTCACATTTTAATTTTTGCTTTCTTCTGCTTTGGGTAGACTCCGCCCTAAATCCTCCAACTGCTTGTCCACTTTCTTCTCACGAAGTAGTAATACATTAATCTGTCGTCGAATATCCAACTCTTCTGAACAGTGTTGCCAGAGTGTCGTTAAAGAAATCCGCTACAAAAATTGAAAAATTTTGCTACGTTCCCCTACGCGCTACGGTCTCTTGTCATATGTCGTAGATCATCTGTCATATGATATACGTCAACTGTCATATGTCACATTTCTCTTGTTTTACGTTCTAGTGACAAATTGTCTTGTAGGATAACGAATGTCTCGCGACAGTATGCATTTGGCTGTCACGCACATGCGCATACGGCATACTTAAATAGAGCACGAACTTCAAAAATGATTACCATTAATATTAGAGGAGTTTAAATTTAAACATTTTCCACAGTCTTTGAAGAAAGAAAATATTACTTACCTTATATAACAAGTTATCTATTTTTTTTATAACTGATTAAACTTGATAAATTTTATTTATATCTTTAATGAACTTTATAAATATTTTTGGAGTATGTAAATAAATAAAACAATTTTGGTAAAAAAATGTATTTCTTAATCTAGTATAATAATAATAATACTCTCCCTATAATTCACAGCCTTACGAATGAATTTTAACCCAGGAAGCAGAGCTTGTGCGGGGTAGGGGCGGCTATTATTATTATTTGCTAGAGCGCTCCGGGGCGACTTACAGATGATTGATGGTGCCATTTGACTTACAGGTGAGGAAAACCCGGAAAACTCCACCCTCCATCATAGTTATACAATATATTATAAAAATACAAAGCTGTACAAAAATCTACCTAAATACATAATATATGAAATAAAATGGTATTTACAGAGCTGTATCAGTGCTTATCCAAATATTATTAAAAACAGAATGTTACAATACATAGATAAAAACACACCTATATGGGTTCCTTAAAAACAGTAGTACTTTAGATAACAAAATGATAGTGGTAGTAGTAGTATAGTATATGTGGATTAAGATTATTTTCAACATATATTTTCGGGATAAAAAAATGATATGTTACAATGGAAGGAAAGTAATTCAAACACAATAATTGAACAAAACTAATGATAAATCAGAAACGTTTTTAAAATATTCAGCTTATAAAATAAAAATGTACAAATATAAAAAATAGTTAATCATTATAAGTATGATCAAAACCTGGAAATATTTTTAAATAATAGTTCATCATTAAATTTTTTTAACTCATTCATATATGACCAAAATTCTACAATGTCACTTTTATTTTTTAGTATTTCTGCCCTTTCATTTTCATTAAAATATAAATATATTTGTTTTAATTCTGTTAGAGCCAGATCAGGATTTATAATGTGGCTAAACTTCGTTAAGACAGCTGTGTAAATCGCATTACTAAAAGTGGTATTATTTAAAGCATTACTAGGGGAAAGAAATTGCAATTCGGAATAAAACCGATCTTTTATTGGGAATCGAGTTAATGATTCCTGAACAGCTTTTTGATAAAATGTCAAACATTTTAGTTTAAACTGCTCGTTCAAATTATTATCACAATTCTGTAATAACTGCATAGTTCACTTTCTGTTGATATATTTACCATAACTTTTTCAGATTAAAATAATGCATTAATCTTATTAAAAATTGGAAGAGTGTGTTTAAAAAATGTTAAGTAAGCTTTCACATACGGATTTTGGAGTTCATTGAATATAATATTCGCAAGATGATTTTTTTCTCTAAATGAAGCTAATCTAAACAAATTAAGTAGTACGTCCCACTGACTCAGTACACTTTCTACACAATTGAATAAGGCAAGCCATCTGGTATTACTAGGCTGAATAATTTTTAATTTGGATTTATTAAAATATTTTTGTAGATTGCCTTTTTGGATTTCTCGAAAAATAGGAGTATAAATTATGTAAAACAGTTTCTACATTACTTGGTATATTATCAGCAGCTGCTACAGCGACTAAATGTGCTGAATGACAAATGCAACCATTAGTAATAATATGAGGATTATCTTTTAATAAACGTGCTTTAACCGATTCTTTATTACCCATCATTATATTTGCGTTATCTGAACAGTATCCGACATTATTGTTTATGTCTAACTTTGAATTTTTTATACATTTTTTAAATAGAGACTATAAACCCTTTGCTGTACCTTCATATGCTTCTATTTTAACAATAGCTGGGTTTTTAGTTTATTTTTATGAGTGTATCTGACAAGTATACACAATAATCTATTGTTACTTATGTCAGTACTTTCATCTAATAAAACTGTATTTTGTAGCTCATTAATTATTTCATCGCGGATAACAGGAGCCAACATATTTTTTATTATATATATACTAAGCTAAGTCTCTGTTTACCAACAACACATATTTGACCAGTCGTGCACATTTTTGAGGGTCTTAACTGTAGTTTTAGTGACCACTCCAGTACATACTGTATATATACAATTCCATTCAATACAGGATTTTGCGTATGTACCTCAAGTCATGTTGCAATATGCTAAAAGGAAAATACAAGAATTCATTATGATGTTGATTATAGATATTTTTCTTTTGCAATTTTTCAATTTACTGTTTCCTCTGTGGTATTAGGAGAATAAATTTAAATGCAAGATATTTATGTGAATTGTATTAACACCCTATTCAATGTGACTGTATTAAAAATACGTTTTCAATAGTTCTTAAACTTTCAGAGTACAAAAAATCAATTTACCTGTTATAAAATACTGTGAAGTTGAATATTGATGTGACACTTACAATGACGTTTATCAGAAATTTAAATTCTGATATAACAAATATTTATACAGGTACAGGTTTACTATAGAGTGTTTCTTTTCTGCTGGGCCCATAGTCTGGTGTAGAAGTTGAGGATTGGTATTAAAACACTTCTGCAAACCGATTAAAAACAAAACCTATTTAATACATTTCTAGGAAACCAAAAATAAAATACTGGGTACTAACATCTAATAAAGTATTTGATCCAACAATCTTAATTTTAAAAATACTGTCATCTTCATCAAAATTACTTGCATTTGACATTTTTTGCAGGCTTAATTAAATTTGTAATTAAATATATTTTAAAGACTATCCAAAACGTTTTTACTAAAGGGTGTCTTCCTCACTTTTGCCTATTAATAGGAAATTGGTTTTCAAGGGTATCCCGATTAAAAAAAATGTTTTGTTTAAAAATATTTTTATATTTCTAATTGCAAAAACCCGTCATATCCTAAAGTCTGTATAGTTCTCCATTTTTTCCTTGTGTAATTTTTCAATTAAATCAGCTAGAGTAAATAATTGATGTTGTCAATTTTATTGCGGCTGCTACACTGTGGCTTAACTGTTGGGCTGCTAATTTGACATCAAATACATTTGGATTCAAATGTTTCAGTCAATTTTAAAAGACACCGTCCCGTTTTATTAATTTTATCAGTACACTATACTTTGTTAATCAGAAAATTGTTATGTAAAAATTGTTTCTGAAACATTTTAATAAAAGCCAAACATCATAGATTTTGCCATCCAACCAGAAATACGATTTCTGTACACTTACCTTTAAATTTGTGTAAAATTGTTGATTCACACTTGAAACATCACATACATTTTCTTTAGCCGTATTGTAATTACCATTTCTTGGTTAGAAAGAGTCTTCTTCATAATATTCATAAATCCAATAAACTTGCAATCTTGTCAATTTTTCGTTATATCTTATTGTCGTTTTAAACTCATTTCATCAAACATGACAACACAATCTTTTGATGTCATAGTTTCAGATTTGATGGAAAACTGGTTGAAGCAATTCAAATTTTTCGACTATTTTTTTTATAGACGATATAGCTGGGAGAATAATACCTTTTTGTCTAAGATATTTGTAAACTGATGGGCTCTTGCAATAAATTGACAATGCTGTTTTTCCTCCATAGATGTCTTAAATTTTATTTGCATATTCAATAAGCACTTGGAAAACTGTGGTGCCTGTTATCGAATTATAATGATACAAAGTTCTCTTAGAATGCAATTTTGATTTTACATGTCAGAAAAATACTGAGTTTTGTCCTCAAAACGTTACTCTACTCTTTAAATAAATAGAAAAGGAAAACCAGTACCATTTTAACAACTACAGTCAACAATTTAGTCCTTCTTCTGTTTTTGCTTGGTCTCCCTTCATTTTGCAGTTCTGTTTCAAAATTATCTTCTGGGATGTAGTCTGGTCCCGTTACACAGTCGTTATCTCAATTATATTCTTCAATTTGTATTGTTTATCTGTCTGAATCTTAAAAATTGTCATAGGTTATTATAAAACAAGGGAAATAATCATGAATATCGTTTCCCGTGAAAAAATAAAAATGCGTCTAAAAGTTTCTATTAGATGAATTGGAAACCAAACTTGGAAACGAAAAAGAAGGTTGTGGTTATTCAGAAAATTCATCATACGAATTTTAACTATATTTTATCATCATAAATTTTTGAAAGTGTTGGTAAAAATTCGTTTGGTTTATCAAAGGAGTAAAATTAGTAATTTAACAAATTGATGATGTACTCACCGATAGTAGAAGAACCTCAAATTTGCCAAATTATTGGACAGGTCAGCCCGTTCCCGTTCCACTTTGATGAAACGGTCCAGCTCGTGGAATACTATACTCGCGTCCTCTGCGAACAGACGTACGTGTTCACTTGTTTCGTAGCAACCAGTGGGGAGGCCATGATTTAAAGTTTTTGAATTAAAAGATAATTTTGAAAGTCCAACCCGAAATGCCCGATTTAGAAAATATAATTTTGAACCCACTGGTATGGATGATGTGCCCAATACAAGTGTACGTACGTGACGTAGTCTCCTGACCCACCCAGATAAAATTCTTGGTAATGGGTCAATCCATATTCCTCCCTCATGTGCCTCAATAGTATTTTTTTTGCACGGCTTTGTGGTCTGGTTGAAGGTGATCTTCATTGATGGAGGAAATTTGAATGCCGATAGAGACCTACAATTATTATCATAAAGTTTGCGTGGTTCATATCATCGTGGTAGTCGCCACTTTGGATCCTTAAAGATACAAATAGATATATACTAAGTGATATAGAAAACAAAACACCTAATATTAATGAATTTATTATAAATACTTTCTAATTAAAGTAAAGGAAAACTCTAAGTCTTGACCACAAACGTTATTTTTATTGTTATTGAAAACAGGGAAAGCGACTAGTTTCGGTCAGTGATCATCAGGCATGTAAGAAAGTATGCTAGTGCGACTTAATTTGATTAAAAATGTAAAAGTATTTTAACAATTAATGGGTTAATGATAAATAAGAATATGAAATTTACAAATTAACATGTGATAAAACTATCAAATTACTAACTTAGTACCTAAAGAGCTGACGAGACTACAACAACGTTTAAGGTATTTTAGCAATAAATGACAATGTAGAAAAAAGGTGTTAAAAAGATTATTTGACAAAAGTTGAGTAGTTTTAAACAAATACGAAAATTTAAATAATTTGTGACAGAATACAATTTAATTTTAACAAATAAGTGTAGCGATAAAAAACTATCACAAATAAGAAATATGTGAACATCAGGCATTTGAAAAGTTTTAAGTTAAATGGTAAAAGTTCATATATCAGGAGACAAACTTAATTTTAATTCACACTGGAACACTTGTACACTATTATAACAGCGTAATTACGGTTTGAAAATTTCGGTGTATGGATAACCTTCTTATTCTTACTTTCTATTTGTTTAAGTTAGGATAAAAAAACATCAGTTTTTCAACCATATCGATAAAAAGGTTTCTGTGTTATCGTCTGTTCTCACAAAAAAAAGTAAATACGCGATAATTGTGTTTTGTAGCTGATGGTCGTACAAGGGTGTCACTTAGTATATAAATATTGTATATATAAAATATACACGGTTTAAAAGAAGGATAAAAAATATAAGTTTTTCATTTTCCATGTTATTAGGCGCTTAGGGGTTTTAGATGTAATAGAGCAAACAAATTAGTAAACCTTACCCGATTTGATAATTTATCCGTTTTTTTTTAATTTACCGCTTTCATCTGACCAACGATGTGGTTGAGTATGGCTACTGTAAGATTCTTTTCTTTCTTCTGAGAAAATATAATCCCTACAAGTGACACCCTGAGACTCGGAAGTACTCGAGCGCCAGTTTTTTTTAATGTGGTTTGCTCCACAGTTCGGGCAGCTTCTAGTGGAGGTTGACGGAATAACTCCAGGGGTCTTGTTAATATCAGACTATCAATAAAAGAAGGTAACAATAACGGGCTTTAATCGTTATTGTTACGTAAAAGTATTCTGAAGCTGAAAAAAATGAAGGGGAAAGGTCGACACAAAATTATAAGCCATAATTCAAAATTAACGCATGTATTTCTTACGAAAGCTAATAACAATTGTCGTAAAATATTTCAAAGCCCCACCCTGAACAAAAAAAATAAGAGAGAACAAATAGCGGTTGCGGAACGGTAGCTGTGACAGGACGGAGCTCAATCAGACGTTTATTAATTATTTACAGAAATATATCAAAGGAACAAATTAGGTTTACAAATTCGGCCCGTGGCTGTGTTTTATTTATTATAGTAAATTCTAAATGCAAACGGAATAATGGTTTTCAAAAATTAATTAGTAGTATGTTTGTGTTAAATTAAAAAAAAATTATGGAATTCACCCTATATTTATAAAAAAAATTAAATATTCTTGTCGGTATTATTTCTTTAGGAAAATATAAAAGAAGCAATGACAATTTCCCTTATTAATATCAAAACTTTCTTTAAAAATAAAAATAAAAATATTCAGAAACTATCCCAATTACAATATCCTAACGGCTAGTCAACAAAAATAAAGCGAAAACTACCCTAACAAGCGGAAACTACCCCAAAGCAATATCTAAAATACTAGATAAGCCCTTGTGAACCACTCAACGCAGGCAGACTCTAGATTCAGATATTATTCTAAAATTCTTTTTCTAAATAAAGCGAAAGCTACTTCAACAAGCGGACACTACCCCAAAGCAATATCCAAAATGCTAGATAAGCCCTTGTGAACCACTCAACGCAGGCCGTCTCTAGATTCAGATATTATTCTAAAATTCTTTTTGAAAATAAAGCGAAAGCTACTTCAAATGATACTAATTATAATCGGAAATTAACCCAAATAATACTAATAATAATCGGAAACTACCCTAACACAATATCCAAAATTACTGACTCTAGTTAAAAGTAATACGAAATTTATTCTTGTTCTGGCACCAATTAATTTTAAACCTGTTTTATAGGAAAAATAGGAATGCATATAACTTATATTTCAGTAATTTCAAAAATTTCGGAAAAGAAAACCCCAAAATTTTGATACAACATGAAACGGAATACTAAGAAAAAATCAAAACTAGGCAAACACAATAAACACAGCCGATAAAGCAAATTTCCTACCTGAGCACGGTCGGGGCAACGGGATTCGGAGAGCTTTTCTAGATGTTTACCGGACTGACTGTCGACGAAAACTGAACTGCTTCTACACACACAGTATAACAGGCCCGAGTCGCGTAAAATCCCATCCTGTATGAACTGGATCGGATTCTGCGAGACCCATTCCATCCACCCCCTTGCAAGACGTCTGGCAAGGTCCTCAGTGAAAAATCATCAGATTTGTATGCCATGCCTACTAAAAGGGCATGTAGTATGACATACTATCATTCATTTAATCAGAGTGGCTGAAGGCCTTAACTCTGATGCGTCGTGTGTTTCTTCGCATGTGTGGGTTTTGTCCACCGTCCTGCAAGCAATCTTTCAGTCCCCAGGTTTCGGTGACTAAAAGATCGCTCATCCTCAGGCGGTTTGTCGTCAGTCTGTAACAGTCCGATGTCTGTTGTCGCTTGTGTTGTTCGGAGTCATGTCGCTGTTTCCTAGTTGGGAATCTGAAAAAGAAAGTATAGATTAGCTATGGTATAGGTTATCTATGCTTACCTTTTAGTTTGTGTCCTGGGTTAATATCTTCCGAGGTCTAGCATGCCTCGGCCAGTCTTCTAAGTCATAATTGGTCAAATCCCTTAGTTCGGCGTTGGGGTGAGTCTCCAGTGCTAGAAGCACACTTTCTGCCTTCCTCCTCATGAGTTCTAGTACCCTGGTGGATTCTAGATCTCTATGAATGATTCGGTTTGGTGTGTATCTGTAGGCGTTCACTGCCGTGCGTAAGCTGATGTTATGCTGGGCTTGGATTCTTTTCCTGTTCGTCCTGCAAGTGTATCCCCAAGCAGTTGAGGCATACAGCAGGATTGGTAATATCACGGCGTTGATAATCCGGAGTTTGGTCTTGAGGAGTAAATTGATTCTTCTTCCGATGAGGCAATTTAGCTTTGCTCTTGCAAATTTCGCGTTATTTACCACCATGTTCACATGCTTCGTGAAGGTGAGTCCTTGGTCCATTTCTACTCCTAGGTATATTGCTGTGCGACTCCATGGTATGTCGTGTCCATTTAATTCGATCTCCTGGTCTGGAGTATGTCTTCTCTTCTTGAACAACACAGCTTGGCTTTTCTCGGCATTTATTTTGATCTTCCATTTGATGCACCATTCCTGAATTTCTGTTGCTGCTTCCTGCAGTAGCCTTGTTACCGTTCTTGCGCTGGTGCTCGAGGCTGCTATGGCCGTATCGTCTGCGTAGAGTGACATGGTGGTATTAGGTGTTTTGGGGATGTCTGCGGTGTATATGGTATACAACAATGGTGATAGTACCACTCCTTGAGGTACCCCTGCTTCTGTGATTCCAACTCTCGACAGGATGCGTCCTGCCTTGATCTGGAACTTCCGTTCACTGAGGTACGACTTAAGTAGTTCCGTCATTCCTGTTGTGTATCCATGGTCTTTCATTTTGAAAACGAGTCCTTGATGCCACACTCGATCGAATGCCTTGCTGACATCCAAGAATATGGCTCCAGTTGACTGTCTCCAGTTGAATCGCTTGGTTATGTGTTCCACTAGTCTCAGGACTTGGAGTTCGCAGGAGTGTTGGGGTCTGAAGCCAAACTGCTCGTCAGGGATGATGTTGAGTTCACTGGTTTGGTCCTTGAGCCTAGTTAGAATTACTCTTTCCGCAATTTTACTAAGCGCTGGCAGCAAGCTGATTGGCCTGTAATTTTGTGGAAAAGTAGGGTCCTTGTTGGGTTTGGGGATCATCTGCACCTCTGCACCTCTGCAGTTTTCCAAAGTCTTGGGAAGTACTGAGTTCTTAAAATCCCGTTGATGATGGTGGTGAGAAAGACTATGGCTTTCTGCGGTAGGTGTTTGATCGCACGGTTCGAGATTCTGTCATGTCCTGGTGCTTTCTTGGCTGAAACATACTTGATTATATTTTTTACCTCATCCGGAGAAGTGGGGGCAAGGCTCTGAATATTCTCAGGTGCGTTATCCCAGTCGTTTTCTACAGCTTCAGTGAATTCGATGTCCTCGTCGTCGTGGTCATTCAGCTGGGATTCGGCCTCAAAGGAGGTGGCGAATACTTCTGCTTTGTCCTCGAGCGTGAAGACGAGTCCATTTGGTCCATGTAGCGTAGGAATCCGTCTATGCGGATTTCTCAGAACTTTTTGGAGGGTCCATAATCCGGGTTTTTGTGGATCTAGTTCTTCTAGATGTTGTTTCCACATGTCGTCTTGGTGTTGCCTTAACTCATCTCTAACATGTAGTCCTAGATTGTTGGCATGTCTCTTATCCATTTCGTTGCGTGTTCTGTTTGCACGTCTTCTTGCTCTCCTTTTTTCTACAATCAGGTCCTTCAATTCTTGGCTGATGGCTTTGAATTTACTACGTTTAACTGTCGCTGTCTCTCTTGTGCTGGTACTTATTGCCTGTCTGATGACGTTTTCATAATGTTCTAGCGCTAGGTCCACGTCTTCATGGGTTTCTATCCTTGGGATGTTTCCTAGGTTTCCTCCCACTAGGCGCTTGAATTGTATCCAGTTCGTTTTCGATACGTTCTTGGGTACATCTTCCCATTCTCCGTCTCCCAGTTGGAGTAGAATAGGGTTGTGTGATCCGAAACCTTCTTGCATAGAGTACATTTCGACAGGAAATGTGCAATCTCTAAGTAAGGCTATGTCGATGACGTCTGGTACTCCTCTCGGTGGGAAGTGTGTTGGTTCCTCTGGTCCTATTGCTGAACATTGTGGGTTGTCCACATACTTTGATTTTCTTTTACTATACGGAGAATGGTCGCACTGCGCAGCTTTCTGAGTGCCTTTTAAAAGGAGATAGAAAACTCCGCCATTTTGAACCCTTATTACGTGTTGCCTACATCTTGGCGCAATATTTTTAATAGGTGCGTTTTAATCATCCGCTTCTGCTTCGGAATTGTCAGTTTTCTTGTTTTAATCTGACAGGTTAAAACGACTAAACCGACAATTCCGGACGCAGAAGCGGATGATTAAAACGCACCTGATATTTTGCTTGCTGCTGTAAGTGTCAGTGAATATTATTTTTGAAGTCACAGTTTATTGCTAAAGAATCAGTTAGCTCACTCGGACCAGTTGAAAGTTCCAAAATAACATCCACTCCAGGGATACAAATTCAGGATACGCAGAAGACTGCTGTTTTATTGTAGGCGGTTGTCATATATTGTATTATCCGAGTTGCACAGTGTATAAACTGAAACATTGAGATCCAAAGTGCCGACGCAGAGTGAGCGATCTGATTCTTTAGCTGTAAACTGTGTCACAGGGTTCAAAATGGCCGCGCCCTATGTTGGGCGTGTCGGACCTCTCTCTTGCCTCGTATAGTAATCAAAGTATGTGGGGTTGTCATCTAGGTAATCCACGAGTGCCCGTCCTTTAGGGTTTGTAGTCGTGCTGTTCCAGTTTGGAGATTTTGCGTTAAGATCGCCGATCATTATTACCTCGGTGTTGTGTGGTATGAGTGCATCGAGGTCTTCTATGTGTAGGATGTCCTGTGGTCTGAGGTATGCTGATACTACGTTTAAGTTGCCATGGTTGGTTCTGATGGTAACGGTAGTAGCTTCCATAGTCATCAGTCCATCGGGGGTTGGAGTGTGGTAGTGGTCGATCTCCTTCCTCACTAGAATCGCTGTGCCTCCAGAATTTCCTCTATGATCATTTCTATACGTGTCGTATCCTAGAAACTTTAAGTTGACACTTTCATGTAACTTTGTTTCCTGGAGTGCGACAATGTCTAGATTTTCTCTTTCGATTAATTCTTCCAGCAGGAGTTTGTTGGTCCGGATGCCTCCGGAGTTCCATGATGCGATCTTCAGTTGACCTGGTTGTATCGGCGTGTTGTTCATTTCTGGTTTGTAGGGAAAATTTGGGTGAGTATTTCAGTCACACATCTTTGGCAGGTTTCCATAATAAGGCGATGCATATCCTGGGGCAGTGATTTGAATACTGCAGCGGGGGTGGCAGTTGTGGCTGCGGGGGCTGTGGTGTTTGCGTAGGATACACCTTGTATCCTGTTCGCGGGTCTCTGGATGGTTTTGGGGCTGGCCTTTTGGGCGGTCTTGTGTTTGGGGGCTTTGGGGCATCCTCTATAGCTGGCGGGGTGTACTCCTCCACAGTTAGCGCAGGTAGGATCTGATTGCCTATCCCTTGGGCATGCGTCAGCTCGATGTGGGCCACCGCATCTAACGCACCTGACGTCGTCATGGCAGTTGGATTGGGCGTGGTGGAAGCCTTGGCATCGGTAGCACTGGGCAATGGTGGATGAGGCTCTCAGTTTTTCGACTTTCATGACTACGTTACATAGTCTGTTGATCTTCATGATTGCTTCTTCATCTTGTGGGTTCACATCCACTAGGTATAGTGGTATGACGGACTTGTTGTATCTTGAACGCATGTGCTGTACTTTCAACGGCGTGATGCCTTGAAGTATCAACTCGTTGGTTACGTCTTCTGGGGTATTGTGGGTCGGTACACCTCGCAGTACCGCTTTGTATGGCTTGTCTTCTTGAAGGGTATAGCAGTAGAATTTGACTTTCATCTCTTCAAAGTATTTTACCGTTTTATGGTAATCATCTGAAGTGTTGGTAAAGATTCTTAGACCGCCGTTTTGCAGTCTCGGATCTTGAAAGTTGATGTTACGGCTTTTCATGCCGCGGTGGAGAGAGTTCCATTGTGTCGTATCTTTAAGTACAATCGGAGGGATTTTCACCTTCGGTGCCTCCTGTACTGTCATGTCGTTTTCGGTATTGTTTTCTGCACCAGCAGTGGCACTGGGCGGGCTTGTTTCGGGTGTTGGCTTTTTCGACTTGATCCCGTGGGCACCGTCGTGTCTTTCGCCGTCTGATTCAGGGCGGTTTCGCTTTCTTCTCTCTCTTCTTATAGCGTTTTTTGTAGGTTTCGGTTTTTCGAAACCCTCTTCTTCATCCTCGTCGGTTGCTGGTAATTCGTATTCATCAGCACTCATATGATTGTCGTCCGCAGCGCCTTGCACGTGGGTTTCGACCATTTCTTCGGTTACTATTTCCTTGACTTCGGTTCCCTTGACTTCGGTTTGAAGTGCTGCTTTTTGTTGGTCTGCCATCATTTTGTCAATTTTCTGTAGTAGTGAGTCCATTTTCTCGTTGAGTTTAGCGTTGGTGCCTTCTAGGCCTGCTATTCTCAACATTAATCTATCGTTTGCTTCTTGTAGAGCATTTTGAGCTTCTATGGCTTTATTGTATTTTTCTTCGGCTTTTTCAAGCTTTAGCTTGTATTTTTCCCTCGTAGAAGACACGTCTCTGTCTTTTTTCGTGATTATTTTTGGGACGGTGCCCGTGCCCCCTGGGGCCATTTCCCTTCTTGTCGTACCCCCTGAAATAAATTTAAAGGTCTCCTCTTTCAAAAAAGACCTTTAATTTTAGGATTAAAAATAAAATAAGTATTATTTTAGTCCTGTAAAAAGAAATTATTAAAATCTGAAAATAAATTTTATGATTAAAATAAAGAATCTGAAATAAAAGTTATGATTAAGTCATTCTGAAAATAAAAATAATAATTAAAGAATCTGAAATAAATTTTTAAATGTATTAAACAATCTGAAATAAAGAAATATTAGTTAAAGAATCTGAAAAATAATAATATTGATTAAATCTGAAATAAATGTTATGGTTAAACAATCTGTAATAAAAGAAAATTTGTTAAATAATCTGAAAATAAATAATGGTTAAAAAGTCTGAAATAAAATAAATGATTAAAATCGGAATTAATATCACTTATAAATCGCTGTTATGAACGCTGCTCCTGCCAAAGGCGATTACAGGCCGTTCCGTCGCTTGTAGTATAAACACTCTATATCGAACTGCTTCTCGCTTTGCTTGCTGCTTTTATAGGTCGCAACGCGCGTAGAAGTGTTGTCATAGCTACCGTGGTCGGCCGCTCACTCACAACATTTATAGATGACTAAAGGGGTTTCAAACACAGAATTCGCTTGAAAATCGAATTGCGACGTTCTTAATATAAGGATCCAATGCCAAGTAATTGAAATTTAAAAACGATGTTAAATTCGATGGATTCTATGTTTTTCAAGTAATTCGATTAAAGTAACTTCGGTATATTTAAAAAAATGCTAAATTCGATTTTTTTCGACGGATTCTGTTTTTTTTTACAAATAATTAAATAAAAGTAACTTCGTTACACTACTGTGAATATAAGTTTTATCGGTGTAGATAATACTTCTGCTGTCGGATCGATACTGAATCATTTCTTTAAGAAATTTTATTCTTTTGTAACGAATATCGTGTTTTTCAACTAATACGCTCCTATTATCTTCTGTCTTTCTCCATCTGTAAATAACAAATCACTAAATAGACCAGTATATTCTACTTACCTAAAACCAATAGAATGTATCAGTTTTCTTAAATTTTCTTTGCTTCCACTGAAATCAAGTTGCCGATCTTACACCTTTTGCAAAATAACTACATGCTCTTAGAATTACTGCACTCGCCGCTAACGCTTCTTACTACTTGTTATCCAATATACTATACTTTTATAAAATAAATACTACATTATCATACTCACCGATAATTTTTAGAGGAATTTAAAATCTTTCATTTGCTTCTTTTTCCATAATTTTTTAATATTGTATATAATTTCTTTTCTTTGACTATCCAGGGACCTCTCATTTAATCCGATTCTCTTTGAAACCATTACAACAACAGAAACAATATATGTAAATATAAATCATAAAGCACTATAATTACATAAAATTGTCAATTTTTGCACTCTGTTCACTTACACTCTAGCCAGGTTTACGCCACTAAATGACTACGTTTGGTTTCGCCGGGTGGCCGTTGCTAGGCAACTTGCCACTGCGCAACTTTTTCCGCCGCCATGTTGTGTACCAATATCATCTTGAAACCGCTCTACCAATACGTATAATAAAATAGTGAAAGAAATTAGAAAACATATATCGATGTATTTTTATACAGAGGGAGCAGGTCATTTTCAGTTGAGTAAGTAAAATAGATAAACATTGAAATAAATTTTATTTTTGCTTCTATTATCTCCCTAAAAAAACTACATATAAGCTTGATTTGCTTCGAAAGTTGTCTTCAGAAGCTTCATTTCTAATAAAGCCCTCTCTCGACCAAGTATCTTCTTCAAAATTGCATCCCCATTATCGTCCATTTTATTTTCCCCTGATGTTTCTGTAAAAAGTATGTGTAAAATAACTATTCTATAAAATTAAATATATTTACCAAAATAAATAAAAATCCAAAAGTAACGAAAACTAACAAACAAATAAAAATAAAATACGTAATATATAAAAACTTAAGAATATTGTTCACAAATTTGGAAACTGAGATTATAAAGTCTTTGTTGGGCTGTGGAACCAAAACTTTGTCGCCACATAAACAAGTCTATGTACTAAAAATGGTGAACTCATCACTCCACGTCTCCTTAAAAATATTTTTAGACAACTCCAAAATCGCTCAACCTGGTTGGTACATACACCTGTGTCTAATTCAGTAAAGTACCTTGAATGGTTGACTGTGATAAATATGCCCACTTTATTCAGGCCTAGATAGTCTCTCCACTCATCACTCCATATTTCTGAGCCTGGTCTTACCACTTCCCTTATAATAGGTGTCTACAGACCTGTCAGGTTCATATTTAACGACGCCTTTTTTTAAAGTTACATCATAGATACCCAATATCCACTTCTCTCGCACAAGTGTGCTCCTGTTATATTTTCTTTTAGCTATTACGGACTCGTCTATTTGAACAACATGCCCAAGACCACCCATTAAAAAGGCATCCGCTTGATTTGGTTGTAGTAATTTCCAATGAACAATGTCTCGATAATATCTGTACTGTTGGATAACCATTTCTCGACGGACATTTACTAATTCCGCAGCACAATGCGAACGAATATCACACGCCCACAACCACATTAACTGTATGACTCTTCTAACCGGTACTCTCATGTCTATGTACTAAAAATGGTGAACTCATCACTCTACGTCTCCTTAAAAATATTTTTAGACAACTCCAAAATCGCTCAACCCTGGTTGGTACATACACCTGTGTCTAATTCAGTAAAGTACGTTGAATGGTTAACTGTGTGATAAATATGCCCACTTTATTCAGGCTTAGATAGTCTCTCCACTCATCACTCCATATTTCTGAGCCTGGTCTTACCACTTCCCTTATAATAGGTGTCTACAGACCTGTCAGGTTCATATTTAACGACGCCTTTTTTAAAGTTACATCATAGATACCCAATATCCACTTCTCTCGCACAAGTGTGCTCCTGTTATATTTTCTTTTAGCTATTACGGACTCGTCTATTTGAACAACATGTCCAAGACCACCCATTAAAAAGGCATCAGCTTGATTTGGTTGTAGTAATTTCCAATGAACAATGTCTCGATAATATCTGTACTGTTGGATAACCATTTATCGACGGACATTTACTAATTCCGCAGCACAATGCGAACGAATATCACACGCCCACAACCACATTAACTGTATGACTCTTCTAACCGGTACTCTCATGTCTATGTACTAAAAATGGTGAACTCATCACTCCACGTCTCCTTAAAAATATTTTTAGACAACTCCAAAATCGCTCAACCTGGTTGGTACATACACCTGTGTCTAATTCAGTAAAGTAGCTTGAATGGTTGACTGTGTGATAAATATACCCACTTTATTCAGGCTTAGATAGTCTCTCCACTCATGACTCCATATTTCTGAGCCTGGTTTCACCACTTCCCTTATAATAGGTGTCTACAGACCAGTCAGGTTTATATTTAACGACGCCTTTTTTTAAAGTTACATCATAGATACCCAATATCCACTTCTCTCGCACAAGTGGTGCTCCTGTTATATTTTCTTTTAGCTATTACGGACTCGTCTATTTGAACAACATGTTCAAGACCACCCATTAAAAAGGCATCAGCTTGATTTGGTTGTAGTAATTTCCAATGAACAATGTCTCGATAATATCTGTGCTGTTGGATAACCATTTCTCGACGGACATTTACTAATTCCGCAGCACAATGCGAACGAATATCACACGCCCACAACCACATTAACTGTATGACTCTTCTAACCGGTACTCTCATGTCTATGTACTAAAAATGGTGAACTCATCACTCCACGTCTCCTTAAAAATATTTTTAGACAACTCCAAAATCGCTCAACCTGGTGGTACATACACCTGTGTCTAATTCAGTAAAGTACCTTGAATGGTTGACTGTGTAATAAATATGCCCACTTTATTCAGGCTTAGATAGTATCTCCACTCATCACTCCATATTTCTGAGCCTGGTTTCACCACTTCCCTTATAATAGGTGTCTACAGACCTGTCAGGTTTATATTTAACGACGCCTTTTTTTAAAGTTACATCATAGATACCCAATATCCACTTCTCTCGCACAAGTGTACTCCTGTTATATTTTCTTTTAGCTATTACGGACTCGTCTATTTGAACAACATGCCCAAGACCACCCATTAAAAAGGCATCAGCTTGATTTGGTTGTAGTAATTTCCAATGAAGAATGTCTCGATAATATCTGTACTGTTGGATAACCATTTCTCGACGGACATTTACTAATTCCGCAGCACAATGCGAACGATTATCACACGCCCACAACCACATTAACTGTATGACTCTACTAACCGGTACTCTCATGTCTATGTACTAAAAATGGTGAACTCATCACTCCACGTCTCCTTAAAAATATTTTTAGACAGCTGCAAAATCGCTCAACCTGGTTGGTACATACACCTGTGTCTAATTCAGTAAAGTACCTTGAATGGTTGACTGTGTGATAAATATACCCACTTTATTAAGGCTTAGATAGTCTTTCCACTTATCACTCCATATTTCTGAGCCTGGTCTTACCACTTCCCTTATAATAGGTGTCTACAGACCTGTCAGGTTCATATTTAACGACGCCTTTTTTTAAAGTACATAGATACCCAATATCCACTTCTCTCGCACAAGTGTGCTCCTGTTATATTTTCTTTTAGCTATTACGGACTCGTCTATTTGAACAACATGTCCAAGACCACCCATTAAAAAGGCATCAGCTTGATTTGGTTGTAGTAATTTCCAATGAACAATGTCTCGATAATATCTGTACTGTTGGATAACCATTTCTTGACGGACATTTACTAATTCCGGAGCACAATGCGAACGAATATCAGACGTCCACAACCACATTAACTGTATGACTCTTCTAACCGGTACTCTCATGTTATCGAAAAATGTTCCAGAAAGTACTGATACATCTTTATGGCACTTCGAACAATAAAATGAAATGTTTAATGAGTTAATACCCATGTTTCGTCTTACCACGCAGTAACGACGTCAATTTATAACTTGGCACCTATAATTCAGTTTAATAAATCCAATTTGTTGTAAAAATTAAAGTAATTCTTCATCATTGTTATTAATAATTTCATATATGTCATTAAAATTTGCAGCATTTATTTTGAATAACACGCTCTTTGATTTTTAAACAAAAAATAACAAGAAAAGCATATAAAGCAATTGAAACGTCGCAAAAATCACGCACAGGCGCTCTTAGTATGACTGTCAAATCGAAAAAGTTAAAAATAATATGGTTGCGTGAGAATGTCGTGAATAAATGCATATTCTTAATTTTTCTGCTTATAAATCTCTTTTAATAATATTTGTTGCTTTAATTAGGTTAGTGCACGTTTATGGAAGGTTAAAAAGTGTAAAAATGTTATGGTTTTACTGAATCTTTATGGAAAAAGTGATAGAATTACTGTCCCTAATAACGTCGTTGACCGTAAGATAATATTTACAACTCACCTTCTTTTATGGTTTTCTCATTCTCTAATTGTTGAGTTTCTTTGGTTCTCAGAAGCACTGTATATCACATACAACGAAAAAAATAACTATTTTGCGCTCTTGTTTAGCGATCTTTGGAATGGTCAAAAACTTCATATTCTTTATATTTCAGGAAAACTATTGAGTGCATGAGCAAATTATGAATGAACTTATTTACATAAGTTAACAATGCAAATGATCAATTTGAAGGCAGTTAGAAATAAAAAGATCATTTGTTAATGTTTTTTTAATTATTTTAATTTCAGCAGAATTTGGCTTACTAATCGTTTTTGGTTTTGAAGTTTTCTTTTTTTGTTGAGAATAATATTTGCTTTTCTATTTTTTTATTTACTGGTACACCGGTATTGCAGAACCAAAATGGACTATTTTTAAATGTGCCTATGTTTTTCTGGTGTGTAATGTAAGGTAAATTGTTTTGGAAGTGTGACATGTATTTCCCTATTATTCGTGATGAATTTTTTTGGAAAATATTGTCTACTATTTCATTAACTTCTACTTTGCTGGTTTTATTAATTTTTGTTAAACGATAATTTTTACTAAGTAAGCCCACAGTATGTATATGTTTAAAAATATTTGTTTTATTAGAAAAATCAATGCAAGAACACTGATACATATGAACACACATTCTACAAAAGTTACAAACCAAAACATAAAAAACATCTTTAACTTTAGGGAAAATATGAACTAAATCATTTTTCATGTCAGAAATTTCAAACGTATTATTGCCTATTTTTTTAGCTTAACATGAATCAATACATGCTGCTCTATGCCTACTGTTTATTTGAATTAAGTATTCATTATTTTTCCCCTTTTTTAATTTTAGAATTCGATCTATAACTTTATCTCGTAAATATTATAGTAAACCATTAATTGCTTTATACAAACGTTTGATTTTTTTTCTTATAAATAAATATATTTTACTACTTTATGCATTTTTTCTAAATGCATGTTAGTATTAATATCTGAACCTTTACCTTACCAAATAGTCATACATATGGTAAGTATCTTCATCCTAATTAATATATTTAAAAAACTGCATATATCATTTTACAAATATTTTGTAATCTAAACAAGTTTGAAGGTGTTTTAATGTCTTATACACCCATTTCCTTTTATCTGAACTTTTTACTTTCGCCAAATTCTGATGCCATGCTCTGTCAAGGTGCTATGAGCAATATAGTTGTTTATTAACTAAACCCATAGTTTTAATCCATGTATTGTAGTACACATTATTTACATCAGACATGAATATATTACAAGTTAATTCGTTGACAGTTTTAATAGCTTTTTTACCACAAAAGAAAGAAACCTCATTAATATAGGTGTCTTTTCTATTAGAAAATAAAAAAGCAACTGGAAACCTCTCATCATATTCATCTATTACTAAAATAGTCGTTAATTCAAAGTCATACCATGTGTAACATCAATACAAACTATATTAATACCAAACTTTTTCGATATTTCCATCTGTGTTACATTCATAAAAACAAAGCAAAAATCAATTACGTCTAAATTAAATTTAAAACATGCAAACATTTAAAGAAATTAATTTGATTATTGTCACTGGCAATGCATTCTTTCACCCACAAGTCAACACTGGTTGCATCTTTCTCATTTTTGCAACGATCATTAATTCCGAAATTAAATAAGTTCTTCAGATCTTTCATAGTTAAAAAATGTCTCGCTTTAAGGGCCTTTAAATGTTATCTGTTATAGAGTCCAAAAATTTATGAAAATAGATATTTTAAAAAAGAAACAAATAATAAGTATATATCACCTTATAAAATGTCAAAATTATTGTATTAAATCTCTTAGAAATTACCTTTTATATTGAAAAAAAAAAAACCACCTTTAAAGTATATAAACATTTACTTCCAAACAAACCTAAATTATTCTCTCCACTACTAGTACTTGTAAGGAATATTGTAACGTTCATTTTTGGCCACACGAATTAATAAAATTGTTTTGGCTTACCTGGTTAATCATACGAAAAAAAAAAGGTAAATTCGTATTGATGATATCGCTATTATTTTTGTCATTAACTAATTTCACCTGTCTTCTAACTTTCGGTCATCATTATTACAATTTATTTCATCTCACCACTAAGTAAAATGATGGTAGTTCTCCTAAAAATAGACCAAGTTTCGTTGTAAATTTATATATATTATGTATTATAGTCTCACCTTTGGGTAATTAATTATTTACGATACCATTCTTTAAGAATTTCATTGCTTATTTTTGTTATAGCTGTCAGTATTAGGTTAATATTTTTTAATTGTGACAGTGAATGACATAAACGTCATTTGACGACAGAACACCGACAAGTGTCATGTTTGTAGGACGTTCCAATATCGGGCTCAGAACCCGAGGTAAGGTAGTTTCACAATGAGCGATTTTAAGTCGTGAGGGATTTTTTTGCGATCGCTGTTGTATTAATTTTTGTCGGGAACCGTTTCCCAAATGTAGTTATACTGTATATAAATATAGTTTTTAGGGTACCTTTCGTAAATGGTCTCTTAAGTTATATAGTGGGGAATTCTTGAGGATGAATTTCTGAACCCACTTGGCTTGACATTTATCGGAAAGGGATTTCGGCCATTTTGGACGGCTGACGTATTTTTTTGGTCAGTGGGTGTTGAATCACGAGAAGGACGAATTTTGCGTCGAAGTAGAATTTTGTTAATATTTAGCCCCATCGGCTTACCTAATTAAAGGGGATTTTAGATTCTACTTCATGGTTAATTGTGGGTAAATGGGCATTTCGTATTTTGAGGGGAATTTTAGTGTATTGGTAAATTCCTATGGTCATTGGTCCAGCCCATATCTAGTATAGGATTTTAACGCAATAATTGGAAGTTCACAGCATTTGGAGTGTGGAATATTGTTGTGCTGTGGATCGTCTCACGTGTTTCTCATCCTTGGAAGGCTACCAAGTTTACCCTTTACGAAAAAGGTATGTTTTGTATATATTTGGTTATGTTACGCACCATGTGGCTGTCAATTTCTTTTATGTTATGGCATGGTGTAACAGAATTTTAATTATTTGAGCTCATAATACTGTTTATGACTCACTGTTGAGCCAATGTAATTTTTCTTCATCCTAGATGCTGAATAGTTTCTAGTTTATGTACATTTTTGGGTAATCCTATAGTTCGGGATACTTGAGTCAATGTGTATTGACATTTTTCTTTGTAATATTTTAAGGGTTTCACCCAGGGGGTTGTTAACCCAGGATTCGACGACAGTTTCACCCAGGGGATTGTTAACCCAGGATACGACAACAATTTTTACCCAGGGGGTAGCGACTCAGGATTTCAACAGTTGTACACAGAGGGTTATATCGTCCGGAGTTCAACGGTTTCATCGTGGACTAATCGAGGGAACACAGAACATTGGTATGCTAGCCGCCTAGCTTACTTGTAGCTAGATTTACAAGGATGATTCTCGTTCTGGATAGGAAGATGGGAATGCTGTGAAAGAAGACACCCTACTATCAGGTTTTTTTTTATACGTTATATTGAAGGTTTCATGTGTGCATTGTTAAACTATACATTCACTTTCAACCGAATGTTGTCAAGGTATTCTCAACATTATTTATACTTTTGAGCACAGAATGTTCTAGGGTTCTTTCACTCATAACTTATGTATTATCAAATATTACATCGTTTAATTGATTAATATTTCAAACTTTTTCTTAATTTAAGCACTTAATGCTGATGTAGTAATTGTTCGGGTCGCAGAACACGTGGACTGCTTCCACGTTTAAGTTTTAATTCTTCAGTTATTAAGGGCTACTGTCATAATTTTACTTTTTCAATTTATTCATTATTAAATGGACCAGACTTAACGATCAAGTTCAGCGATCTCAGAAGACCCGTGTGGGGCAGAGATTTAACAACCTCTTCCTATTTATGGGAGCTTTAAAGTATATCAACGGTGTCTGAAGTCCTTTGTGTATCTTTCATTTATTATTTTTTTTTAAATAAGCACTTAATGCTGGAGTAGTGATTCTTCTAGTTGCAGAACATCTGGACTGCTTCTACGCTTAAGTTGTAAATCTTCAGTTATTAAGAACTACAGTCAAATTTAACCTTATTCTTCATTTTTACATTTTATTTATTTTTTTTATGATAAGACTTAACGTATAAGTTAAGCAATCTCAGAAGACCCGTGCAGAAATTAAGTAACCTCTTCCAACCTGGGAGTTTAAGTAAATAACCTCTGTGTCTAAAGTCCTTTATATGTTCATTGTATTTTATTTTTTTTTATATTTTTATTTAGTTCTATGAATTATACTTAATTATAAAATTTCATGGTTTAATAATTTTCTTTTGGGTAGTTTGGTCTTAACTAAAAGTTAAGCAGATATCGCCTTCCAATTTGGAGAGGGTTATAAGCTTATAAGGATTATAAGTTTACTGTTTAGTTTACAATATATGATGTAGTATAGGTGCGGTTATGCACAAGATTTAAGTTAACTATTATTTTATATTTTATGTAAGGTGGAAATTAATATTTTGCGCAAGCGTCATGCCTGGTATCAAGCTAACGACGAACCGTGCCATATTTTGATACATTTAATAATTTAGTTTGGGTTATGCATATACATATATGGTGTAAACTTTCCCTTTAATTTCCTCCAACTTATTTTTTTTTGGATTATCTAAAACCATTAGGTAATTAATTAGTTTTAGCAGTTTGTCGAACTCATAATAAATTGTTGAAATTTAAAGTTGATATATTTAGTAAATATTTTTCCTTTTTTTCTTTATAAAGGAACTTAAAGTTGAGGTTTGTCTTTTATTTCTTTCCTCATTTACTGGGTTTTTGGGGAAATATGATCATAGTTTGGCCGCTATATAGACCCAGTTGGCGCCTACTCATTTGTCTACTATTTCCGGAATTCTTGTAAGCTATCCACCCCCTAGCTGCCGTCTGAGCGACGTCGAAGGCCCGAAGGTTGACACCGGAACAGCCGAAACTTGTGTAACCGTAGTAGACAACATTTTTAATTGTAGTTAATACTTTAATAATTTTTTTTTAAGTTTAAAATTTTGGTGGAATCACCGAGTTCATTTGGTAGGTTACAATATAAACAAATTCTATAAGGTATACCCAATGAAAAAGTACAGCATATAAGACTACAAGGAAAGCTCAGAAAACAGAACAGAAAAAAAAGTTTTAATGTAAATGTAATATTATAAATATTAATCAAATAACATTTCATTACACCCTACATACAAGATATCTGCTATTTTAGCTCCATCAACATATTTACAAATTCAATATTTTGAAAAAAATGTAAAAGCCATCACCATTAATAGTTTATCAATTTAAATTTGCAATTATTACCTTTGTCGCATTTTCAGTGATTTAAAATATATATTCATCTTTTTAAAAATATGAAGGGAAAATGTTTTATGTTAAATATTTGTATACCGGGTGTTGCATCGTCGAGGTAGATATAGAAAATCCCATGTAATTTTAAATGGAGTTAATTATTGGCTTCCCTAATTATTTTAGACAAAAATTCTAACAATAAACCATACATTTCAAAATGACAACTTCATTTGACAGTTATATTTTACCTTGTACATATACCCCGTAACATATAAAGATTTCTAGATGTTACTTAGCTCCGGCAACTCTCTTGTTCTGGGTGAGCAGGATCGTGAGTTAGATCTAACACCATCAATTCGTTTTGACTAATAACAACCTTTACAATTGGTACCTATTTTTAGATTCACAGTTTTTATAGGGTTGTTGATTTAGGCGCCACTGGGGGCTAAGAAAAGAAATTACTCTGTTACCAAACCTAGCTCACTTTCCCCCAGCAAAGATATTGCGAAGATTAATCCCTACCTGAAATTGTTATTGCCTTAAATACAAATACATGTGTATGCTCGAAAGCCTGGGAATTGTATTGATATGAAATAAAATACTTTGTATTACTGAATTGTTTTTTTTTAATTGTGACGAGAGACAAAGAGTGACAAAATATCTTGCTCCTCAGAGCTAATCGCAATTTGAGTCAATGTCAGACGGAGACCACTCCGCGACTGGCACACCCCGGCAGTACGTCCTTCTAACACTGACGTCCTCGAACGCCCGGATCCAATTTGGTGTCAGCAGAAACCCTCCCAACCTGTATACCAAGGTATGCAAGTCACAAGAGTCTCCCTCTGATATGACATGACTCGTCTGTAAACAAAATTTTTCTGTGAAAAACTGGATCGGCCGCTCTGTGCTCTTGAATAACGTGTACAAAATGCAAACGACTCATAATCAGGAGGTACGAGTTCCTGGACACTTTGAATGTGAAAGGGATACATAAGTTGTTCTCTAAATATTCTGTTGGATGTGCTTTTTGAAATCCTAGTTTGGCGAGCCAGTCGTCGGGTACTAATTCCGGGATTATTTTCAACTATTTCAAGTATTCCCTCCTCTGCAGCAGGAGTTCTAACATGACGAGGTCTTCCAGCATTATTTCTGTTCGGTTTCATTTGACCAATTTCTCGAAGTCGCCTCTCGATAGAAGTAAAAGTCTGGTGATTCGGAATCTGTCGATTTGGAAATCTTTCATGGTATACCCGAACACTCTCACGGCAGTTGCCATTACGGAAACCAAGCACTAGCAACATATCAGTTTGTTCATTGAATGTGTACTCCATACCAACCACAAAATGTTTAAAATAACTACTTTACAAAAACTTTAAATCGAAACAGAAAAAATACAATACATACATAAAATGAGTAGTATCGACAATTTTTACAGTTCTACAACATACATATCTGTCAAAATTATCAAATTGTTTATTGTAACGTTGACAACCGCCAACTTAGTTTCTTGAAAATTTTAAGTAACTAACCCTCAGTCCATAAATTTTTTTTTACTCAAATACCATGAGAGACACATGTTGTTTGCAAGAGAGAAAAAAATGCTACAAATAAATATAGCTCTCCACAAAAAAAAATTTAGGGAACAGGGGCGGCCCTGAAAAAAAATACGATGTCATTTATGGTAGGATTGGGAGGTTTTTACCCTTCCATAATTTCAGTTGGTGTAATTTTTGCTTTGAACAATGGGCTCTTTAATTAAAATAGCTACACACAAAATTTTATAAAAATCGAACGAAGCGTTTTTGTGTTATATTAATTATGATTGGTTCAATATTGTGTTCAATACGGTTGTCTACGTCCCACATTTTTTGCTCTTCTTTTAAAACATGCTGAATGCATTTCTTCCAGTCTTCTGCAGAAACATTTTGAATGGCTTCTTGTAGGTAACGTTGCACGTCCACTAATTTAAATGTTCTGTTTTCTCGTGCCACATATCCTTTTACTTGCGCCCGGATTAATTCTATTGGGTTTAATTCGCAGTGGTACGGTGGTAACCTTAATACTGTAATTCCACGACTTAACGCCATTTTATCCACTGCGAATTTTTTATATTTGTCTTTGTGTAATTTTGTTAACTGAAGTAGTTCTGCCTTTAAACTATCTTTTTTATATTGGATGTTTTTATTAATGAACCATTCTTGAATTGCTCGTTTTTTCCATGATTGTTTCGGTAATGATTCTAAATACCGACTATGATATGGGGCATTGTCCATGACGACGACAGACCCAGGTTCCACAAGTTGAATGATGCCTTCAAACCATTTTTCAAACACCTCCGCATTCATCTCTTCATGATAGTCGCCTGTTTTCTTGGATTTAAATATTAATTCACCATTTGGTAAAAATCCACTGTCGCTTCCTATATGCGTAACTATCTGACGACTACCTTTTCCAGACGGCTGTTTTAACCCAGTTGACAAGCCTTCAATAAAGGCTTGTCGTGCACTTGTTATATGACCATCCTGCCATACTTTTTTGACCGTATGTCCTTGGTTAACCCACGTCTCATCCATGTAGTAATTTTTTTTTGATATTCCGAAATTCCTCAATTTTTCGGAGATAATTTCTTCTCCATACTATTATTTCCTGACGTTCAATGAGAATGCTTTTCCTGTCGACTTTTCCGTACGTAAATTTCATTTCGTGTAAAATTTTCCTCAAAGTTTCTTTACTCATTTGTGGGACCAATTCATGATCGCTTACTGCCTCCAGAACTTTTTGCAAAGTGGGCAGCTCATTTCTGAAAAAGAAACTGTGAATAGTTGTGCGTATACTGTTTTTGGCTTCTTCATCAACTGTGATTTTTTTTCTTCCGCTACTAGTTTTTGGCGTTTGTACTTCCCCATGAATTTTGTTTTCTCTTAGTATTTTGTAAACTGATGATTTTGGTACACCCGTATAATCAGAGCACATATCAACTAATTTATCTTTTGTAATTGTGGAAGTTAATGATGTTGGAACGCCCGGTTGGTTATTCGGAGGTACATCCGTAGAATTACAGCACATATGCACTAAGTTATCTTTTGGTCGCTGATGATCTCTTTCAAGACAGTGAAATACTCGAAGTACAATTTGTTTTTCACTTAGCGACCGAGACTTCGACCGTTTTACCTTTTTCGACGTTGAAGGCCCTTCAATGTCTTCCATTTTTTGCATAGTTTTAGAACGGTGTAGAAATATTATTATTTAATGTTTAAACACTTATTAGCACTAATATTTTCACCAATTGTTCTTACAACACGTCGGTTACTTACTAACTTAACTGTAAAACTTACAATTCACACCGTATAATTCAAAACCCGATGTTACGCTCGTGGTTAGAAATACACTACTGAGAACGTCATCGACGAGATGGATTTTACGCGTAACAGACAAAGACACAAATATCGCTCCGTACACCGATGCCATTAGTTGTAACAAATACTGAACAATCCATAAAATAATTAATTTTAAATGATCAAGAAATGTATAAGTATTACTCATTACTGATTTTTGTTATAATTAATATCTCTTATTAGTACTATGATTGTATATTATCTATAATTTGCCACAACTTACAACTCTACTACTTACTCTATTTTGATTCTGCTAAAAACTAGTAAGGTAAAATTGAGATATGACAACACGGTTCACTCTCAATCATTATTTGTTTGAGTTTAGTTGATGGATTCTCCTGAGATTGATAAATTTTTCATCTAGCTGATCGCTAACAAAAGATTATAGAAAATCTTAATATTTGATTATACATGGATTTACGTCTGTCTTTAGAAATCGATTTTTAATGTATGCCTCAATAAATGCGACTGGATAGGCTTATGCAATTATGTAGAAGATATCATATAATGTTACAAAATCACAGTAGTTCAATTCCGTTACAAACGTCTGCAATTCTACCTGGTAAAAATATAGACGATTACGATTTAAAGCATAATTATCAGGACTAGTTTATACTAGACATAAACTTTTCTTGTTAGCATAATATTCCAAAGTTAAATCCTACAATAAATAGAGACACTTCACTTTAATACATCCTGCACCATGAAACTAATCTATCAGGTGAAGCACTAATAATTTTTAGAAATAAAAAAGCCTGAAATGTTCGGTTTAATACTTTCATGGTATTTCTCAACATTTTCTAGAGCTGTTCTTTAATTTTGTATGCTATATGTGGTCTGTTTCGAATAAAATATTCTTTTTTGAGGATAGAATATACCTTTAATTAGTAAAAGGGGTAACCTCCCTAAATGAGGTCTAGATGCTGCTTTAAATTTTGAAGCAGAAAACTATGGATAAAATGGTACATCATTTTTATACAAAAAATTGTAGTTCAGAAAACTATGATAAAAATACTAAATTATTATTTGTTCACAAAAAAATGGCAGCCAGAAAAAACTACGAATAAAAATAGCAATTTTATTAAAATGTAAAAATCTACCATTCAAAAATTTAAAAGGTAAAAACTATTTACTAGGTAATTTGGAAGGAAAAATCATAGGTATGTGTGGAATTAAACACCATTGTTTTGGCTTTACCTTCAATTGAATCCTTTATATTTTTTGTTTTAAAAACACTTGGCTTGGATATGCTATTTTTTTAGATTGCTTTTTTTTAAACGAAATAAGACGAATTTGTTTATCGATATTTTTATTAATTTTAAGTTCTTTCTCCTCTGAAAATTTAAGTTTATTTTGATTCATAATGTTTATAATTTTGTCCAAATGTTTTAAAACTTGAATTTCTTCATCTGAATTTAAAGAAGCTGTTTCACGGAGACCTAGGATAAGAGCAATTTTTTTCCCAATTAAATTTTGCTTTTGAGCACATGGATTTACTATTGATATTATACTATCTATTTCTATATGTTTTTCTATTTTTGGTAAACTTTGTTCTGAACTAGAAGCAATTGGAAGGTCATTTATCTGTCCATATGAGGAAACGGCATGAATATGTTTACATATATTAAATTTTATTACGTTATCCATACAAGAACACTTATAAATGTGAACACAAATTTCACATTGACTACAATTTAACTCACAATTTGAGATATTACAGGATGAAAAAAATCCATTGGTTAAGATCGCCTGGAGATCTTTTTCATTTTGTTTCTTATATTTTAAAACAGGCGATAAATTCTCTAGTTCCTGCATTTCTTTAACTCATTAATGTACACTAATCGCATCATTGGTATATCTTTTTGTGGTATAGGATAAATTAAAGTCCTGCACAATGTTGTACAGATCTTTCTTTTTAAGTAGGTGACCACGTTGAAGACCTTTTATATTTAAGTCACGAATTTCATCACTAATGTGTTGAAATGTAACACCTTGTTCTATTTTACCTAAAACAAAGTTTTAAGTTAAATAGTGTATTTTTTATATTTTAAGAAAAGCGCATTTTCAAAAAGAAAAACAAAACACAAAAATATTCAATACATAAACATTTTTAAAAATTACTCTAAATTTAGTAAGTTAATAAAAAAATGGTCTTTTATTTATTATTACTGAGTAGATAGGTAATATTTAAAACAGAAATAAAAAGTAATAATGAAATTTAATGTATAATGAAACAGTTTAGTATATATAGAGGTACAGTTCATCAAATTTCTAGAGGTGTTCGACGCCCAGACAGAGAACGCGCTACGTGTGACTAAGATAGCTATTGTACAGTCTGCTAAACAAGTTATTTTAAATAGTTTTTAATATTTTTAGGTAATTAAATTTTAAAAGTGTGGAATAGTTTAGGGATTAAATTGGTCTGATTGGACTTTCTTAGAACGTTTTTAAAAGCAGCTAAAGATAGTATGTAGAATTGAAAATAATTATTATGCCATAAAAGGTGTTTTGGAATTCCTTCAACCTTTTGAAATTGAGTCAGAAAATATAAATTTTATAGGATAGCGGAAAATACCTATAATTTTTTTGTAGGCCTTTGTAAATCGTGGAAATAGTTTATATTTTATTTCTACCTTATTAAGGAAAATGGTACCTACCTATTATTAATAACGGTTGTTTCTGAAACATTACTAAAATTTTCCAAATTTTGTTTTTCTACAAAATAATAAACTATACTATTTAGAAAAAAATTTATTTCTCTTATAATTTTATAAAAAATAACAGGGGAATATTTACATTTCTTGATCTATTAAACAAAACGATAAATTATCTCGACGAATGACACCATATTCTAGTACGGAAGCTAGCTTTACATTTTTGTTGGTGGTTTCATGGGTTTTATATCAATTTTTTGTAATTGTAGTTTACACGTACATATACCTCTTAACACTTGTTTGCTTTATTAAAAAAGTGTGTTGTTGTGATTTACGTCGAAATAAGTCAAAAACAACTTGAAACCCCATATAAAATCAAAAAGGAGAAACGGAAAAAAATTGAGCCTGTAAATGAACACAACTCAGAAACAAAAATAGCTATCTAATAATAAAAAAATAAAATTTGATTCTTGTGCATCTTCGTTGTAAAAATAGATAATACTTTTTTGATCTTAGGTACAGATATAATCAGTCTCACTGTCACTGTTTAAGTTAATTATAAATCTATCAGTTGCCTCATCCAAAGTAACTTCTCTGTCATAAAATTTAGATTCCCACATTTTAGCATTATTACAACGAGATTGCCACTCCTCTTTAGAAAACGTATCAAAAAAGTCTTCACACAACAGTTGTACGTCTTGCCTCTTAAATGTAGTGTTGTTACTAGCTACATATTGTTTCAATGATGCCCACACTAATTCGATCGGATTAAGATCGGGATGATACGGTGGCAAACGCAAACAACTAAAACCATGTTCATTTATCATTTCTTCAATTGCATACCTCTTAAATCGTGACTTATGCAATAGCACTAAACTGTATAATTGCGTTTTGAGCATATCCTCTTCGTAAGCAATATTATGATTCCTTAACCAATCCTGCATGTCAGCTTTTTTAGAAGTTGACGTTGGTGCTTTATTTACCTGGACATTATGGTAAAGAGCATTATCAACAATAATGACAATAATTATTAAAATTTATTTCATCGTGGTAGTCTCCACTTTTGGTTCCAGATTTGAAAATTAACCGGGCATTCGGAATAAAGCCCATTTCACCTCCTGCATGGACAATAATTAGTCTATCACCTTTATTAATTGGTTTCTTTAATCCCTCATTTGAATTATCACTCCAAGCTTTCTGGTGTGTGTGGGAGGCATGAATGTATGTTTCATCTAAGTAGACAATTGGACGGCCCTCTGCTCGATAACTTTTTAAACGAATCAGATAGTCTAAACGTAGCTTTTGAATAACAAACCTTTCCATTAATATTTTTCTGTTTGTTTTTGTTTTCCGCCAACGAAATCCTAGCGACTTTATTATTTTTCTTAAATTTTCATAGCTTCCTTTGTACCCTGTAGCTTCTCTAAATTTAGTCAGAATTGTTTTTAATGTTGGAACAATATTTTCCGAGATTAACATGAACAGAATAATTCTTTTTAAAATACCTTTGCCAGCTTCATCTATATCATTAACTGTTTTTGGTTTTTTAATGGTTTTTCTTGGTGATGAAAATTCCGATATCTCACGGTTATCGATTCTTTTTTTCTCTCCAGAAATGCAGACGACAGTGTTTTTAGATACTCCTGTGGCTGCAGCAACACGATCATTTACATTTTTAAATGGTATTGAAGGTGAATTAAAGTTTCCTTCTCTTCTCATAAACTCTATAACATTGGCTATTATTTCGCGAGATTGACTGTTAATCACGCGGCCTCTTAATTTGCTATTAAACTCCATACTTAGGTTCTATTAAACTGTAATGAGCAAAAAACACAAACGAAAATAAAAGAAATGTTTTAGCGAAATTTACATCTGACATTTACGTCTGAATAAAATAGTGAAATACTTGATGCGCAGAGTGTACTTTCTCTGTCTAGCCGTCGAAAGCCTCTAGAAATTTGATGAACTGTAATAATAATTTGAAAAAATATTAAAAGTGACATTTTAGTTTGTTTTCATTTATTAATCCTATGATATAAAAGTACTATCAAATAAAACTGATAAATTAGTTAACTAACTGCTAATTCCATTCTGGTTTGCCTTTCTAGAAATGTGTGTCCCAATTTTAGGGAATGGCCATAGTGTGTTTTCCAAAATTTTACCTCCATAGATTACTAAAGCATAGTTCGTGATAATTTTTAAACGAGACAGACATACGCTTCTTATTTTATTAGAACCTGTTGATTTTAGAGTTCAAATACTTTTTCCCTTTGGATTATAGGAATAAGACTGGTGACAAAATACTGTTTATATGAGTCTAAAGACAAAGGTTTGACAGCTGTATCGCGACTGTAATAAGAAGAATTTTCGATTTGCATTTCATCTTTCCATTTATTGAATTCTGAAAATTAAAATAAGTTTTTTTAATTAAATAACAACGAGTATTAAATAAAAACAAAACCTACCCTCCCTAGAATAAAATGTAATATCCTCTTCTTTATTCTCAATAGAATGCTATTTAAGAAGATGCACGTTTAATGTTTTATAATTACAGAAGAATTCAAAACAGTTCTCATAAGGACACTTTAATCTAGATGTTCTAGTTGAAGATGAAGCATAATTTCAGTCGTTATCAGTCGACTTTTAAAAATAATTTTTATTTTAAAAACTGCTCACCCTGTATATAATTGACCGAAAGTATTACTGGGTTTGAGCCAAAAAACGAACCGTATCTGCATACAAAATTTGAAGTTTTTCTATAAAGCCGGTTTTGAGCTGTCGCGCCAACAAACAGACCGCAATTTAGCGGCTGTGATGGTACTAGTCTTTGGATGTTTTACGTCACCATGTATTATTAATAGCAAATAAAAATCAACTCGATTATACGAAAGTTATTTATTGAATCCTTTATTCTTCGATCACTTATTTCAACGAACCTACAGAATGGTTACGTCGTCGAAATAAGTGTCGAATCAACACATTATAAAATATAATATTAAATAATAAAATACATTCCTTAACCTAATTATATCCGAGTTTAAATAACTATAACAACTACAAAAATTATATACAGTATGATAATATATAAAAGTACTTATATTATTACACGGCCCTGAAACGTGAAAATCTGAAATAATCTGGGAAGGTGGGGTTTTCACGATTAAAATGGTTCCCTTTTATACAAGGAAGTAAAAAAAATAAAAATCAATTTTTTTATTTAAAATTATGTTTTTACACTTCAAGCGACTTATAATGCCTTTTAATTTGTAAGGATAAAGTCTACATGAGCAATTAAAATTTGTGCACTCCTGTATTTCTGATTTTACATGTGTTACATTAAGCCGATTACGATCTTTCGACCACAGTTCGTTTATTACGCTGAAAACATGATTTTTTTTTATTTCTTTGCCCTATTCTTATTTACATTAAAAAAAAATTATCCAACGCAAGTCTACGTTCTTTGTTTCACTTGCTACAACTTTACGCACTTCTCACAGCAAACAGTAATCACCGTACAATAGGTTTGTTTCCACATTAGTTCAAAACTTGTTTCTGATGTTTGGATAATGCGCAATCGGTTTTTTGTGTTCGCACATAAGTTTGCAACTGATTTCAAACCACTAGTCGGTTGTTTACACATCATTTCGTGACAGTTTGGTAACAGTCCGAGCTGTTTGAGGATTTTATTCCAGCAGATTGTTAGCACATGCGCATAATACGATGTTAAATGTCAAATTTTGTGGTTACATTTTTTGAGGTTATTTTAGCTATTTTGTAAAAATATTATTTCATTATTAATTAAATTATTAAAAAAAAAGAATCTAAAAAACAAGGGAAAAATGGATTATTCTGATGAATCTGAATATCAAATGTCATCCGAAACTGACGATTCCGATTTGGATATTCTTTTAGAAGGAAGAATAATACCAAAAAACCAGGGATTTTTTGAAGAAATTGTGCCCCAATTCAATGAAACTGAATACATGGAACATTTTCGTGTGAGTAGAAATGTAGCCGAAGAGGTTGCTGCTAGATTTGAAGCCAGTGTATACTATAAATGGCAACTAGGACCTCATGAAAAAATAACTCCCACTAAGACTACCCATATTTTCCTGTGGTTTGCTGGTCATCAAACTGCCAGTTTTCGCGATGTAGGGGACCGATTTAATATATGCATTAGCACATTACATAAGGTAATAAAGAGAATGACATATTTTTTAAGTAATTTGGCACCCGAGGTAATTGTGTGGCCAAGTCAAGAAGAAAAATTAACCATTGAAAGATTTTTTCAAGAAAAGAATGGTTTCACTGGAATCATAGGCTTTGTGGATGGCACCCACATAAAAATCGATAAACCATTGGAGGACCCTGATTCCTATATAAATAGGAAAGGATATTATTCAATCCAAGTAAATTGTTTAAATAAATAATTAATTATTTCATGCTTACACATATTTTTTTTAGGCCCAACTTGTGTGTGATGACAAGCTAAAAATCAGAGATATATTTGTGGGGTATCCAGGCTCGGTACATGATGCTCGTGTATTTAGGACTTCAGAGATTTTTGGTACGCTACCACAAAAATGTGGTGAATTTCACTTATTAGGGGATAAGGCCTATCCCTTAATGTATAATTTAATGACTCCATTTCCTGATCGAGGTATGTTAACTAGGGCCCAAGTGAATTATAATATACAACACTCATCTAATAGAATTTACATAGAACATTGTAACGGCCTGTTAAAACAAAAGTGGAGACAACTGTATCACGTCAAATTAAGGGTCATCAGAACTGCAGTTCATTTTATAAGAGCCTGTTGCGTTTTACATAATTTAGCCCTCAATGACAATTTTGCATTAAATAATGAACTCGAGCCAGATAATAATATAAATGATGAAGATGCTGCTGAAAATGTTCCAGAAAATAGAAATCAAGGTGCTGTGCAAAAACGAAATACAATTGTAAATATTTTACAATAATCTCACTTGAGATTAAAAATACTTACCAGCTGGTTTCAAACTATCCCCCCCCCCACATATAAATTTTAAACAAAAATTTGCTTTGTTTTGGTTTGAAAAAAGTTTGACGAAGCTAATATTTTACTCAAGACTGCTTTCATTGTATTCTGTAATTATTCAATATTTAATTATTAACAATTCCAAAACATTTAATGTATTTTTTTATGGAAATAAACGATTTGATATATATTTAATAAAATACAATTATTATTAATATTTTTTATTGAATTTACCTTACTACCTATATTATATCAAAATAAACATAAATACAAAAATTAATTGACTAAATAACAAACTAAACATTTATTAAAAGAAATTATTTAAACCAAAAATTACTAACTTCAAACTAAATAAGTTCAAAGTTCAAATTTTCTTGACAATTTTTGCACATCTTTTGTTTAAGAATATCATTTTTTCTCTTAACAGAATATTTCTTTCTTTAAAGCAATCTAATTTTTGATTTTCTAACTCTAAACGCTTTTTATGGTATTCTTATTTGTCCTTTCTCATATTTTCTAAAATCACATTTCGATTTAAAATAGGGTTGCTCCTTCTGGTTATTTTTTTTATTGAAATTAATGTGTCTCGACATCAGAGGCCATTGACACATATACAGCAGAATTATAAAATTATGTTCTTATAATTACAGGGTGTGGATAACATTTAATGTCAAGATTGGAACTTAAGTTAATGTCTTTTAAATATTTAAGAACTTTATGTATTTGGTCCGCTGAGTTGAGAATTTCTGGTAAGGTGTTCAGAAGTTCAAACTGTCTTCGTTTGACTGAGTACTGCTGACATTCAGTGAGAAGGTGTTTGACCGATAAGGTGATGTTGCCCCATATTCGGGGAGGTTCTGACGTCATTAGGTGGCTGTGAGTAAGATTGGTATGTCCAATTCGTAGTCTTCGAATAGCTATTTTATCGTTTCTTGGTAATGAAGGGAGGAAAAACGGCTTGACGGATTGGCGGATCTCATGTAGCTTCGAAGGTATTCTGGTCCAGTATTCTTGCCATGATGAGTAGGTCTTAGATTTAAAGAAGTTTTGTAGATCTTTAGACAGTTGAACTCCATCGATTGGAAGATTGGATGTTGATGCTTCTTTTGCTGCACAGTCTGCCAGTTCGTTTCCTGTGATGCCAACATGTGAGGGAACCCACAATAAAGTTACGATTGATCCTTCAGAGGAAAGCTGTTGGTAGCGTTCATGTACGGCTTGTACAAGTGGGTGAGAGCTGTATATGTTTTGAATTGATTTGATCGAGGCAAGAGAGGCTGTGCATATTGCAACTTTTTAGTTAATTTGGGATACAGAGTTGAAAGCTTGAAGTATAGCAAATAGTTCTCCTGTGTGAACACTGGAGAAAGGTGGAAGTATATTTGTGGTGACAATTGTATGAGAGAGAGTAACTGAGCATCCTACTGCATTATTGTTTTTAGACGCGTCGGTATATAATACTTTATCAAATTTTGAGTTATAGATAATGTCCAAGAAGTTTTGTCTTAGGAGCTCGGTGGAGGTGTCATGTTTGGAGTATTTGCTTAAGCTTAGGTTGATTTTCGGTAAATTTTTATTCCGGGGGGGAGTGTAGGAACGTGTGATAGGTGTAGTTTGTTTGAGATCTATATTGGAAAGAAGTGGTAGCAAGCAATGGTTGACTGGTTGAATTTTTCTGGAAGTCTGGGAGTTTGAGTTCTGCTTGTGTATGACTTTATAGGCTGGATTTAACGGATTTGCGGAAACTCTGGAACAGTGTGTCAAGAGAAGTTGTTGTCTTCTAATCCACAGGGGCTTCGCAACATAAGCTATCCACTGGGCTTGACCGAAACGCTCCCAAGCAAATGCGTAAAGCTGAATTTTGTACAGTGTTAAGAATCTTTAAATCTGTTTTAGTAGCTGACATGTAGAGAATGCTACCGTAGTCGATTCTGGAACGGATAAGTGCTCTATAGACTCTCAGCAGTATTTGCTCTTCAGCTCCCCATTGGCGGTGTGAAAGACTTTTTAGGATGTTAAGCCTACCTAGACAGTTGTCCTTAATCTGTTTAATGTGCTCTTTCCAGCTGAGCTTCTTATCGAAGACGATCCCTAGAATTACAATTTGGTCGGCGGAGGGAATGCTAATATTGTTTAACGTGATATTTGGAGTAAACTGATTATTTCTTCTTCTGGAGAACTTAATGACTTTGGACTTTGTAGCAGAGAAGTGGAAGCCTGTTGTGGTAGACCATTCGTGAAGAGCGTCAACTGTTTTTTGAATAATGTGGGCTGTAGTGATGGTATTCCTTCCGTGGCAAAAGATGAACAGATCGTCAGCATAAAGAGCAAAACCCGTAGGAGGTTGAATTATTTTGCAAACCTCGTTGATGGAAAGGATGAACAGTGTTGGGCTCAACACCGATCCTTGAGGTACGCCATTTTCCTGAGTTAGTGTGTTAGACATCTTTCTGTTGGCTGTAACTCTGAAGCGTCGTTCTGTTATAAAATTTTTAATGAAAGAACATGTTTCCTTTGATGTGGATATCTGCCAAAGTTTTCAGTATAACTGAGTGTGGGAGGGAGTCAAATGCACCCTCTATGTCAAATGTTGCGCTGCTATGACTTCTTGGTTTTCATTAAAGGCATTAATTATGTGTGTTTGAAGTACCAGTAAGTTGTCTACAGTGCAGCATTCAGGTCTAAATCCCGATTGAGCAGAAGAGAGAATGTTATGTTTTTCCAGGTACCACATGAGCCGCTTAGAAACCATCTTCTCCAGTAGTTTGCACAGGTTACATGTTAATGCGATAGGCCTGTAGGAGTTAGGATTGCTAGGATCTTTGCCAGGTTTTTTGATGGGAAGTATCACTGATTCCTGCCACACTTTAGGGAAGTTTCTTTTGGTCCAGATCAAATTGTAAAGATCTAAAAGTTTGTAAAGGCTATTGGAGGATATATTTTTAAGGAAAATGGAAGGAATATTGTCGGGTCCTGCAGCGGAGACTTTGGTGGATGACAGCTACAGAAAGTTCTTGAAAAGTTAAGAGAGAATTTAGAGCATCTAGGTCATGACCGATATTGGGAGGCATGGGATGTCTGAGTGTGTCAAAGCTGTAAGGATCAACTTGGTTTGTATTTTTAGATTTATCTAGCAGGGAAGAAGCTAAAATATTAACTATTTCTTGATTGTCTGTGACGATATGGTCTTGTTGACTAATTGCTGATATTTTTGTGAAGGTCCTTTTTCCCTGCATTTGTCCAATTTTAGTCCAAACCTGGTTTGGAGGAGTGTCAGGTGTTATGGACGAAACGTAGCTATTCCAACTGTCTTTTTTACTTTGCTTTATTATTCTTTTGGTCCTGGCTCTAAGTTTTTTGAACTCAATGAAGTCATTTTCGTTCCTTGTTCTCCTAAATCTGTTTAATGCCGTTTTACTTTCTCGCACCGCAGATTTACAATTTTCATTCCACCAGGGAACAATTTTTCGTGAAGGAGATATCACAGTTTTTCCGACGTGTTGTTCAGCAGCGATAATAATACAGGATTTAAAAGCGGAGACGGCTGCGTCAGTATTTTCTGGAAAATTTAACTCATCAGTTTGATTTTCTACACATGATCTGAAGGCGTCCCATTTGGCATGAGTTATTTTCCACTTCGTTATATTTTCAGATGGTTTGTCAGCGTTGTCTGTAATGTAGATAGGAAAATGATTGCTATCATGGAGATCATCTAATGGGTTCCACGTGAGTAGGGGAAATATTTGTGGGTCACAGAAACTGAGGTAAATTGCGGAGAATGTGTGAGATGAAAGGTTGAAGTGAGTGCTTGAGCCATTGTTTAAGAGACAAAGGTCTGCGTTTTTATATACGTTTTCGATGATTTATCCTTTGCCGAATGTTTTGTGTGAGCCCCATAAGGAGTTGTGGGCATTGAAGTCACCAGTAATAATGAAAGGGGGGGTTAGCTGAGAGAAAAGATTTATTAGTTCGGCTTCGGAAACTGAGGAATTCGGCGAAATATAAATACTGCAAATAGTAATTTTAAATGGACACCATACAGAAGCTGCTACTACTTCTAAAGATGTATTTAAGATATGAGCTGACGAATAGAAGTCTTTTGAAACAAATACAGATGTTCCGCCACTGGCTCTTTGACATTCAGTCCTGATATGGTGGTAACCTTCGAAGCCTTTAAGGTGACGTTTGTGAGATTCAGTAAAGTTGGTTTCTTGTAGGCATATAATATTAGCATTTAGAGTATGGATTAATTGTTGGATTCGTTCAAGGCGAGGATAGAATCCATCGCAATTCCACTGAATGAGAGAGAAAGTTAATGAAGATTTTTGTGATAGTTGGGAGTTATCTGAAAGAACGTCGTCGTCAGGAGGGTCAAGAGATGACAGATGCTAGACTTTCAGCGTCTGATTCCTCTATTTTTAGTTCTCTTCTTAACTTTTTGCTAAGTCTTGTTAATCGGTTCTTAATGGATCTTTCATCTAAGGAAGGATAGATGGTGTATAAATCGGAAAGTAATGATTGAACATCTGTAGTGAACCGTTGAGCTTCTGATAGGGGACTGGAGCTGCCAAAAGACTTTTCGAGAAGAGCTATGAAGTTTTGGGCTGTAATAGTAAATGTATCTTGTGATTTACTGTAGATGTCTAAAATAAGTTTCTTTGTGGATTCTGACAGCTTAAAATCTTCAGATGTGTCCTTTTTCCTTTTCTTTGTGATAGGTTTGGGAGTTGTTTCTGAGGGTGGATCCGGAGGAGGCATGATACCTGGATTAGTTAGAGTATTTGAAAGATCCTCGGGAAGAGGAATGCTCTCATTTGAATCTGCTGAGCTGGGACAGGTTCTTTTTTGTGCGGGTGTTGGATGAATCTGAGTTTTGGATGTAGTTGCTTCAATGGAATTTGGAGAGGGGGCTGCGAGTTCTGTTTGAGTGAGTTAATTCTGATTCAGCTGGCTTAGGTGGGTGTAAAGAGGGGGGTATGGCAGGGAAAGGGGCAGTTGTTTGGGAAGGGGGGAGGTTGAGCGGTTGGACAAAGGCTTGCAATATGGCCAGATTGCTTACAGAGGAAGCATTCCATTTTATCAGTGGACAGGAAAATTCTGTGAGCATTATTCTCAAAGGCGATAACTAGCGAAGTTTGGAGTTCGTAGTCATCTGAAGGTGGAACAATATATACTTGTCTTCTGAACGAGAGAATGTGGCTGTATTCATCTCCTGGGATTCCAGCTCTCAGAAAAGATATTTGTGAAGTAAGTTGTAAACCGTAGTTTTCTAGAGCTGCTCGGATTAAGTCGTGAGGGATAGAAGGGCACACATTTGAAATCAAAACCCTCTTTGCTGGTGTTACTAACCGTCTTATAGCTAGGTCCAAATCACCGATGTGAATGATGGGATTATTTTTAATTAAATGGTCCACTAGTTCAATTTTATTTAGGTATATGCTAATTCTGTTGTTGGATATTCTAGATGCGAAACTGATATTCTTTGGACCTACAATGTCTCCGATTGATTTAACATAATCGACCAGTTTTAGATTATCTTCTGTGTGAAAAACTATAGCTTGCTCTTTCTTTGGAAAAGACGGTTTTGAAATTGACTTGGCAGCGGCCACATATGAACTAGGAGATGCATAATTATTTCCTAAATTTGGGGTGTCATTTGCTGTAGAAGAACTCATTGTGATGCCCTTGTAGTCAAAAGCAACAGATGTGTTATTGGTTAAAGTTTTGTTGGCTTAGGAAGAAGGCAACCAGCCATACGGCATAGTGTAGAACTGGTTGCCGAAATAAAATTCTAGAAACAGCGCTATCCTAAGTACTGGTTTTATGCTCGTTATCGTTATCACTATCAGATGTAGATAAAAGATACAAAAAACTTATATACAGAACTGTTATTATTTGCATGTAACGCAATTAGTGGAGCTAACACATCACCAGTCACCGAAAGCACAAAATGTTGCGATGCACGATGTTTAGTTTATTCGTCAGTGCGAAAATTATTAATAAACAGTTAGTACATTCGCGGTGAAAGACAAAATTTATCGCGGCGATACAGAGCGAACTTAACTCGTTCAGGTCACAATCGCGAATCTCTGGTTATTTTGTTTGTTTTTAATATTGGCATTTGCTTTGAACTGGATGGTTTGGACACATTAGTTTCAGAATCATCTTTCTAAACCAACATTTCCACAGCTTTTGGATTATTTACAGTAGCACTTGATAGTAATATAATTCTTTTTCCCTTGAAAATATTATCCATCTCTTCGAGGAATTTAAAAAATTTTCGTCCTTGACCTGTTTTGTTTTGATTATCAACATGTTTTTTATAGGCCCTTTCTAGCACTCTCCACTTATTTTCACATTGTGGTCCAAGAGACATTTTGTATTGTTTGTTGTCCAAGTCCAAACTGCTGAAGAATCAGTCAACTCTTCTTGGACTACATAAAAAAATACATGGTTAGTATAACAATGTAAATATATAAAATAAATATTAAATACTTACTGATAATACTAATGGGATTTAAATTCATATTTAAATCAAGAGTTCCTTAAATTAATCCAAAATCAATCCAAATTCAAATAATGAAACAAACTGAAAACTAACCTAAATATTTCTTCTTTTATTTAGCTTAACGGCCTAAGCTGTCAGGACTGTACATCAGTTTTTCTACTTATTCTTTTTTGTTTAGAAATTAATTTGGCTGTAATTTCAAATTATTCTAGGCCACCCATTAAACATTTATTCACTGTTTTCACATCAATCAGAAACTAGTTTCGAATTTGTTTCCAGCCTGACATGCGCACAAGAATGGTTTGAAAATTGTAAGAAACAAGTTTGTGATTTGATGTGAAAACAAACCTAATGTATCCTCATTTATTGGCACGTTTAAAGAATCACACAGATCTTGTAGTTCATTCCAGTCAATTTCGTTGTCCATTGTTATAATGCTCATTTTCTTATAAATAGAAGTGTCAAATTCGTACCACTTACTCCAAATATTTGTCTACATCTTCTTTAAAAGTGTTTTAATCCCTAAACGTCAACTTCCTTAAACACTGAATCAAATTAAAAATACTCTCTTCCCAGTTTGTTAACACATCTCCCAGTGGTGCTCCACCACCAGTGCCCCTTCGGTGATTTTTAATTTTGGCATTTTTTGATTTGACTTTGGTCTTCATGTCATGCCAGGACTAAAATTTAAAAATATATTTTATTTATCAGTTAAAATGGATTATTAAATGAACTTACTTTTCGCCACTGCTGCCAATCTTTCTTTGCGCCCGCCATCGAATTCAATTCGGATTCCAGCTCCTTCCACATACTTTTAGCTGAAGAAGCAGTAAAATTTTGAGTAAATTTACCACTTAGCAATTGTGGATGATCAGCCATATAGCTGATTAACGCCATACGTTGCTGCTCACTAATTCGGAAACCTCATTTTTCGTCTATAATGTTCATAGTGTCACTATTAATGACACTAAACTAGTAACTAATCTTATATTACACTACACTAACTAAATCTTATACGAATACTATTTATTATTTTTTCTATGGATATGGATACTACTTATAAAAAACAAAATGAGCACTTTAAACATTAAACTTCTATCTAGAATGGTCTCGATGAAGAGGGCTATTGGGCTAAAAACCACTCTAACGTATACGGTACACTGTTGTCGCACGGTCAAGACCTCCCTTTTCCATCATGCGTTTCGTGGCGTATGCGACAACGAAACGTAAGGGTTGCCGATCGTCAAGAATACATTTTGAGAAGGCGCATACGGTAACGCATGCGACAAGTTAACGTAGACCGTCAGGAATTGAACCCCAGGGGTGATTGTAGGCTTTGGGGCATATTGAGTGTTACAAGTCCCGGGGGATTCTGAAAATAATTTTATGTAATTTATATATAATTACAAACTTTGGATTAACACATTTTTCATTTTGTTTCCCTCGGGCATGAAAAAGAAAACTGCTTTTCCGCTCCGTTTAAATAAGAACGATACATTAATTTTATCCCAGTTTTTAAAATGATATGAACATATTAATGAAAATGTATTGGCAAATTTATCTCCCCTTCTGTTGAAGTTTATTTTATTAAACGATGATTTATTTATTTCTCCCATTTTTTTTTATCAATTTAATATTATTTGGAAAATTAAACATTTAACAATTGTTTTTGTTTGTATGATTACATGAACAAAATACAAACCTATTTTTTTGTGTTTTTAGAACATAAAAAAAAAAAAATTGAATAATTCTAAAACCATAGATAAATAAACGGTAAACAAAGACAAATATGAATTTCATTTGGTTGGTAAGTGATTTTTCGCTGTTGTTCACAACGGTCAGATGATCAAATAGTTATCATCTCTTTGAGAAATTGTATCTGTTTTTCAGTGCCCATAAATGCATTAAAATTATGAAGATGACAAGAAATCAGCATGTTAAATAAATTGTTCATTTTATGAATGAGATTGGCTGTTATTTTGACTTTAATGGGCCAAATTTTGAAATCGATGAAATCGACTGCTACTGAATGGCTGAACACTTGTGTAGCATACTTAACCTTCATTTTTTGAAAATTGTTGGGATATTCGTGATCGTCTGTTAATTTTTTTTTAAATATTCAAAAGCTTTCGATTTTTTATTCAGTTTCTTCACAAATTGTTTCATCAACCCTAGCTTAATATGCAAAGGCGGCATTAACACTTTTTCTGCTTCAACAATCTACTCGAATTTTACGTTCTGTTCTCCGACACAAAATTGTTTTCTTACAGGCCATGATCCTTGAGTATAATGTTGAGCATCTGCTCTGCTGTCCCATAAACACAAATAACACGGATATTTTGTATATCCACCCTGTAGTCCCATTAGAAATCCTACCATTTTAAAGTCTTCAATCAGCTGCCAGTTATATTCGTGATACTTCACAGATTTTAGTAAGATTTTAATACTTTCATAATTTTCTTTTAAATGTACCGAGTGGGCGATTGGAAGAGATGGAAATTCATTCCCGTTGTGTAACAAAACAGCTTTCAGGCTTTTTGTAGAGCTGTCGATAAATAAACGTCATTCACTAGGAACACTGGGAATTCCAATTTTTTCAAACATACCTTTTATGTCATTACAAAAACATCTTCTTTCGTAAAAAATGATGAAAATATTTCATGCCGAGTTCGGTGGTCCGTGATATTGACATCAATCAGTAAATTCCACTGTTTTAAACGAGAACCCAAAAGCTCTGCTTTACTTTTTGGCAGATTTAAATTTTGAATTAAATCGTTAAAATCTTCTGAAGAAATAAGATGGTGTTTTGGTTGTTCAGGTGTAGGTAAAAATTCTTTATCTGAACCACTTCTATTGGAGCTGTAAGATGAGCTTTTTTGAGACAACTTCATCGGAGATTCAGATACTGGAAGTGTCACGCTATGTACAATCGGAGCAGAAGAAGAATCAAGGTCAGGATATTCAATAGATTTTGCATTTTTGCCACTACGTCTTTTACGTGGATTGACAATGCAAAAAAAGCAGTCATTAATGTGGTCTTTTGGTTCTCACCAAATTCTTGGTACTGCGAATTTCATAGACCTCCTCTCACCTTGATACCAACCTAATATAAATGGATATAAAAATTAATGTGTTTATAGTATTTTGTCATCGCTTAAAAATTACTCACCTTCCAAAGACCTTTTACAAGTACTACATGCGACATGCGGAGCCCATGGCTTGTCTTGGTTCCTAACAGGTAAGTTGAAATATGCTTTGTAGGCTTTACAGATAACGTGACATGCCTTCAACTCATTTTATGTCACGCACTTTGATAAATTGACCACATATGAAGGGTGCAGGGGAAAAACGGGCCAAGTCAAATTTTATGGTTTTGAGATAAAATGTAAGTAGCGGAAAAAAGTGTAATTCTTATTTTGCCCACCGCAGGAGTCACAAAACAAATCCAAGTTTCTTATGTCTGAATTAAGGTAATTATACACAAAATGATTCATTAGAGAAGAAACATCATCACTACCTTTTTTGGCAATAGTTTCTGGGTATACATAAAAAACACTTCTTGAGTCAGACAGAACGTGTACGTTAAACATATAAATGGACAACTGCCTTTTGTAGTATACATCATTAGTAGGAATTTTGGGGAGAGGAAAATTTTTACCAAAGTCTATACAGACTGACTCTTTAACGTTTGATTTGCGACTTGAAAGCTTTGATTGCTTTTTAATTGAATAAAATGATTTTGCTTTACATAAATGCAGGTCATGTAATGTGGTCAGTTGTTTTATTTCAGCTGTTATATCTTCCTTAGTTCGACCTATTTTTTGATTTTTATTTGGAGACGTGTATACAGGGTTTTCATTGCTTGCATTTTGTTTTTCATGCTCGAGACATTTTATTTTAGCTAGGTACTCATCACATGTGCTGCACGTGTCTGTTCGTGGGTAACCAAAAGCTATATTAAAATCTGTGGTGAAAATGGTCCTGTAGGTTTCGTAGGATACTTCATTGATGGGATGCATATTTTTAAACATTTCCCACATTTTTTTAATGTTTAGCTCTTCAGGCAAATATTTCTTCTGAGTGTCTTTAGTACTATAATGACTGCCTCTGCTTTTAAATGAAGATATATGCTCTTTAATTTTATTACGAGTAACATCAGACAGTTTTAATGGCATTTTTGAGTGTTTTCCTCTTTTATCAATTGGAGAAATGCCAGTATTTTTTTAAAGATGTGAGTAAATACTCAATTCGACGTTTTGTAATGCCGTGTATTGCTATAAACTCATCTCGACAAATTTCTAATTCATTAAGCTTATTTTCATGTAAATACCTAATCTTATACAGAGCTACATCTCTTAAACAAGCATTTTCTTCATCTACCCGAGGTCGTCTATTTTTGACTGGGACAATACTAATGAGTTCACATAAATAGGAGTTTTGCTTATCAGTAGACTCTAAAAGATTAAAATTCTTTATAATATCTCGCTTACCCTCCGCAGGAATCTTTTTGGAGCACTGTAAACGTTTACAATCGCATTATTTACCAATTTCATGGCTTTGTACTTTCAATTTATTATTCACATCTGTTAATCGTCCATGTTTTGGTCTCTTTTTTGTAGAAGATATCACTTGTACACTTTCACAATTACTTGAGTCACTTTCCATGATAGAACAATGTTCCTAACAATGTTTACCAATGAAAAACATGAAGAACACTGGCAAATCTGCACGAAAACAATTAAAATGGCGATCACAACGTTACCGAATGGACAAGTATAAACACGACTTAGCCCGTTTTTGCTCGGTACCGCACGGACTTATCACGTTTTTCCCCTGTACCGGATATTTTTCTTATTCGATATCTTCTGACTTATCCTATTCTTGACGTGGGAGGTATTTTTAGAACAAAATTTAACATATTTTCTATCGGATGACGTTAATATCTCAATTTCGCTAAAAACTGACTTAGCCCGTTTTTCCCCTGTACCCTTCATATATAACATAACGCATCAGCATCATGTTTACACTTTTTCGACGACATTTTAACATTTTCTAAACTTGTACAATACATCTGATTGTTATTTATCACTTAAGTGCCATCTAGAGGCACTGTGTGAATGTAAAAACCCCACTTTTATGTCGCGGGATTTTTGAATGTATCAGAATTAATTTAAATTTCTATAAAAACTCAACAGTTATCACAAAAGCAAACTTTATCTAGAAAAAAGGTATTTTTTTATCGTTTTTGTGACTAATTTACCAGAAAATCATAAAATAAACTTTAGGACAAAAAATGAAAATGTTTTTGTTGAGCCGTGTAATACACTTCACCAAAAGAGTATGGCAATGTTAACACAAACTAAGTCCTTTTTAAAAAGAAAAATCGTAATATAAAATATTTTGCCTTAAACTGTGCAATGTATTTAACTTTAGATTATTAGTTCTATTCAGTTTAGTATTTATATTTGAGACTTTACTGTTATTTTAACAATATATTCGCAATATCAGTTTTATTCATAATAATAAGTGCTTTATTAAAACAAAAAGTTACAAAATGCTATTGACTGAGGTCCATTTTGTGCAATTTATTTTAGTAGATTTATTTAAAACTGGATTGTCACATTTTAAAAATCTTATGTGCAATATAGTTGTATATTTTGTTTTTAATATTTTATTTCTAATCTCTGTGCAATTGTTATTTACATTTGTTTTTGTACAATTATTCTTTATGTATAAAAAATATTGGCTCTCTTGAGTATAAGATAAAAAATGCATTATAAAATATTTTAATAAATTAAATAATTATTGTGTAAAATATCTTTGAACAACCCTATCCCTGGCTTCATATCCATGTTCTTACATTTTTATTTACAGGGAATACAATATTTACATTTTCTCCAATATCTTACTCTTCTACAAGTGGAATGTTTTGTTCCACACACATATTGTGTAACGCTCCACAAACTTTGATTATTTTGTACACAAAGAAAGGTTTATACCGGGCTGATCTTTCTTTTACCAGGCACTTAACTCGCATCTTTAATAAACCAATATACCTTTCTATAGTATTTCTGGCACTCTTTTGTGCATTGGTATATCTTGCTTGGGGACGCCTTCTTGTGCATTTTCAGTTGGTGTCATGACAATTCTGATTATGCATAGCCTGAATCTCCTACTAACCAACCAAGTTCTCTTCTGTCACTAATGCCCTGAATATAATTTTTTATCTAGGCATTACTACAAAGAAAAGAGTCATGACTTGAGCCTCCAAAATTAGCCAAAACATTTATTATTCGTAACTTGGCATCAGAAATTAACTGGCAATTAATTGAATGGAAACCTAAAAGAAACAATATTATTTTATGAATTATATTTTTTTCAAATCACAGTAGAAACCTTTTCTGTTAATGAAATTGTGTTCATCAACTTGTGGCTTTAAAATAACTATGTTTTATCATATTTTAAGATATTTCGTTCGGCAACTGTTTCTGGAAAGCTTATTTTTTTGTGGAACTACAATGTTTTCCAGAGTTCCTGTATGTAATGAATACAATTGTGGATTGCAGATTGGCTTAATCCACAATTACATTTCGCCTCTACATATCTTTAATAGGAGCCAGTGATATAGAAGTGTAATGCTACAACTTTTTTGTCCACTGACGTCCCCGCATTTGTCTGAGGATTTCTAATATGTATGCTTATGCCTTCAATGATTTATATAATTCCTTATTAAGTCTGTATAAGTAATTCACGAAATCTTAAATCTGGGAGTTGAAATAAATTGTATTGCGTAGAAACCGTCTATTGCCTATGAATTCTAGGTTCATTTCCTTTCTGCGGCGATTCAAATCATAAAGCCGAACAATGGGAAGCATGTTTAATTTTAATTTTTCACAGTTACCAATCAAAAAAGATAAGTAATCAATTATCTCTATTTCTCTAACCACTAACCATATAAATTTAAAACATAAGTCTAATGTCCAATCTGTCAAATAAATCTTCGAATAGTTTCATTTCTTCAAATTTTCATTCTATTTAGTCAAAATTTCCGAATAAACCCGAAAGCGTATTTGATTGAAGTAGTGTAGCAAAGCAGTTTCTAATTCAAAATGTGTGTAGGATAGTGTACTGATGTTAATAAGTGAGCTCGATGGCGCTTGGTTGATGGTAGATGTGTGTAGTTGGGGTGTGAATATGAAGAAGTGTTGTGTGGGGTGTGTGAGGAGATGGGGTTGTGTTGTGTAGACGTCAGTGGGGTTGATTTTTGGACGAACGATTAATAGCAGGTCTGGCTCCCAGGATGCGATGTTGCCATTTTTACGAAAATCGTCTTCTTTTACTGTTGGTCTCCAATAATTAGTTATTTAGCTACTAAAATATTTTTTATTATTCGTTGTTTACGATTTCATTCATACTGTGCATTCATATTCAATAATACGGGTCACAATTTAGAAATTTGAGGTTATATCTCGTAAATAAAAGATATCAGAAATGTAAAACCTAATAAAAACAATTTATTTTGTACTCCTGGACTAGAAATATTTAAGAATATTTAAATCATAACCATGCCATCTTCATAGCCATTAAAAATAGAAACAGTTTATATTTTGAGTAGGTATTTTTGATCTAAAACATTTTTTAGAGTATAATTTTTACATCGAATTTTTTTTATTTATTATACAATTTATATTTTGGTCTAATAAGAGGTACTTTGTACTTTAATATATTCTATATAGTGTATTTTAGATTAGCTTATATATTTTTTTATTAATAATAGGCGCTTTAATACTTTGAGCTACTGAATGAATATGTTTGCAAATGGTGTTGTGAATAAAAAAATCTGGACAAGTGTAAGAGTGAATACATATATGACATTGAGAACAAACCAGAGGACAACAAATAGTATCTGTATTACTCTTTGATACCATGTAAGAATGACTCAGTTTTTGAAGAATAAGAGACTGACCATCTTAGTATTGAACTATTATTTGTTTCTTGAAATATTTTGATTATATATTTAACTTTAAGACTAGAAGAATGCCTAGTGTTAATATTTTGCAAATGATATGTATTTTTTCCTTTGATTCTTTTTATTACTCGTTCAACTACTTTATCCCTGATAAATTGATTTAAAGCATGTAAGCCTTTATCCAATCGTTTTACTTTCTTGCCCTCTAAATACATATATTTTATTACTTTATGCATACTTTCTAAACGCATATTTGTGTTAATTCCACTTTTTAGACGATAGCTATATGCCCAATAGGGTGGAGCGAAAAAATTTACATCTGAAATGCTTGTGCCAATAGTGGGCAAAAGTTGCGTTATATAAAACTGTATTACCAAAATTTTATTTTTTATTTTTTGACAATATCTTCTGCCTCCCCCTCGCCTTTGAAATTTAATGAAATGTTAATGAAACACCCTTTTCTTGCAAACATGTTGACACCAATCTGGAATTCTGCTACACTTTTACAGGTCCAATATAGCACAGTAGTTACTACCGATGATATATTAACATTCTATAACATTTTATAGTAGGTTATTATACTCCTGTCCCCTAAGACCCCTCTTATATAGTAAAATTTTAAATTTTCAACAAATTTTCAAATAACCAGTAGGTCAAAAAAATATTATAAATATATAAAATGTTGGTAGACAACTAGAAAAAACACTATACCTTGTTATATAAAATAGTTTAATTATTGCAATTTTGACAGAAAAGTTTAACAATAAATAAGAAAAATATGAACAAAAACATTCTTCACGGCAAGCAGTAAGTAGCTAAGTAAAAACATTATAATTATGCAAAATATCGTGGGACAACAAACAAACAAACAATGGTTTAATTCTTATAATGTAAACAGAATATTTTTAAAAAAATACGAAAAATAAGAACAAAACATTCTATAAAATATCTAATTTTCCAGTTCATTTATCCACGACGAAGTCTGACTTAGTATTAAATGATGACATTGTTTGTCTTGAATGTATTCCTGCTCTTATAAATCCATCCCTAGCTTCAAACCCACAAACGGAAGTAGATGCATCAGTCACCAACTTAACGCACCTCTCGACGGCCTGTGTGTGGCAAGGGTATTTTTTGAAGATTTCGGATGCCAAATTGTTAACTAATAAGTTTTCAAGCTATCATCTGAGGTCCTTTTTGTAATTGGAGGTTCAGTAATCTGGACTTCCTGCCAGCATATCAAATCGATATAATCAGCAGCTTCAAAGTTAAAAGAGGGGATTGTAAATACTCTTATTGGACGACATGATGACTGGATGGTTGGATGACTCCTTGTTTTCATAATGCGTCGAATTCCAAGCTCTTTTACATAAGGCCTCTCATCAAACAACATTGTTAGTAATATATTTTCCGGGTGTCCGAAAAAACCATTCCTTTGAATAACTGGATCAACTACGGCTTTTAATTCACTGCATAGATATCGGGATAAATTAATAGTACGCCACAAATGTTCTGCACCCTTGTAACATGAAGGATTGAACTTGATGTGAAACCACACTGGCGTATACACTTTTATTATATATTCGACGAGGGTGTTCAACTTAGTTGAGGGATTTTGTGTACTAATATATAAACGCAAAATGCGGTTCGCCATCGTCAACCAACGCGAATGGACTATTTTACCTGGGTTTCGTCTGGCTAAACTTTGTGAGCAGTCACCTTTAACAACAGCATGCCATATCTCGAAGAGATATTTTTGATCTGTACTGAGATATTTTTGATCTGTACTGAGATATTTGGAAACGGCTTGAGGAACAACAGGTAAACATCCATCAATTTTTTCAAAATTAGCTAGGCTTAGTTTTTCACATGATTCTAACATCCGCCCAATTGGACCTGAAAATCCTCGGGGTCCAGAAGTTTGTCCATCTAAATGTTGAAAAAGGTGGCGAAGGGGTAGCTCATTTCCGTGCAGCATACACACTAACCACTGAAGAGGTCGGCCACAGTATTCCTCCAGTAATCTAATTACACCTCCCTTTATACCAGTGTTCACTACAGTTCCATCGCAGCCAATTGCTGCTAACTGGGTAATATCAATTTCATTATATTTAAAAAAAGCAACGATACTACGCATAATGTCTTTAGCTGAACCGGAACGAGGCATCACATGTCCTAGATATTGACCATCGGGTTCTTGGATCAACGTTATGTGTTCTTCAACTATAGACTGACGGTAATATTTAGCGTCCTTTTTCACTTGCACCAATGTTTTATCTTTACGTCCGTCAAAATATAGTCCGCATACACTAGTAGAAGAAAGTTTATCCTTTAACTGCAAGCGATTTTTCTGCCGTTCTCTCCTTACCTTACTCCGGTCAATTACTTTTGAAATATCTTCTGGTGATATTACTCCGACATCTTTCAACACTGCAGATGCAAGTGCAGCTGCAGTTCTGTCGGATACGGCATGTCTGTCACATGTACTAGCAAATGAAGTTAGGTTTAATCTCATTTGTGAAGCTTTTACTTTAGTTTAATCTGTAGAAGTAGATGTCGAAGGGACACAATCTATTTTTAATTGTGAGTTGGAATAAATGGTAGTTTCTGATATTACAGAAGACATAGACTCTTTTCTGAACATTTCTAGTCTCTCTTTCTCTATCTTCCTTCTTTTCTGTCTTTGCTGCAGTTGTTTTGTTAGCATTTTATCAGCTTTACCTATAACCATCCTCCTTGTAGTTCTCTGATCCAATAAAAATGTTATTTCTTCGGGGGGCACCTTGCGAGACTTACAACAGGTACAACTGACACAAGAATTTTCAGATAAATCACACTTACATGCTGCAATATCAAACAAAGTGACCTTTGCTTCTTCTCTAAAAGTTATAATTTTATTTCGATATGACTCAATATGTTGTCTGCCTTTGAATGGTTTCATAAGTTTCATAAACTTTGCATGGTAAGACTGCATCATTTGTAAAATTCTTTCTCGAGAAACTACAGGAATAGAGGCTCTCTGCCATATTTTTTCCAATTCAACTGTTACTTCCTGTGATATTTCTGCAAAGGCTGGTTCCCTTTTACTTGTTTTCTTATTAAACCTAATAAAAGCGTAAAATCTCATTACCTGTTCGTAAATTGGCAAAACATTTTCATTCAATTTGGTTGGTGTCCCAAAAACAGGGCAGCTTACAGCACAACGAGTTGTTACACCCAGGGCCGTGCCTGGGTATATGGCCGCCTGCGTGCCAGTCTGTATGGCCGCCCCCAGGATAACATTAAAAAAAACTACTAATTTTTAATGTTTATTATTATACACAGGGCATCAAACCGGGAAAAAAATCAGTTTTTGGTTAACCGAAATCGAGAACGAAAAAAAATATTGGTTTTGTTCCCAAAACCGGTTTCTGAAAAGAAAAACCGGCTAAAAACCGGTTTTATGAGATTTATATGTTTGGATGAAATTTAAGAAAAAAAAATGCACAAAATAAACATTTTTTTATTTAAAATTTAAACAATTAGGGAAATCTTTCAATCTTTCAATTATCGCGATTGAAAGTGAAATTGCTGAATCTTCACGAAGCAATTATTAAATAAAGTACATATTAAAAGTTAATCCTACGGGATTTTTTACTGACAAAATCGTCAATTGCTTCGTGAATATTTAAAGATTCAGCAATTTCACTTTCAATCGCGATAATTGAAAGATTGCTCATACGTTCTTGCGTCATGGAAGTACGTAGGTAATTTTTTATGATTTTCAATTTAGAAAAACTACGTTCTCCAGACGCAACTGATACAGGCATGGTCAATAATAGTTTTAAGCTTGTAGATACATTTGGAAATGAATTTTGTAAATTGTGTTTGTACAAATACTTTAGGAGTTCTTCGGGTTGTTTCCTATCTTTTATAATTATTTTCAATGAAATTAACTCTTCGTATAATTCTGCTCCGTTTATGTCGCACGATTCGCCATCCTTGAATTTATTATGAAAGTCGAAGCAACTTTTTTTTATGTCGTCCTCTCCTATTTCAACAAATTTATATAAAAATCCGAAAGACTGTTCGAAATTGGATAATGTTTCAAATCGGGTAGTAACAGATGAAATGGCTGTATCCAATATTACATAGAAAAAATTAATTTTGAAATTTGCTTTAGCAGTTAACTGAATATCCTCATCTCCTTCATAGTCAAATTGTTTTCGCTTATGGCGTCGACGTAGATTAATTTCAACAGGAAATTCCGGTTGTATTTCAAGTGATTCACATAATTCATCAGCAATTTTCAAATACTTTTCAAAATTTTCATCATTTCTAATACTTTGGAAAAAAATTAAAATATTATTAATAGATTCAGCACATGAAGTAAGATTCCAAGAAACGGTCTGCATCATTTTACTAATAATATTTACTTTTTCTAAGATTTCGTACCATATTACTGTGGAACAAATAAATTTGTACGATTTAATTTTCATTGCCAAACATTTAGCTTCATGTTGACCTATTGGTGTTGAACATTCTTCCGCTAGTTCTATTAGGCTGTCATAAATTTCACCTAATTCATGACGCAGTGGTCTAATCGCCTTAATCCTTGATTCCCACCGGGTTACGCTAACTTGTTTTACTGTTAACGATTTTACATGTTTTTTTAAAATTTGCCATCGAAAAGGTGATCCGGAAAAGTAATTGTATATTGCTGACACATTACTAAAAAAATCCACAGTTGAAAAAGAAACTTTCGCTGCATCATTGACGACCAAATTTAATGTATGCGCGTTGCATGGCATAAACAAAGCTCGTGGATAATTGTCCAAAATTCGTTTCTGTAATCCAATATGTTTTCCAGCCATATTTGATCCATTATCATACCCCTGGCCTCTCATATCGTTAACATTTAATTTAAGAGAGCTTAATTTTTCAATTAAAAAGTCGTAAAAAGCTTCTCCAGTACTTTTTTGAGCTGGAGAAAAACCAACGAAATTTTCTCTCACTTCTACTTCGTCATTTTGAATATGCACATATCTCAAAATTATTGTAATTTGCTCGACATGTCCCATGTCCGGCGTACAATCCAAAATTACTGAAAAATATTTGGCGTCTTTTATTGCTGACAAAATATATTTTTGAATTTGCGCTGCAAGGATACTAATTATTTCATTTTGGAAGCGATTTCCCGCATAATGTGGCATATGGTTCTTTAAAGCAACTGATTGTTGAATGCGATTTATGTGATCTGCCATAACATCATCAAATTTTCCTATCACTTCAATTGCTTTTAGAAAATTTCCATTATTGTTTTCATACAATCTGCTCGAGCTACCTCTAAACGCTAAACCCTGTACTGCCAGAAATTGTACCACAGATATCATGCGTACGACAATTTGATACCATCGTTTTTTCTCTGCGTCATAATACCGTTGCAAATTTTTATCAATTGTAGCTTTGTTTTTTAAATTTAATTCCAAATTTTTCCAATTGGTGCAATTTCCGATATGCAGCGATGTTTTTTCATGACGAGATAAATTATCAGATGTGTGTTGCCAATCATTGAAGCCTTCATTAACTAATTTTATTTCTTGTTTGCCAAATAATTTACAACAGAAGCAAAATATGGAATCCGTTTTCGGAGAATAGATTAACCACTCACGATTAAATTTTTCACCATTTGGCATTTTTCTATAGAAATAAGTTGATGAAAATGATCTTCCCAATTCATTAATTGGATATGTAGATTGTTTATTTTGTATGGGTCCTTTTTCGATTAATATATCCAATATTTTAGTGGTAATTGTTAAAGGCCAGCAAGCTGGATCATTTAAATCCATACACATAGCAAAATATGCTTTATCAATTTCAGCGGTATCGGTATTGTATAGATCGATATCCTTATTATCTTCTGTTTCCATTTCGTCGGTACTACTAGTATTGTCATTAGCCTTTTCATTTTCGACAGATAATTCATTTTCATTTTTATCGCAAAACAAATCATCAATTGGATTTAATTGGCTACTACAACTACTTTCCGGTTCTGGCGATTTTACTAAAAACTTTGTTAATGAGCCAAACATTTTTTAGCTTCATTTTGCTTTTCCTCTCGCTTTCTTTTATATTGCGCTCCAGACAATCTTTTCGTTTTCCTTTCAGACATTCGTAGGCCTTTAAAAATGTAAATGAGCAGTGATATTAAATTTTAGGGTAGACTTTCAATTTTGGGGCCCGGGAAAATTTGGCGGGTCTTTTTGGAGGGAAAAGGCCTTTTGATATGAAATTCTTAAATAAATATTAAAAAATATTTAATAATATTAAAAAAAAAATTAAATAATAATTAAAATAAATAATAAAATAGTGCAATTTAATATTAAATTACTTAAAATCTTCCTTAATTTATACTAAAAAATTTGAACTTGTGTAGCCGAAAGCAACTCTTTAAATTAAGCTTATGATTCCTTTTTATAATAGCAATGTTATTGTTATTAAATGGAAGAAATTTACCTGACATTGAACTAGAAAACAGTTATATGTGGTTGAATTTTCCTCTCCCTTTTCATTTTCAAAATAAATCTTGACATATTTATGTTTAAAAATATGTTTTACTTAAAAATCTTATAAATGATTTTCTTATCGTGTCATCCTATGCGCATTAAAATATACATTAATTATAGATTTTAAGTAATTTAATATTAAATTGCGCTATTTTATTATTTATTTTAATTATTATTTAATTTTTTTTTTAATATTATTAAATATTTTTTAATATTTATTTAAGAATTTCATATCAAACGGCCTTTTCCCTCCAAAAAGACCCGCCAAATTTTCCCGGGCCCCAAAAGTGAAAGTCTACCCTAATTTTACATTTTTTGTGTATTACCTTTTTCAGTCTTTGTCGAGTAAATAAACTTTTTATTAAATTTCACCACACGAATACACAACTAAAAGTTTTCAGGAATTAAGCAATTTATTTTTATTCGTTAAATTAAAGACTTTAATAATATCGGATCACACACAGGACACAAATAACGATTTATCCTCGCTAGTCTATAGACTAATACGACTAATAAGACGAATAAGACCGCTTACGCGACGCCGGTCAATTGAAAAAACTATTTCGGCTCGTCGCTCGTGCAATGTTCGAAAAAATTCGGATTCGCTGCATGACTAGGTATATAAATACTACAACGACCTAATCAGTTTTTATACATTTCTTATTTCTGAGAAACTCTTTTTAGATAGATTAGATTAGAGAAACTGTTTTTACTTCGTATCTTAATGAAAACAAACCGATTGTATTTTTGCCCAGTAAACAACTTGTAACGATTTGGCCGCCTCTTAATTTCGGCCGCCTGCGTGCGGTGCACGCAATGAACGCCCGACAGGCACGGCCCTGGTTACACCTACTAATGACATTATTGCAGTTCAAAATCTGTAAAAGACAGTTAGAATATAGATAGAAGTTACACAGAATATATTTTTATTATTTTTTACCTCTACGAGAACGATAGCACTGCAAAACAAAGTTAATTATACTCCCACAAGAAAACACTTTAACTTTTTTATTATAAACATACGTAACCGACCAACAAGTTCTAGCCTGATTGTAGGGCAACTACAGACTGCGGTTGTTACATGCCATATACTTAGAACTTGTTCACGTGACGTTACTAGACTAGCGACGTTGCCAAGCGGTGTAAAATTTAATATGAACTACTGATAATTTGAAATATTTGATAAGATCAAGGTCTTTGGGGAGACAGACGATATAAGAATAAATTGGAAATTCGGTGATATAAGCAATGTGTCATATAAGTACTAAGAAATGTGCTGTATTAGATTCGAAAAATAGTCATTTCCAAAATGAAATTTTCAGAATATCGCTGGTTTTAAACGGCGATGGGGAGACAGAAAATATTGATTTAAAAAAAAATAAAAAAAATGTGTTAATAAGAAACATATAAGGCAAGTTTTGTACCCTATTAGAATTTGAAATTCGAAAAACCGCTGAAAATTGCTGTTTTCGCTCCACCCTAATGCCCAAGACATAATTTAATGAATAATAATTTTTAAAATATAATCCAAATTGTTTTGTTATATCAGAATCACATAATTCAGTTATAGTTTTTTCAAGAAGTTTGTGAAATTCCTCCTTACAAGTTGTAGTTTGCAAAATTTTTAGGACTTGATACACTGACTTTTTTGTTTCTGTATTTGATATTTTATTTAGATTTGACTGCCAAGCTATATCTATATGCCAAGAGCAATATAATTGTGAAGGTACCTCACCCATTTCAATTTTCCAAGCATTGTAAAAAACATTTGTAATATCACTCATAAATACTTTTGATTTTAATATGCCTACTTTATCTTTGACTTTTCTAAAAAGTAATTGAAATATTAATGAATCTTTTCTATTTGTTAACATGCAAACCCCAGGAAACCCTTCCCCCCATTCATCAATTATCAAAATAGTTGTCAACTCAAAATCATATGAATTCATTCCATGAGTACTGTCAATTGCCACAACATTATCACCAAACCTACATAACATTTCCTCCTGAGCCTTATTCATTATCACTAAACAAAAATCATCTCGGCCTAAAATATTGTTTTCATCTTCAACTCCTTGTGGTTTATAAAATATTATAGGGTTATTTGTCATATTTGAGCATTCATGAACATACATAGTTACACTAACCGCATCTAAAAAATAAAAATCACATGTAGGAATTATGTATAATTGACATAACAAATCATTTCATAATTTATACAAACCTTCACAATGTCTTACACCTTCTTGAATTTCTAAATTAAACTGCTTTTTTACATTTTGAATGTCCATTCTTGTCAGCAAATGTATCCTGTTAAGTTCTTCTGAATTAAAGTTTTCTCTATTATCACTAAGTATCTTAAAAACATTTAAATATATTTTTTTTATCTTCAATATAAAATTAATTTAATACCTGCTGAAATTTATACCACTGGCAAGTTTTTGAGCTATATTGGCTTTTTCAATTTTGGGAATTCTTAAATGCTGTACATCAAAATTGTGCCCATAATGTGTTTTAAAATATATAGCTGTAACACTTGAATTTTCTTTATTTGTTATAACTTTAATTTTACTTGTACAGCCTCTATTCAGTTTAGATGATCCTTGTAATTTAGAAAGTCGTTTGCAACTAGATCTTTGCTTATATTTCCCTAAAAACAAAAATGTAAGAGTTTACTATTGAGAAGAAATTGTAAGTATTAGTAAATAAAAAGCTCCATTAAAGAAAAAAAATCAAAACACCACACAAAATAAAAAAACACCTAGGAACACCAACACCATATTTTAAAAGAAATAAAATGCCTCGAAACCATAATACGTTTACAATTTGTCCTTATAAATAAAAGCGCCAACACCAATATCTACATATTTTTTTATGGGACTCTTTGATTACCAGTTCTATACAACAAACATAATAAAGGACACACCAAATTAACATTCCAGTTAAGTACCTTGTCATAATATACATATATAATAGACACCACAAATATATTCTAAAAATTTGCAGAAAACTTGGAGAAGATCTTCGTTTAACTTGTTATTCTTTGGCTATAAGAAAAATTACATAATATGAGCTTTTTGATTAGCTTTAGTAAATTATTCTGATAAAAATCAATTTAATAAAATGAATCCATTACAATTAAATTCAATCAGGCATTTTTGAAATCGGAGAGAGTACATTATTGTATTGCAGATTATACTTATAAATTATATTCCCTTTACTTAACATTAATATAGTTAGGTATTCATATACACCGTGTCCCACGTAAGGCGGGCATTACAACTTTATGGAGAATAAATTAATTTGTATTTTCGCCATTTTCTGAGTATACATAATCGAATATGCTCTTTTGAATTAAAATAAAATGAACTCTGTGCAACTTCCGGTTATACCGGAAGTGACCACTAACTTCGTTATTTTAAAGGGAATACCCCATATTTTTTTTAATTTTAGATTCAGCATGAAATTCTGTAAACAACGATACCCCATTTGCCTATTCTAGTTATAGCGGATTTGGCGTTATTCAATTTTTTTCTACATTTTTAGTCGCCGGTAGACATTTTCTTAAAGTCGTCTATCTCAGGTACTATATCTATCAGATACTTAAAATTTTAACCAGAGGTAGTAGATGGGATGTACTTCTTGAGAATATTTAGTTATTCATTATTTGTTGTACGGGGTGTTGGCAAATTATTTTTAAAAATGAAATTTTTTAAACCTAAAAAACTTTTTTATTTTAAAGGGAACACCCTATATATTTTTTAAATTTAGGATTCAGCATGAAATTCTGTAAACAATGATACCATATTTGCCTATTCTAATTATAGCGGATTTGGCGTTATTCATTTTTTTTTAATTTTTAGTCGTCGCGCCGGTAGTCATTTTCTTAAAGTCGACTGTCTCAGGTACTATTTCTGTTGGATACTTGAAATTTTAGCCAGAAGTAGTAGATGGGATGTACTTTTAAAAACATTTACAGTTTTCTGCAACAAAATATGTCGTTTAAAAAGTTTAAATTTTTTTAATGATAAGGTACATACTAACTAAAAACAATTTTTATTAAAAGCACATGGTTTAAAAAAATCATTTTATCAAATGTTCAAAATGCCCCCCGTTAGCTTCTAAACATTTTAACAATCTTTTTTTCAACATGATTAGTTGTTGCTTTACGAATCATTTCACCATCTAACTCGTTAAAGGAATTCCGAACTCTTTGCTCTAATTCTTCTTTAGTATTAATTTGGGTAGAATACACTAAATTTTTAATATGACCCCATAAAAAAAATCAACAGGAGTTAGATCTGGCGATCTTGCAGGCCAAAGCCAAGGACCATTTGGACCTATCCATCGGTCTTCAAAGAGTGCTGTAATTTCTTGATTTACATAGTATGTTGAATGTGCTGGGGCACCATCCAACTGGTACCAAAAATTATTATTTGGTAGCTGGTTTAAAATGTCGGCAACTACTTCTCTAAGAATTCTAATGTATCTTTCTGAGGTCAGTCTTTCATTATAAATGTAATAAAAAGCTCTTCCAAAACCGATCACTGCAAACACATTAAAACTAAATTCGTACTGAAATTGTGCTTCACGATAAAAATGTGGATTTTCGTTTGCCCAGAAATGACATTGCTTGCGATTGATGATCCCTTTACGTGTAAATTTCGACTCGTCTGACCACAAAATTTTGTTTAAAATCTCGGGATCTTGAATTCGTACCAATAACCATTCGCATAATTCAGTTCGTCTTATTTGATCACCATCTCGCAACTCATGAACTTTTCTTTGTACATAGGGATGCCATTTATTTAGTGCTAAAATTCGTTGTATTGACCCTCGACTAATATTTAAATTATCTTGAGCCATTCTAATGGAGGCGTAAGGATACGCAGTAAAATACCCTAATACGTTAATTAGATTAACTTCTTCATCTCGGACATAATGTTGACGGTTTCTTCCCGGGTTTTGTTTAAAATTATTCAAAAAGTTAGCTTCGATTCTATCAAATTTCTGTCTGTTCATTGGTGGTAAATGAGGGTATCGTTCATTAAACATGCGGCAGGTTCTACTTTTGATTCGATTACATTCTCCATGAATGTAAAATAAATTAAGAATATCTTGGTTGGTATATTCTTCAATATTTTCCATATTTTCCATATTTTGAACGCAAAAAATACACAACTTAAATACATAGAAATATGACAATTCAGTTTGTTGACATATTGTTGTTTAGCATATTTCCACGGCATACTAAGATAAAAAATTAAAATGTAAAACTATAGGGGAACCTGTTGTACCTCGGGACCATTTTGTTTATTTATTTATTTTTTATTTATACATATTGTTTAGGTTCACCTAATACTCTTTACTCTATAATATGTACTGTTAAACGTATAATATCTTTTTTTGGCGAAGAAAGATACATTTTTTATTTCGATAAATAACATTAAAAAAAAAATTACATATTGTCCAAGGTACAACAGGGGTGGTGTACCTGGAACACAGACAAGATGTACCTTGGACATAATGGATATATATTTTAATAATATATAACTTTTGATGCAGTGACATGAAATAAAACAACTTAATATGATTTTAAAATGTATTACATTGTTAAAAAGAAGAACTAAAATAAAAATTTAATGTGTACAACTGCCTAGTAACTTAAAAGTTCTGTTAATTTTCATTAATATTACACATCTCCTTTACCTCGTAGATGTCTCGTTTCGAATGACTTTTTTTAGGGGGAGAAATATGTTTCAGAATATCATCCCAGAGATAAAACATCGAGTCTATTCGCTCTGGCCATTTCCAAAAATTAAAGGTTTTCTGCATTGCACTTACCACCGCTCCCTCTGTGGTGGTTTCCAGTATCTTTCCTGGGAAAAATTTAGCCTCATAAACTACAATAACAAAATCCCCCACTGCATACCTTGGAGAAGGATAAGATATTTCTGAAGCTTCTGGTGACGATGTTTCAATATTATTGTTTAATTTCATGCCTACATCTAAATCAGAAAAATGTAGAGAGCTGTCAGAATCATTCGAATCTTGTAAAGAAAAATCTTCAGATGTGGAAGTTTCTGATGAAGAATCAGGATCTGCCAGTACTTTTCGTTTAACGTTAACAAGTTGTTTAGGGTTACATTTAGTCTTTTTAAGCTTAGCGGATACTGTAACTTTTCTTGCTTTAACTGGTTTTTGTTCTTCAATGATAAGTTTTTCAGGGGTATCAGTTAATATGCGCGATCTTCCCTTTCGTCGCCCTTTCCGAGTGTTCTTGCGTGGGGCAGCTTTTGGATGTGGCCTTATCATGGAAGGGCTAATAAAAGCACTTGATGTTGAAGGCAAAGGTTCTGCTTGGACATCTCCAATATTTGTAATCGCCTGTGTGGAGGCAAGACAATTAGAAGTTAATGGAACATTATTGGTCAGCTGCTGATTAGATATAACAATATTGTCTTCTGGTGCAGCTGGATCAGGGCGATCAGTCACATTCGAAGGGGAAAATTCAAAATCTTGAAAAATATTCTCATTTAGAGGAACAAATCCGGTGACTTTAAATCCTTGAGTGATATTGCTCGGTGTAAAAGCTAAAGGAAAAGCCTTTCCTACGAGTTGAGCAAGGTCATAGATTGAGACTGGTTTACCAATATTTCCCGGTGAAATCATGTGTTCATTCATTGCTGTATTAAAATAAGTTTTAAACGCACCAAATACGGTCCTGTCTAATGGTTGCATTTTGTGACTTGTGTGAGGATGAAATGTTACCAGGATCACTCCATTATCTTTAGCTAACTGAATAACAGGGACCGAGATGTGGCTCTCATGATTGTCCATCAACATAATACATGGCAAATCTTTTGACGGCTTTGCGTATTGAAGGAAGTGTTTAAAAAATTGAATAAACAATGTTTCGTTGGACCAACCAGAAGGATTTGCGCCACCAATAGTTCCTGGTGGAGCTCCAGTCAACATAAAATCTTTAAAATTGACGCGAGGAAAAATAAGCATTGGTGGCGCAAAACCACCTCCAGCATTTACTGCCGAAATCATGGTAATATTTGTTCCTCTTTCTGCGCTAGTCATGCTTCCAACCTGTTTAGAACCCTTCGTAGCCAGTATTTTTGGAGGAACATGGACCGTAGATAATCCGGTCTCATCACAATTCCATATATTAACAGCAGGTAAAGGAGGACATTTTTCTAGAGCAGCTTTATAGTTATTGAATGTGAGTGTGACATTCGTTCGATTAAAAGCTGTTGATCGCGCTAAGCTGGTAGCCTCCGGTTTGCGAAGTGCTAAATCATTTTTATACCTTTTTCTGAAAAGACGCAACCAAAATTCTCCTGCCATTTTATCTTGATCCCACTGCGCAGGATAACTTTTGTTATTTGACGCAGCAAATTGGTAGGCTAGTTCACGAACAGTTCTTAACGTTAAACCATATTGTAAAGTTGCCGCGTCTTTTATATATTCCACAAGCATATTTTCTTCTTCTCGATTGAAAACTTTCTTTGTGCTGCAATTTTGTACAAGGTTGTAGTTTTCTTTGCCTGTATCTTTAAAGTTTTGCATGTATCTGCGAATTGTGCTTCGTGCTAATCCAGTGTGTTTTGCAGCACTGTATAATGTAAGCTTCTTTTCTTTTATTAATTGTATCGCACTTTTCAGTTTTTCGGGATCTGGCGGATCCCGTTTCACTCCGGTTTTGCTGCGTGGCATATTTTGTTGTAAAACTACCGCTGAACAACAATAACTGTAAAAAAAATTAATAACTAAAGACACATAATACCTTTATTAAATCATGATGTACCTCGAACCTGCTTTAGGTACATCGTGTTGTACGTTGGCTATGTTCAAGGTACATCGTGTTGTACGTTGGATATGTCCAAGGTACATCGTGTTTATTATGTTCAAGGTACAACACCGTGTCGGTTCGTCAAACAATTAATCATAGAAAATTTGAGGTTAGAAATATATCGGTTAAATATACACGAAATAAGGGCCAAATAACCACTTAATTGATATGAGGGAAATCCCAACCCATTAGTTGTAACATACCCAAAATATTTGCGATATACTTATAAAAAAATAACTTACATTTTCAACAAAAAAAAATAAAAACCACTTCACAATTCTACTTTAGTCATCAGACGATCAAAATAGTGTTTAGACTGTCGCATGTTCGCTGGCGCATGACTAGCATTTATCCCGTTGAGTAAAAGTACCGCGCAGTTTGAATTTTAAAGTTATGTTCGAGGTACAACGATGTCCAAGGTACAACAGGTTCCCCTACTATATTATGTCACACACACACACAGTATTACAGGCCCGAGTCGCGTAAAATCCCATCCTGTATAAACTGGATCGAATTCTGCGAGACCCATTCCATCCACCCCCTTGCAAGACGTCTGGCAAGGTCCTCAGTGAAAAATCATCAGATTTGTATGCCATGCCTACTAAAAGGGCATGTAGTATGACATACTATCATTCATTTAATCAGAGTGGCTGAAGGCCTTAACTCTGATGCGTCGTGTGTTTCTTCGCATGTGTGAGTTTTGTCCACCGTCCTGCAAGCAATTTTTCAGTCCCCACGTTTCGGTGACTAAAAGATCGCTCATCCTCAGGCGGTTTGTCGTTAGTCTGTGACAGTCCGATGTCTGCCGTCGCTTGTGTTGTTTATTGTCATATCGCTGTTTTCCTAATAGGGAATCTGAAAAAGAAAGTATAGATTAGCTATGGTATAGGTTATCTATACTTACCTTTTAGTTTGTGTCCTGAGTTAATATCTTCCGAGGTCTAGCATGCCTCGGCCAGTCTTGTAGGTCATAATTGGTAAGATCCCGTAGTTCGGAGTCTCCAGTGCTAGAAACATACTTTCTGCCTTCCTCCTCATGAGTTCTAGTACCCTGGTGGATTCTAGATCCCTATGAATGATTCGGTTCGGTGTGTATCTGTAGGCGTTCACTGCCGTGCGTAAGCTGATTTTATGCTGGGCTTGGATCTTTTTCCTGTTCGTCCTGCAAGTGTATCCCCAAGCAGTTGAGGCATACAGCAGGATTGGTAGTATCACGGCGTTTATTATCCGGAGTTTCGTCTTGAGAAGTAAATTGCTTCTTCTGCCGATGAGGCAATTTAGCTTCGCTCTTGCAAATTTCGCCTTATTTACCACCATGGTCACATGCTTCGTGAAGGTGAGTCCTTGGTCCATCTCTACTCCTAGGTATTTTGCTGTGCGACTCCATGGTATGTCGTGTCCATTTAATTCGATCTCCTGGTCTGGAGTATGTCTTCTCTTCTTGAACAACACAGCTTGGCTTTTCTCGGCATTTATTTTAATCTTCCATTTGACGCACCATTCCTGAATTTCTGTTGCTGCTTCCTGCAGTAGCCTTGTTACCGTTCTTGCGCTGGTGCTCGAGGCTGCTATGGCCGTATCGTCTGCTTAGAGTGACATGGTGGTATTAGGTGTTTTGGGGATGTCTGCAGTATATATGGTATACAACAGTGGTGATAGTACCGCTCCTTGAGGTACCCCTGCTTCTGTGATTCCAACTCTCGACAGGATGTGTCCTGCCTTGATCTGGAACTTCCGTTCACTGAGGTACGACTTAAGTAGTTCCGTCATTTCTGTTGTATATCCTTGGTCCTTCATCTTGAAAACGAGTCCTTGATGCCACACTCGATCGAATGCCTTACTGACATCCAAGAATATGGCTCCAGTTGACTGTCTCCAGTTGAATCGCTTGGTAATGTGTTCCACTAGTCTCAGGACCTGGAGTTCGCAGGAGTGTTGGGGTCTGAAGCCAAACTGCTCGTCAGGGATGATGTTGAGTTCGCTGGTTTGGTCCTTGAGCCTAGTTAGAATGACTCTCTCCGCAATTTTACTAAGCGCTGGCAGCAAGCTGATTGGCCTGTAATTTTGTGGGAAAGTGGGGTCCTTGTTTGGTTTGGGGATCATCAGCACCTCTGCAGTTTTCCAAAGTCTTGGGAAGTACTGTGTTCTTAAAATCCCGTTGATGATGGTGGTGAGGAAGACTATGGCTTTCTGCGGTAGGTGTTTGATCGCTCGGTTTGAGATTCTGTCACGTCCTGGTGCTTTCTTGGCTAAAACATACTTGATTATATTTTTTACCTCATCCGGAGAAGTGGGGGCAAGGCTCTGAATATTCTCAGGTACGTTATCCCAGTCGTTTTCTACAGCTTCAGTGAAGTCGATGTCCTCGTCGTCGTGGTCATTCAGCTGGGATTCGGTCTCAAAGGAGGTGGCGAAAACTTCTGCTTTGTCCTCGAGCGTGCAGACGAGTCCATTTGGTCCATGTAGCGTAGAAATCCGTCTATACGGATTTCTCAGAACTTTTTGGAGGGTCCATAATCCGGGTTTTTGTGGATCTAGTTCATCTAGATGTTGTTTCCACATGTCGTCTTGGTGTTGCCTTAACTCATCTCTAACATGTAGTCCTAGATTGTTGGCATGTATCTTGTCTATTTCATTGCGTGTTCTGTTTGCACGTCTTCTGGCTCTCCTTTTTTCTACAATCAGGTCCTTCAATTCTTGGCTGATGGCTTTGAATTTACTATGTTTAACTGTCGCTGTCTCTCTTGTGCTGGTACTGATTGCCTGTCTGATGACGTTTTCATAATGTTCTAGCGCTAGGTCCACGTCTTCGTGGGTTTCTATCCTTGGGATGTTTCCTAGGTTTCCTCCCACTAGGCGCTTGAATTGTATCCAGTTCGTCCTCGATACGGTCTTGGGTACATCTTCCCCTTCTTCGTCTCCCAGTTGGAGTAGAATAGGGTTGTGTGATCCGAAACCTTCTTGCATAGAGTACATTTCGACAGGAAATGTGCAGTCTCTAAGTAAGGCTATGTCGATGACGTCTGGTACTCCTCTCGGTGGGAAGTGTGTTGGTTCCTCTGGTCCTATTGCTGAACATTGTGGGTTGTCATCTAGGTAATCCACGAGTGCCCGTCCTTTAGGGTTTGTAGTCGTGCTGTTCCAGTTTGGAGATTTTGCGTTAAGATCGCCGATCAATATTACCTCGGTATTGGGTGGTATGAGTGCATCAAGGTCTTCTATGTGTAGGATGTCCTGTGGTCTGAGGTATGCTGATACTACCTTTAAGTTGCCATGGTTGGTTCTGATGGTAACGGTAGTAGCTTCTATAGTCCTCAGTCCATCGGGGGTTGGAGTGTGGTAGTGGTCGATCTCCTTCCTCACTAGAATCGCTGTGCCTCCAGAATTTGCTCTATGATCATTTCTATACATATCGTATCCTAGAAACTTTAAGTTGACATTTTCATGTAACTTTGTTTCCTGGAGTGCGATAATGTCTAGATTTTCTCTTTCGATTAATTCTTCCAACAGGAGTTTATTGACTCAGATGCCTCCGGAGTTCCATGATGCGATCTTCAGTTGACCTGGTTGTATCGGTGTGTTTCTCATTTCTGGTTAGTGGGGAAAATTTGGGTGAGCATTTCAGTCACACATCTCTGGCAGGTTTCCATGATAAGGCGATGCATGTCCTGGGGCAGTGACTTGAATACTGCAGCGGGGGTGGCAGTAGTGGCTGCGGGGGCGGCGGTGTTTGCATAGGATACGCCTTGTATCCTGTTTGCGGGTCTCTGTATTGTTTTGGGGCTGGCCTTTTGGGCGGTCTTGGGTTTGGGGGCTTTGGGGCATCCTCTGTAGCTAGCGGGGTGTACTCCTCCACAGTTTGCGCAGGTGGGGTCTGATTGTCTATCTCTTGGGCATGCGTCAGCTCGATGTGGGCCTCCGCATCTAACGCACCTGACGTCGTCATGGCAGTTGGATTGGGCGTGGTGGAAGCCTTGGCATCGGTAGCACTGGGCAATAGTAGATGAGGCTCTCAGTTTTTCAACTTTCATGACTACATTACATAGTCGGGTAATATTCATGATGGCTTCTTCGTCTTTCTGGTTCACATCCACTAGGTATAGTGGTATGACGGACTTGTTATATCGCGATCTCATATGCTGTACTTTCAGCGGCGTGATGCCTTGAAGTATCAACTCGTTTGTCACTTCTTCGGGGAAGTTGTGGGTGGGTACACCTCGTAGTACCGCTTTAAATGGCTTGGCAGGGTGTAGCAGTAGAATTTTGTCTTCATTTCCTCGAAATACTTTACCGTTTTACGGTAATCTTCCGAAGAATTGGTGTAAATTCTTAGACCGCCGTTTTGCAGTCTAGGGTCCTGGAAGTTGATGTTGCGGCTTTTCAAGCCGCGGTGGAGTGAGTTCCATCTCGTCGTGTCCTTCAGTACAATTGGAGGAATTTTCACCTTTGGTGCCTCCTGTAATGTCTCTTCGTTTTCTACATGTGTTTCTGTTTCAACAGTGGCACTGGGCGTGCTTTTTACTGTCTCAGTAATCTTCTTTTTCGGTATGACCCCGTGGGCGCCGTCGAGTCTCTCGTTATCGGATTCAGGATGATTTCGCTTCCTCCTCTCTCTTCTTAGAGCGTTCTTTGTGGGTTTTGATTTTTCAAAACCTTTTTCGTCTTCGTCAGAGTCTGTTTCCGGAAGCTTAGCTTCTTCGGCACTCATATAATCGTCAGCAAACGTGGCGTTTTGCTCGTTTGTTTCATCGATTTCCTTAGTTTCTTGTCCTTTGTCCTCTTCTGGTTTTCCAGGCTTTTGCTGATCAGCCATCATTTTTTCTATTTTCTGAAGTAGAATATCCATTTTGTCGCTAAGCTTAGCGTTGGCGCTCTCCAGGCCTGCTATTCTTAGCATAAGACGGTCGTTCGTCTCTTGTAAAGCATTTTGCGCTTCGATTGCTTTGTTGTACTTCTCTTCCGCTTTCTCCAGCTTTAGTTTATACTTGTCTCTCTGGGAAGACAAGTCTCTATCTTTCTTGATTGCTTTTGGGACGGTGCCCGTGCCCACAGGGGCCATTTCCCTTGAGTCGTACCTCCTGAAATAAATTTAAAGGTCTCCTCTTTCAAAAAAGACCTTTAATTTTTAGGATTGAAAATAAAAATAAAATTATTTTGTCCTGTGAAAAGAATTATTAATATCTGAAAAATAAATTTTATGGTTATATAAAATTTTTATAGTTTTTAGAGAAAAAGAATCTGAAATATAAATTTATGATTAAGTCATTCTGAAAATAAAATAATAATAATTAAAGAATCTGAAATAAAAGTTAAATGTGTTAAACAATCTGAAATAAAGAAAAAAAGCAAATGTCTGCCGGCATATAAAAGTTTATAAAAAACTGAATAACGCCAAATACACTATAATTAGAATAGGCGAATGGGGTATCATTGTTTACAGAATTTCATGCTGAATCTAAAATTTAAAAAATATATAGGGTGTTCAATTTAAAATAAAAAAGTTTTTTATGTTTAAAAAATTTCATTTTTAAAAATTTGCAAACACCCCGTACAACAAATAATGAATAACTAAATATTCTCAAGAAGTACATCCCATCTACTACCTCTGGTTAAAATTTTAAGTATCTGATAGATATAGTACCTGAGATAGACGACTTTAAGAAAATGTCTACCGGCGACTAAAAATGTAGAAAAAAATTGAATAACGCCAAATCCGCTATAACTAGAATAGGCAAATGGGGTATCGTTGTTTACAGAATTTCATGCTGAATCTAAAATTAAAAAAAAAAAAAATATGGGGTATTCCCTTTAATATAACGAAGTTAGTGGTTACTTCCGGTATAACCGGAAGTTGCACAGAGTTCATTTTATTTTAATTCAAAAGAGCATATTCGATTATGTATACTCAGAAAATGGCGAAAATACAAATTAATTTATTCTCCATAAAGTTGTAATGCCCGCCTTACGTGGGACACGGTGTATAAGTTTAGTTTAATATTTTTATTTTTAAACTTACCACTTCGATTACAATTAAAGTAAATAATTTCACTATTAAATAATTTTCCATCTTCTCCTAAATATGTTGCAGATTTCTTGCCCGTTTGCTGCACATATTGGATGTTATTGAAACTGTGCAACTGGTTTAAAAAATGAACAAATTCTAAAAATTAAAGAAATAATAATTGTCTAGAATAATGATTTTTAAAATGATTATGTGTACCTTCAAAATTAGAGAAGTTTTGCTTTTCTACATCCATTTTAAACCCATGTTTTTCTGTCAAATGCTGAAACAAATCTTTATTATACCTAAAAGAAAGATCACATCCATCTAAACACTGAAATGCATGTTCATTTTTTCCATAGGTTGGACCTATTTTATTATGAAATTTTTTCAAGTGTTTATTTAAATTACTCTTTTTTGAAAAAGTTTTTAAACATTCTTCACATTTAATAATTTCTTGTGATTCCTTGATATATTATATCCAAATAAAACAAGAAAGGAGCTTTAAATTTTAGCAGAATAACGCTCAAGCAATCAACTAAAATTGTTAGATTTAGAAGGAAAGAGCGCGAATTTTTTTCCCAACCTCAATAAAATGATAGATATAAAAACAAATAAAACAGAAGAGGTTCGCAAATTATCGGAGACCAACTGTAAAAGAAGACGATTTTCGTAAAAATGGCAACATCGCATCTGGGAGCCAGACCGGCTATTAATCGTTCGTGATTTTTGGTGGATTGCGTGTGTGTGTGTGTATAATGGTACATTTTGCGTGGGTGTTAAAAATGTGTATAGAATATTTGCTGTTGGTTTGTGCGAGATTATGTGAGATTGCAAATAATATTAATTAGGTTGCAGATTCTGTTAATCGACTTCCTTGGCCAAATTAATTTTGGGAATTTGGGGTTTTATCGCGAGAATGTAAATAATGGTATGCGTGGGTATTTTGGGTGTTAAATGTTTGAATATTTGCTTTAGTTTGTGTGGTTATCGCGTAAATTAGAAATAAAAAATTATGTTGGGTAGATTGTTAATCAAATTCCTTTGCAAAAACTGATTTTGGTATTTTTTTGTAATTAAGACCGATATAAGATGTGATTGTTTAATTTGATATAATTAAATGTTTGTTACTTTTTGCTTGTGATTACTCCCACATGCGAATTTACTGTGCATGCTGATTTTGTTTTTTTAATTAATAATTTATTTTTATTTAGCTAAGATATTATTACTAAAAACCAGTGGTGTAGATGTTTAATATTTTCTTGGGTACAGCTATATTTTGATATAAATGTAAAGAAGTAAAACTCAATTTATTTTAAATTTCATTTATTAATATAATGCAATACAATATAATACAATAAAATATAACAAATGTCACTTTACCTAAAAATTAGATTTTTTTTGGTGTTATTTAGGCAGGATGGTATTGAGGAACCAACACCGTAAAATCACTACATTTTCTTGGGTGCAATTGAATCGCCCATTGTCGTGGTTGGCACAATGATCCTGGGTCCTCTCAAATTTGGTTGTCGCTTGGATTGTATCGTCATATTGAGACACGTCAATAATTACTGGATAGTGTCCTAGTTCATGACACTTTCTTTGTAAAAATTCTGCTTTCTGGTTACCACGGACGTAAACATAGTTTGCTGAATATAACAAGTTTGCTTCTAATATTCTATTTACCTGTCCCTTGTCGACAAACCCTGATGTGTATTGTATTCCATGGACATTTCTTTCCAAGTATCTGACTGTCTTTCGGTCCATTTCATCCAGGTTGTTATACGGAATTGCTGATGTAAATAGAAAATGGTACTGCTTAAACCCTATTTCTATAGACAACTCTTTCGGGTGGAAAATACCTTCAATGGTAAATCCCTGGATATCTACGAATGTAATCTTCATGGTGGAATATAGTGTATAGTGTATAGTAACAATAAAAGCTCTCGAAGAATTATAAATAATGATATATTTGCATGGGTATTTATACGCAAAATTATCAAAATTTGCTCACGTTTTAAGATTATAGATAAAAATTATCTTGCAGATTGTTAATCAATTTTGGAATTATTTTTTAAATATTTTTAATTTATCAAGACGGATATAAAATGTGATTGTAAAAATTTAACAGACTCGTGTGATGGGTAGCGTTCATGTGACTGTTGTACAAATTTTCGTATCATTTCACTGGCTTTCTTAGACAGTTGGTCGTCATAATTATTTGCGACTATTCTGCAAGAGCAAAATAAAAGCAAAAAATGTTGATACATCTCCCTGGGCAGCATCCCTTTGAATATAGCGAAACCAATGTAAAGTAGAATGGTGCGAAATTCGCTGGCTTTAAATCTATCCAATTCCAATGTTGTTCTTGGACGACGATGAAATTCTTTTGAAAAATATTTTCCTACCTCAACCATTCGACGTGCGACAATGTTCCGGTACACTGGTTTGATTCTAAAATTGGAGTCTGATTTCAGCCAAAAGTTAAGCAAACGGCGCACAGTTCCCAGGCAAATTGCATGCATATAATCCAAAATGAAGCCATTCACCATATCAAATTCTTTTAGTTTAATTAGCGGTGTTGTATATTTGTGATGTTGTGGGTGTAATTTATTGACAAATGTCAGGTGCGTTCGAACTTCTATATTTTCCCCTGCTAAGACATTATATGTAATTATGCATTTCTTGCCATCGTTATTTGTATGCCCTTTCACATTACATTTATCACAAGAGAAGAATCCATTGCGTGACTTAACAAATTTTAAAAAGGCTCTGGCTGGGCTATCGCAAATGAAATATTTCAACTGAAACTTGAAAATTAGTTTCTTCATAGGTGAAACCAGTTTGTAAAACGTTAATTTCCTCGATAAATTCCTGAAAATACGTTTTAAATCAGCGGGCTTACTATCACCGTAATATAGGGCTATCACAAAAGGTTCTGTGTGACAATTCTTAACAAATATTTGTCCCAGCAAAGGCCAAAACGGCCAAACGCTACTGGTAAATATTGATAAACCGTCTACATTGCAAACTAACTGAATAGTACTTTCTTTTAAGATGGAGGGTAATCCTCGTTTAAACTCAATTTCTAAATTTTGTTTTATTCCAAAATATACAGGGTGTCCTTTAAAATGTGTCCCAAAATTCTCAGGCAGATTCCTTAACCAAAAAATGGAAAAAAAGTTCCTATAGACCTATGTCCTAAAGTGCCCCCTAAGCGAGCAACAGCCTCTCGAAATCATTTTTTTTATTTTGATTTTTTGAATTTTCTTAAAAATGGAAACAAATAAAAGAACCAAATGTTGGCTGTTAAATATGATCAATAATAGTGACCTTTTGACACCTTCAAAAAGAAATTATTTTGTCAGGGGTGTACTTGGGAATTTTTTGAAAATTTTGATTATTCATAACTTTTTTGTGTTTTTGGTAATGACTTATCCATATTTTTTTTTACATTCTACATTGAAAACTACGTCAAAAAGGAATACTTGTTTGATCTCGATTGGAGCAGCCGTTTCCGAGAAAACATCATCCAAAGATATTCGTCCACTTTAGCTTAATTTTCAATTTTCCTAAATTACCTCGGTGAATCTCGTAAATAGAAATAACTTTTTTAGCTCTCTCTAAATAATTGTAGTTCAAATGTCGTGGTGGGACTATTTTTATTTAATAATAAGAAACGGTTTAAAAAAATATTTATTCTAAAAAAACAAATCAAAAAAAATTAAAGCAGATGCTCAATGTGGCGACCATTGGTTTCCACACACAAGCGCAACCGTCGCATCATAGACTGTCTTACACGAAAAAATACTTCAGGATTATTCCTAAGAACTTCGCAATGATGAAAAACTCGTTCTTCCAATTCTTCAACTGTTTCAACAGGACTGGAATAAACCAATGATTTTAAATAACCCCAAACAAAAAAATCCATTGGATTTAGATCTGGTGAACGAGGTGGCCAGTTAACAGGACAACCTCTGCCAATTACTCTACCCTCAAATCTTTCGTTAAGGTGCTGTCTAGCTTCAAGGCTGTAATGTGGTGGAGCTCCATCATGCATAAACCACATGTTATGTCTGATTTGAATCGGAATATTATCAAGAAGCTCATGTAAGTTATTTTCCAAAAAAAGCTGTATGCTGCTCCATTTAACCTATTCGGCAAAACAAATGGTCCAATAAGGTAATTATCAATAACTCCAGCCCAGACGTTTATTGAAAATTTATCCTGTTGGTGACGTTCAACAACCGCGTGAGGGTTATCTTCAGCCCATTCATGCATATTTCGAAAATTTATTATACCATCTCTAGTGAAACCAGCTTCATCGGTAAATAGCACTTTATTAAGAAACATTGCATCTTGATTACATCTTCCAAGAAACCATTCAGAAAAGATAACTCGCGGCTCATAATCAGTAGCTTTAAGTGCCTGAACTTTTTGAATGTGGTAAGGGTACAATTGTTGTTCACGCAAAACTTTCCATACCGTGTTACGTCCGACTCCCACTTCTGAAATTAAATGAGAGAATCTGTGTAGTGAATAGTTAAGAAAGAGAATCCATTGATTTGGGAAATCAGATTTTTTCTGCATAACGCAACTCTTTTCGATACGAAAAGTCGTGAAATGTAAGAGAAGCAATAACAAGTAAAAAAACTAGTTTTATACGATAAGGTACGGGGTAGCTAAAATAATAAATAAGTAATTACTTACCATTTGCTATTTTTCTGGTACTTGTCGATGGGGTTTCAGCTACCCTATCCAAAATTGCTTCTTCCAAAGCAGGAGTTCTCACATAATTTTGTCTTCCACTGTTACTAGAGTTTTTCTTAAATGTACCAGTTTCCCGAAGTCTATCGTCAATTCTAGAAAACGTCTTAGCGCATGGAAGATGCCTATTTGGAAAGCGCTCCTGATAAAGTCTGCGAGCTTCATTGGCATTTCCAGAAGCGAGTCCAAAACATAAGTGCATGTCCGTCATTTCGCCGAATGTGTAATCATTATTGTAGTTATTGTGAGCCATTTTAAACAAAATAATAACAATACAACGAATCGCACCAGAACACTTTTAGAAATAATGTTTAACTGAAGAAACATTTTTATCAGTGAGCGAAAAAAATTATCCATGAAACACAAAAACGCCAAAAAAATACATATTTTTACTTTTTTATTCTAAACAGCTAAATACAAACCTTATGGTCTTCATAATAAATAAATGGGAACTAAATTTTTAAATTTTATTTAGAGAGCTAAAAATAGTATACAGGGTGATTGATTAGTGTGAGGAAGCTCTGTAGATCTGTTATAATAAAAGTAGGCAGCTTTAAGCTTCACATTTTAAAATTAGTTACGATGTGACAGGGTGTTTCATAAGGCCGTGCCAAATCAAAGTTATGTTTTTTAAATGGAACACCCTGTATATTTTTATATTTTTAGAATCTGCTCGATAATCTGATTTCAATGATATATCACACTTGTTATCTAATATGAATAGTAAAGGATCTACAGCTACTCAAAAATCACATTTTTTCAAATTCAGGTGGCTGTTGTAGCCAAACAGTTGGAAATCGAGGAAAACGGCTTACAGTCCCTATCCTAACTTTTTAAGGTCTATTCAGTGACATAAAATACATATTATTTGATACAGGGTGATCAAAAATCCAAAATCACATCCGATTTTTGATCACCCTGTATCAACTAATATTTTTTGCCACTGAATAGACCTTCAAAAGTAAGGATAGGGACATGTAAGCCGTGTTCCTCGATTTCCAACTTTTTGGCTACAACAGCCAAAATTGAAAATTAACCTAAACTGCACGAATATCTTTGGATGATGTTTTCTCGGAAACGGCTGCTCCAATCGAGATCAAACAAGTATTCCTTTTTAACGTAGTTTTCAATGTAGAATGTAAAAAAAAAATATGGATAAGTCATTACCAAAAACACAAAAAAGTTATGAATAATCAAAATTTTCAAAAAATTCCCAAGTACACCCCTGACGAAATAATTTCTTTTTGAAGGTGTCAAAAGGTCACTATTATTGATCATATTTAACAGCCAAAATTTGGTTCTTTTATTTGTTTCCATTTTTAAGAAAATTCAAAAAATCAAAATAAAAAAAATGATTTCGAGAGGCTGTTGCTCGCTTAGGGGGCACTTTAGGACATAGGTCTATAGGAACTTTTTTTCCATTTTTTGGTTAAGGAATCTGCCTGAGAATTTTGGGACACATTTTAGAGGACACCCTGTATAAACTGTGCAGGTGTATTTTTTGTAGATACTACATCTATGTATGGAAGTTTTCTAACGGTTTTTAAAGCAGTCTTACTGCAGCTTGGTAGATCTGGATGGCCATGCTTGTTTAACACCTGAAGAATGCCTGTTAGTTGTTCATGATTGACTTTTTTATCATAAAACCACGTAATCAAATCGCTAAGTAATGAAGGTCGCGCGTTTACATCTGCAACATTTTTCTCGAATATGTTGCAAAATGTATTTGTTGGGCTTACATCTAACTTTCCCTTGCAAATTTCGTTGCTAAAGGGATTTGTATCAGTAATTAATATGTTGTCAGATAAATCATTGTTATTTTCTAAACTGTTATCAGAAACATGCAAAGATTCATTAGAAATAGTCGATGAGTTGCTATCACTGTCAGGTGGCAAACATTCTGATCTAAAATTATTATTATTACCAGATGAGCTAACGATATGCGCAGTTGTATCTAAAACATGAAATATACAAATTTAAAATTAACAGCTGCAAGTATACTGAGGGAAATAAGAATAGTTCTCGGTTGCCATATCTGCTATTGAGAAGTATTATATAAAAAAGTTGTAAGAAGGTTAAATCTACACATTTTAAATTTATTATTATATTTACAAGGTGTAAAACAACATGACAAGACCAATATATATATTTTGATAATAAACCTCTACAAAATTTTGCTTTTAAAATTCTTCTATAAGGACTGATTTAAACGGGGTTGCCTGAAGAGGCACCTAAGCCTACAACAGGGACAGGGAAACAAAAATCAAATATCAAACAAAATTGTAAAAACCAAAGTTAAAAATAAAGACTAAATAAAAAAAAGAACGGGGTTTAAAACTAGAAGTTTAGGAGATACAGGATGTTATAAATCATATTTTTTAAACAACTTTTGTATATAATATATATTTTTTAGTAACCAAGAAATGCCGGGAGCCATTCTTATTTGCCCATCCGGTACAAATCAGCTAATTATTGATAGTAACAAAAAAAGTAAGTTGATGTTGAATATTTTGTGTGTGTGTGTTGGGTGGGGGCTGGCATCGGGTTGAATATTTTGAATTATATACTAACTTGGTTCACGTTGCAGTGATAATGAATTATCAGTCTTACTAAAGTGATCTATTTTATTATTATATGTTTTATTCTGTATTTGTTTGAAAACCCACATTGTCTTTTGACAAACATTATCTTTGCAGCTCTGCTTTTGCCGTGGTTGCTATAACCCCTTTTACTACAATTATAAACGAAAATAATGTGTTAATATGTACTTTACTGTCTGTCCATACATAGGTAGGTACTTCTCAAGACAGTGCCCATATCGCGCCTACCGAAGGGTAATTCCTTGGCATTTAACCCCACATTTGCAGCATTGCACGCAGGGCGCTGAACCCTCGAATGTGTATTCCAGTGCGTTGAAGCACACACTACAAAAAGTATGACCACACTTTAGGCCATACGATTGTTTTGACAGCAAAAATATGCGGCATCTTGCACATTTCGGATGTTCAGCTAAAAAAATATAATTTTCCAATAATCATTCTATCTTACCTATTAGAGTACAACTTACTCTTTTCTTGGTAGTGGGGACATATTTTACATGCATATTGCGAAGGATAATTGCAAAACTTCCCGGTCGAAAATCTACAGCAAATGTGGTCTGGTCTGGTTGGTGTGGATGTGACTATAATGTACGCCATTCTATCCACTTCTTTGGCAACTTTCTCAGTGAATGGCCGAACATTTTCACGTACACTTTCTAGTTCCTCAGGCGTCAATGTAAAGAATTTGCAGTTAAAATAACCACACATGCTGTGGCATCGCATAAACTCATGTTTGTACTTGCATTGAACGGCCTCACATATACCCAATATATACAGAGCTGGTTATTAGTTATAACTTGAGGCCCCTCCTGGCCACTTTATTATGGGAGCTATAAAATTCACAATTAGGGTAAAAGGTACAGTGATTGGCCGTTTAAGAATGTTGATTTACAATTTCTTTTGGAATTTTATTATTATTTAAAATAAATATTAAAACTTTGTACCAATATATGTAAAAAACTCGCAATTTTTAAAGGATATATCTTTATTTATATAACTTTTATAAAAAACTTAAAAAAATATTTCTTAACCGAAAATACATCAAAAACATAGTTATTGGCCTATGTATTACAGTCATTGTCCTTATTTTATATAGTTATTGGCCGCAGTTTATTTAATAAAAAAAGGCGCTTATTAATCTAGAAATTACTAGATGCAAAATTCTTTTTTAAGCAAGTTGGGCAGTGAAAAATAGAGCAATTGCTCTTATGTAAATTATGTTTTTTTATACATGTTATATGATATGATCTAATACATGCTGTACATTTGAGACCAAAGTTTAAGGGCGATAAATTATTTGTACAGATGTAACATAAATTTGTATACAATTTAATATTAAGTTGTTCAGAAAGCCCAAGTTCATTTTCTAAAATGTCATCTAAATGTTTAAAGTCATCACTACTCTTTGTTAAAGTAATATCAGACAAAATACGTATTTTCTCATCAAATAAATTTCTTGAGGTTTTCCTTATCTTCTCTGGAATGAGATAATTAACATCTTCATCAATGGAAATTATTTCGTTATCAGTTGAACTATAAGCTTGTTGCTGGACATCTTCTAACTGTTGCTCCTTCATATCTTTTTTCTTTTCTCGGACATTATTTTTTTTACCTTGAGTTTGCTTTTTTGATTGGTTTTCTTTTCTAATTTCACCAATCTTTTTCACCTGCTTTTTATTTTTTTTTGCTTGTTTTTCATTCTTCTCAGCTAGTTTTTCATTTTTCTCAGCTTGTTTTTGTTCTCTCACTTTTTTACGCTCTTCTTTTTCCATTTCCTTTCTAATTTTTTCATCGATTTCATTTCTCTTATTTTCTCTCCAATTTGTGCCAGTTATCACAAACTCTTTTTTTTTCTATATATCGCTTTCCCTTTCGTTTAGGTGATTTGGCCCATGCTAGAAGATCTCGAGGATCCAAGTTAGGGTAATTTTCAATTTGATTAAGGATAGTATTGTCAGACTTCGAACTATTATTAATATGTTCTTGATTGACAGAAATTTGTTCCTCAATTATGACTCCATTATTTCCATTAACTTGGAGATCATCAAATATTACGGGAATATCAGCTATATCAATACTAAATTCTTCATTGTGATTGGTCTCGAAGAACTCTTCGTTATTAATATTTTCAGACTTACTATTGGGTTCTATCTGAAAACCATTCAATGACAAGTTATCTTCTAGTGTTACATTGGTCTCTATATTTTCTGGCTGGGTTAAATTAGAAACGTTTTCAAGATTTTCTGCCTCTATATTTTCTGGCTGGCTTAAACTAGAAACGTTTTCAAGATTCTCTGCTTCCATTTCTTTAGTTGCTTCTGGTTCATTGTTATCAAATGCTTTCCATACTTTATACAGTGTACATTCCGATACAATATTTTTATTGTACGTGTCATTTTGAAATTTTGATAGATATTCATTCCCAACTATATTACTAAATGTCTGGAACGAAATCGTAGTCATTTCTGAAATTTTATTGTCATGCTTTAAAGACTGACTACCCAAACATTTGGAAAAATCAATGGCATTGCAATTGAAGGGGTATAGACCTGTAGCTTTAAATCCATTTTCTAGTGTTTTTTGCTTGGCATATTGTTTTATGACTTTTTCTAATATGGGAGGGAATTTGTCTTTAGTGAGATTTTCATTCAAATTTTCTCGTCTCCATTCTAATACTGCTTTCTTCCAACCAGTCTTGATTGGCTTAAAAGCAGATACATCTGCGGGCTGCAGAATTCGGGTAGCATTTGGGTAGAGACAAATTAAAATTATTTCCAATCTCTTACAAAGTTCACTTAATTCGTAAGTCAAATGTGTACTGTGACCATCTACGTACAGTATAATTGTAAATTCAATGTTGTTCTTTTTTAAAAATGGATACAGCACTTTCGAAATATATTCATAGAACACAGTTGCTTTCATCCAACCCGTTTCCGTTAAACCAATTCCCCATTCAGGAGGCACTGCATTTCCAATTTCTGCTCTTAGCCTTTTACCGGGAAATATAACCATAGGGGGAGTTAGAAGCCCTGCTGCGGAGAATGTAAACATTACGGTAATATTTAACTTTGAAGAAGCATGCTCGACTTCATATACATTTTTAGTACCCCGTGGAGCGAGCACCTTTGACGTTTTGGGACACAGGTTAAAACATGTTTCATCCCCGTTAAATATTCGCTTTGGGTCACTTAATATATTGTTATACCCTTTCGCAATAAGGTACGATTCTATATGACCAAACCATTTTTTTATGTCTTTTTCACTGACATTAGAGCTTGCTGAGGTAACATGTTCTGGGGTACGATCTACAAGTATTGGATGTCGCCGCAGGAAGGCTTTGTACCACCCATCATTTGGTAGATTATCCTTAAATGGATTTTCCCTTGGAAACTTATCTAAGATGGCCTTTGCAGACAATTGAAGGTCTTCTTTTCGTCGGGGAAATCCCTTTTTTGCATTTTCGAGAATACACTCACATAATAATGTTTCTTCTGCAGTTGTAAGAACTGGATTTGGCCCGAAAGAACTTTTAACAAATTTATCGCTTTTCCTGAATTGCAAAGTGGCCCTTGGTATATTATACTTTCGAGCGGCATTTCTTAAACTTGTTCCGTTATTAATGTCGTTTAAAGCTTTTTGTAGATCGTCTTCTGTGTACTTTTTTGAATATATATTTCCCTTAATAATCTTGGGCATTTTTAAATTAAAATATCTGCAACAATAAAGAAGAGTTAAACTTCTATAAATAATATCGGAGTCCAGTAGTAATTAGTAAAATAAAAATACTCTAGAAAAGGTAAATAAAAATGCGTAGCACAATGTAGACAAATTAGCGTTACTTTACTTCGAACATACTTTACAGTGTATTCTAGAAAGTTCTAGCTTTTCACTTTATGCAATTTTCCAAATTTCTTTATCCCTATTTAACAAAAAGCTTAAAAGAGTAAAATTGTACATTTATTATTAGACACCTTATATTTAAACTTAGATAGTTATTGGCCCCACCTATATCACAGTCATTGGCCCCCGGCCAACCACTATTTAGAGGCTTTAAAATGACCCCTATTAGTCCTATTGATTTATAGGATTTTTTGTTATTCTATTTTGCTCTGAAAATATCTTATTTTAAAAATGGTTCATCTAAACACAGTAATTGTCCCCGGGGCCAATAATTGTTTTCCCGCCAATTTTTGTTGGACAGTTATTGGCCTAGTATTATTTTATACATTTTTATGGTTATATTAAAAAAATATCTTTAAAATTAACACTAAATATAATATAAAATCACCAGAACACATTCACAACATAATAATTAATAAATTCCAAAGATATTAACTTACTTGTGTCACACTGAACTTAACCAAATCACAAGAATTTCACTTATTCTTCACGTTGTATGTATACCGTCTGGATACATTAGCGCCATTTCTAACTGAACGTTGCCAAGTGCTCCAAAAAGTTAGGCATACTAAATAAATAGTTGGAGTATGTTTCGCAATTGCCTAATTAAGAAAAAGCAAAAGAGTTTCCTTAATATTGTGATTTAAAGTCAATATGGCCAATCACTACCCCGAGGCCAATCACTGTATGCTTTACCCTATTGACCATTTTGTATTTGCTTCATTTAAATATCAATAAACAGTAAATAAAGTTAGGATGTGGTAATGAATTCGTTTTGACCAATAATGAATTATTTTGGTATAACAACTTTTTGGAACTGACAAATAATACCCTACATGTTTGTTACCATCCATGTTAGACCGCACAAGCATAAATCAATAAAATCAGAGGTCTTCAAGGAAAATCTAAAAAACTAATAAAATACAGGGTGTTCTATTATAGAAAAGGTCTTATTGTTTATGTCACGTGACTTGCACATTATATTTTTGTACAAACTGTATGAAAATTAAATTATAACCGCTTATATTTTTTAATTGCATATTTTCCAGCTAAGCTCTCATAATAAAGTAGTTAGACAGAGGACAAATGCTGACAGTAGAATATTTACTTAATTTTAAGACAAAAAATGTGTTTCAAAAAATACATGAAGTTTGTTAGGTAAATTGTTAACAGTTTATGGAATATTTTATATTAAATGTAACATCTTTCTTGGTCATTGAACTATGTGTTTCACTAATATTTTTAAAATTGTAGTGAAGAAAAAGTTTGTTGTTTTTTTTTATTTATTTATGGAATATACCATTTTTGTACAAATAGTGGTTATAATAAAAGTGTATAATCATATGTATTGTAATGGAATAGTGTGTTCATATATTTTTCAAAATATGTTAAAGTGTTGTTTAATAGAAGGGCTTTACAAAAATAGTATATTTTAAACAAAAAATCACGACAAGAAATTATATTTGATATAATTTCTTGTCATCCTGAAGATGTTACATGCTGTAATGAAACAATTGTAGATGAGTATTGTATATTTTTTACATTTAATATATTATTGTGGAGTTTCTTGTTACCTTGCGTTTCATTTGTATGAACCATGAATAGATTCCACGAAGTAAGGGTTTCAACAATTCAAACTGATGTGTTTGCTTGTTTGGGTTAGTATGACCGTGGATTTACATCCATTTGCCAATTTTCAGGTGTGCAAATTTAAAAGTAAAATAAAAATCCAATAGTTTAAGACTGACCGGTTTCACTTAGACTCAGCTAAGCATCGTCAGAGCGAAATATAGTGAAGCTTTTTAAAAATCTATTGGATTTTTATTTTACTTTTAACAGGATTGAAAACATAAATCTGTGCAAATTTATTGAATTATCACTTTTACTGATAAAACAAATTTGGCATTAGTTTTAAACTATTTGCCACATACTAGTTTCAGATTTGTTTTTTTTTTTTTCAATTTTATATTTTTATATCGGCAGACCTAATAAAATTCAGAATTAAATCTAAGATATATTTTTGGTTTGAGGCTAGAAGACAGGTAATATTCAATGGCAAATGGAAACTGTTATTAATAAGAACTTTAAAGAACTTTTCTGTAAACTGTTTATTTTCACAATCAAAAAATAAATGATTCAAATCTGCAATCTTTTCACTATCACATGAACAATAAGGGGAATTAATTACACCGATTTTATAGAGGTGGGCTGGGAACCGACCATGATTTAATTTCAATCTAGAAATTATTGATGTGCTATTTCTGGTAAAGTCGAAGTTTGAAATGTGGGCAATATCATTGGGTAATGTTGGATGTATATGGAAGTAATGGTTTTTTAAATTCGGGATAGCGTTTTTGTAGTGCTCTTCCCAACTTTTTCGAAGACCCTTTTTACACAAAGCTAATAAGTCAAAGCTAGGCACAGAGTAATTTAAGATATTTCCGTTTTTTACAGCTTCTTTAGCTTCATAATCTGCTCTTTCGTTTCCAGTTACACCGACATGCGCTTTGGTCCAAACTAGAGTTATTTTTTTATTTGTTGAGTACAGTTGAAAGAGTAATTTTTTTATTTTTAAGATTAAATCATTTTTATAGTTTTTAAATGTAGAGGCAATTATTGGCTCTAGGACCGATTTGCTATCCGTAACTATTACAGCTCCTGATCTCAGATTTTGTACACACCAAGTAAGTGCCTTCTCTATCGCAATGGCTTCAGCAGTAAAAACTGAGCATAAATCTGGAATACGAAAACGATATACTATATTGATGCTGGGAATAATAAAAGCTAAGTCTGTTCCATGCTCGCTCTTAGAACCATCAGTATAAATGACACAGTCAATGGTAAGGTTACTCAATGTAGCTTTTAAAATTGCATTATTAAGCGCCGGTACACTAGTATAAGCGGGGAATATGACTGATGGTTTGAATATTATTATTTCAAAATTGGTATTATATATGGGGTATTTGTTTGCAACACAAGTGTGAGTAAAATAATGGGTATCAATAAAAACATCTGTTAAAGGTGGAGATTTTTTTTTCTTCCAATAGTTGGAGGTTAGATTTTCTGTGCATAAGTTCGAGATTTTGTTAGATAGTAATGTATTATATGATCTATATTTGATGATTTGTTTGTTAGCTAGATAATTTCTTCTTAGTTTTAGGGGTGGTTCTTGTGCTTCTGCTAGAATTGCATGGCATGGTGACGATTTCATTAAACCTAAGCAAATTCTAATCGCTTTATACTGGACTCTGTCCAGTATCAACAGATTAGTATTTGAAGCAGTTCCGTATAGAGTACACCCATAGTCTAAGAGCGAGCGTATATAAGATCTGTAAAAAGTGAGTGATAAATTTGGGTCTGCACCCCATTTAGAACAGGTAACTGTTCGAAGTAAGTTCATACCTTTTTCGCACCTCTCTTTTATATATTTTATGTACTTTGACCAGAGTAACTTTTTATCTAAAACTATTCCAAGGTATCTGAACTGTTCCACAATTGGAAATGTCAAGTGACTTAACTTAATTGTGTCCGCCAGATGAAGCCGGTGTCTTGTAAAGCACAAAACCGCCGATTTCTCAGATGCAAGACTGAAACCCAAATCACTTAACCAACTTTTAATGCAATATACCACATACTTCAGATCAATTACACAACGCTCGTAAGAACTATGGGAGACATAAAAGCAAATGTCATCAGCGTATTGAATGATTTTAATATTTTTATCCAGAAAGCCATGCAAGTCTGCAGTATATAAGTTAAAAAGTAATGGACTGAGTATTGACCCCTGAGGCAGGCCATTGTTTACAGTTCTAGGACCATGTAATACATTATTGTGATCGCGGATATAAATTGTTCTATTTTTAAAAAGTTCTAAAATATTAGCACATACTTTTGGATTTATTCCCATTTTGTTTATTTTTGAAAATAAAATATCAATATCCACCACGTCATAGGCCCCCTTAAGGTCAATAAATAAACTAAGTAAGTATTCATTTTTTGTAAAACTTAATTGAATATCAGATATTAGTTGTGTGACTGCGTCGATTGTGCCTTGGCCTCGGCGAAAACCAAATTGAGAACTAGGTACCAATGAATTACTTTCTACAAAATGTTCCAATCTAAATTTTATCATCCTTTCAAAGGTCTTAGTCAAACAGGACATGAGTGATATTAGCCTAAAAGAAGAGCATGAATCAGGTTTTTTACCAGGTTTCAATATTAGACAAATTATGCTTTCCTTTATTTTATCTGAATAGTCTTGATTTGTCCACCAGTTATTATAAATATCTAATAATAATTTACCCGTAAGTGGCATATTATATAACATTTTGTACGTAAGGCTGTCAATGCCTGGTGCTGTACTTCTAGAGTTTTTAAGAGCTAATTCTAATTCATTAATAGAAAAAGGATTAGCCAAATAATTAGATTTTGAATGGAAATTAATTTTTGGGCTGGTAGAGCATGGAAAAGGTGGGGTAGGTACAAAGGGAGGTGCAATTTTATTTAACATTTCATTGATAATGTTTTTAGGAATGTTTGTTTTTTTGGGATGAAAATGTTTATTATTTATACATTTAACTTTACTCCAAATTTCAGTAAGAGGGGTGCTTTTGTTTAATTTTGCCAAGTATTGTATCCAACTACTTTTTTGTTTTTGTTTAAAAGTTCTTGTCGTGTGAGCTGCTATATTTTTATATGCTAAGTAATTTTCTAAATTTGCTTGATATTTATAGTTTTTTAAAGCGTCTTTACGTTTAGCTACTAAAATATTACAATCGTCATCCCACCAATAAGGGTTAACGTTTTTCGGTTGAAATGGTTTTTTAATGGGCATTGAGTTATTCGCTGATTCCGAAATAATATCAAAGAAAAGAGATATTTTATCATTGTTGGATACAGTACTTGTATTTAATAAATGAAATCGAGTTTCAATTTGTGACTGATATATTTTCCAGTCGGCCTTTGTATCATTCCATTTGGATGAGGGGTTAATAAATCGATTAGGTGCTAAGTTTGTTTGTAATTCTATTAAAATAGGAAAGTGGTCGGAACCCATTGTGTCTTTCAAAACTTCCCATGTAACTTTATTAGCGATAAAAGGTGATGTGATAGGTATATCAACTGCAGATTTGAATTGGTTTGGGGGTGTTATTCTTGTGGGATTGCCATCATTTAATACTACCATGTCAAGATCATCTATAACATCAGCCAAAATTTTACCCTGTTGAGTGTCAGGGTGCGGGCTCCACAGACTAAAATGAGCATTGAAATCGCCGCAAAAAATACTAGACTGGGTAAATTGGTTAAAAAGATTCTTCCAGTCTTCGCTAGAAGCATTAGTGTCAGGTGATTTATATATCGATACAACTCTAATTCTATGGCACATGTTTCGATATCTGAATTTAGTAGTGTATTATTAATACTTATTATTTTATAATTTAAGCCTGTGGCTATAAAAATTCCTACTCCGCCATATCCATCATCTCTTAGTTTTTTTACAAAATTAAAACCTTTTAAAGAAAAATTACTTTGTGGTGTTAACCATATTTCGGATAAAATAAGTATATCTATTTTATTGTTACTTAAATAATTTTGTAAGTTTCCTTTCCTAGCTGAAAGGGATCGCACATTCCATTGAATAATTTTAATAATATTCTTCATCACTGATTGATATACATTCCATACCTACATCTTCTTTAGAAGTTAAAATTGTAACAAGTTGTTCTTTGATTTTATTTTCATCAATTGTATTTGGTTCTTTTAAAATTTTAAAAATAAATGAAGAAATTTGAGAGATTATTTGATTTTGATGTACTATAATATCCTTAACACAAGGGGAATATGAGAGGGGTGGGCGACGTTTTGGGGTTTGAGACGCCGGAGGCAGTACTGAAGGCCTGCTAGACGTTGACGGGGAAGTAGGTGGAGTAATATGTTTTCTTTTCCTAATTTGTGACTCATTTTTTTGATAAATAGGACTAGCTTTGGGTTTTTTAAGTAAAAATGAGCTTTGAGAATTACTTTGAGAGGGTGGAGCAAGTTCAGGAAAATTTTCTAAATTTTTTAGTACATCGAACCTATTATTAGTAGAAATTTTTGCGTATGATGGATTTTCTACAACAAATTCTGCTTCTTTAAAGGAAATATTTTCAAAGGCCATAGTTTTTTTAATATTTTGTTGTTTAATATAGATGGAACATTCTTTAGATACTGACGTATGTTCATTACTATTACAGTGAATACAAAATTTTTCGCATTCTTCATCATTATGTTCGTTTCCACACGTTTTACATCGCGGTTTTCCTCTGCATTGAACAGAGGTGTGGCCATAGCGCAAACACTTGAAGCATTGTATTACGGGATGAACATAAGGGTCGACCGTAAATCTAACTAAATTAATTTTAAGTGTATCCGGAATTTTATTGCCCAGAAATGTGACAATTACCATTTGTCTATCGACAAAGGATACTTGCTTAGTTTCGGGATCCGTAGCTCTTCTTTTCATACGTTTGACTTCAACTATCGGTATTTCAGAAATAATTTCTTTTTTCAAAAACTCTTCACTGAAAAAGGTATCAACCATCCGGATGATACCCTTTTTCTGTGTGTAAAACTTTGGAATAAAGGCAACTAAATTGTTTTTTTTCATAATCTCATGGTCAACTAATGAGTTAGCAATATCAAATGATTTAAATTCCACCTTTACGCGTTTTAAGCCTATAGATTTAATATTTAATATATAATTTTTAAAAGAGGGACATTCTTGCAAAAAATACCCCACTTTCATAGGAAAAAGTCTTCCCAAATTCTTATCAATGTGTTCCATATTAACCAAATAAGGGCCTGAATCCGTAGATCTGTATCTATTGGTTAAATCATAAATATTTTGCGTTTGTGATATTTTTTCTTCTTCTACGAGAGTGGTAGTAGTACTTGTGGGCGGCCCCGAAGAATAGACTTACCGAAATGTTGTTCTGTTCAGAATAAAATTTAATTTAATACTTATACCTATCACTTATCAATAATTATCAAGAGAAACAAAAAGTGCGCACTTTTATTTATCGCACTATACCCGCAAAAACGATCCGTACCGTACCAGATATAGAACAATACTGTGATGTAATATATAACAATTGGTATTTTCAAGTAGTAAAGCAACACATAAAAAACAAATGATAGAAATTTCCAATACAGGTCGATTTTTTATTTTAATTATTGATTTTTTAAATAACAATTTATATATAAAGGGTGAACTACCTTAAAGTAATGACCTCATAACACACCCGCTTTTAATTACATTTTTAGATAATTCCTGAAGACCTGACTTCATTGCCCTATCACAATATGGGTCTATATAACTAAACAGATAATAGGTAAGATGTTTAAAATTGAAATTCTTTCTAGGGCTAAGCTACCTACCTATGTATTATACAAATTCAAATCTTTACTAATCCTACCAAATGTTTTATCACTTAGTACCTACTCTACAGTACATACCGTGAAGTAAAATAGTAATTTTTAACATAATAACAATAAACCTATACCTACACTTCGTTTTCAGCAAACGTCTTATTTAAATCCAAAAATAGGGATGTCAGAAATATTTTTTATTTTCGTGTTTACTGTATGTTATTTTAGGTACAAAACACGTATTTTATTAAAGCATACCTATATGATTCAGTTTGTAAGAATGTACCCAAGGCCGATATTAGACAAAAATATTTTATTAAATAATTCAAATAACCCTCATAATCAGACATGAGAGATTACGTTGTAAGTTTTTGCATGGTTTCGGCGTAGATCTAAATGGCACCATCTAAGTACTTTAATTTAATTTGTCAAAGCAATATTTTTAATAATATATAATATAACACCGTGTACATTGGGTCAAGAACATATTCATATAAGATTTTTGTCAAATAAGTCCTACATGATGCTCTAACGACTATTATGGCAAAATGGCGGATGGCGTCTCTCTCTATACACTCTGTATATAAATAAAATCTGTGTACTTACCGTTTCCCAGACGTATTCATTTTCACAACACAAACAAAACACTGATGTTTATTGTTAGTGTACTGCCAAAACTAAAATGCAATTTAATTAATCCAAAAATGCTACTAAAACCAAAAACCCGAAAGTTTACGTTGAGTTGAACATCAACAAATAAATGCATAAATTGTATCGCATGCCAGCGAACGTTGAAAGCGCGGTAGTCGGCTGCAGTGTTGCCAGGTCAAGAACAACATATGCGGTAGAATTGTCGTAAAAAAAGCGGTAGATTTAAAAATAAAACGGTAGATTTAATTAATGTTTGAAAATTACTGTTTTTGCGAATTACTAAATAAAAATAAAAACCAAATACATTTCCTGTTGTACCTATGTTTTATTTGACTAATAAAATATTGTAAAAAAGAAAAATAATCCGAACAAAAAAATCCAATTTTTTCAAACTCATTCTGAATCAGAAAAGTTATCAGATTTTTTTTACATCATATTATTATGATAAGAAAGCAACTGTTGGTCAATTTGTAAATTACCTAAAACATTCGCTGCTACCTATGTATTCCTTTGAATGCATTAGGCCAACAATACAATAGTCGATAATAAGTTTCTGTTTCGTTTTGAGTTAATTAATTTGCGAAATTTCCTTTCTGCGTCTGCAGAGGAATGAGGTAAACTTAGAATATTGAGTGCAAAGTTTGTGAGCAGCGCCCAGCAGAGGGCATACTAAAGTGCTATCCATATATTTCTCAGCTTGCACATGTTAATATGTCTATTCTAACAATAATTTGTATTAATAATTGTGTCAATATTTCTGTTCTAACAATAATTTGTATTAAATTTTAACCAATTAATTTAAAAGTATGAATAAAAGATTCAGCGGTAGATATTAATAGCTTTGCGGTAGAGCGGTAGTGCATACCATGAAAACGGTAGATCTACCGCAAAAACGGTAGACCTGGCAAGACTGGTCGGCTGCGCGGTGCTGCGGTGCGGTGTTGAATACTCTACAGTGTTGCCAAAACATCTTGATAAAAATTATTATATTACATTTTATTATAAGTTCTCAATTTAGAGAATTAAAAAGATAGGTATTTTGCGAGGTTTTCTGTTACTGAAATGTTACATTTATGGAATGCAAATTTATTGCAATATAAGCGATATTCTTTCGTTCTGAATAAACTGATCTAACACGTGCTTTTTACAATAAATTTAGTCAGTTCGATCAGTTTATTCAGTTTGATCAGTACGAATGGATCTTTCGTTCTGAACAAACTGAATAAACTGATCTAACACGTGCTTTTTACATTAAATTTTGTCAGTTCGGATCAGTTTATTCGATTTGATCAGACGAAAGTAATATGTTGTGTATAATTGAATGAATGAAGTAAGTCTGTATTATTTGACAATGGCGGAGCTTTTAAATAATATAAGATATTTTTAAGGTCAATGTGATTTATTAAAAAAATAATGGTATATTTGTATACCTCTTTCTTATTCTTTTACATATTTATTTCAGACTGAATGATGCTTTCATCATTAATAAGGTTTGAATTACGAAAGTGATATATACCTAAATGTAAATATCACGATCGTTATTCAAACCTTATTAATGATAAAAGCATCATACAGCCTGAAATAAATATGTAAAAGAATGAGAAAGATGTACAGAATATGACCTTCGTACACAAATATACCATTAACCTTTTATTAAATCACATTGACCTTAAAAATATCTTATATTATTTAAAAGCCCCGCCATTGTCAAATTATGCAGCCTATTTTTTTCGGCAAATTCATATCTTAAAAATTCTAGGTACGAATAGGTACCTACCTATTTAATATCATTTTATTACTTGGAAATTAGCTGTACCTTCTGCATTTGTTGGTATACGGGCCGTAGCTAATAGGTAGAGGTATCAATCGTCAGTTAAAAAGTTATACCTAATCTCTTAAATGCATGACAACTGACACTTTTTGAATACAGAAACTGAAAGTTTTTTCTATACCTACCTCTACGTCTAGTTTCATCAAACATATCGATTGGAGCAATATGGAATAGCGATCAAAAAATAAAAAAATTACTTTGAGATTTAAATGACAACGCCCACAATGTACTGAATCGAGCAATTATACTATTCGTTTAGTACTTTGTTTAGATGCGTCTTCTTTAGGCGTTTTCTATTTGAAAATCGGGTTTAAAACGGTTACTTCTCCGAGCTTAATGCTCAGGTTATACACTATTATGTTATACAGCCAGAACAACTTTTGTTATGCGTTTTGCTATACATTAAGTATGTGGAAAAATACAATACACAGCTAAAGAATATTGACAGAATATTCTTTAACACAGTGACAAGCACAGCGCTTGAAACTCAACATTGTTCGTCGCTTCATGCACAAAACAAAAAGAACGGAAGCTGTGTACTCCGTATATTGCTCATGTGAGAACTCATTGTCATCAAATAAAAAGCAGCTATATACTCGAACGAATGTATAAATGTGGCAATGCTGTAAATTTATAAAAGAGTAACCAATATTTAGCCAATATTCCATCAATATTGATTCCCAATGCAAAGGCAATATTGCAAAAAAATCTAAAGCCTATGTATATCCAATATTGGTCATATATTCTCAATATTGGTCAATATTGTGTCAATGTCTGGCCAACATTTACAACAAAACTTTCAATATTGGTAAAAATAGTCTTAAGTTATATTGGCCAAACATTGGCTTGCCAATCTATACATAATATTGTGTCACAATATTGGGGCTATATTGATCGCAATAATATTGGAAGTTCGTTGGTTCATCAACATTTTGCTTAACCAATATTTAGCCAATATTCGACCAATATTGATTCCCAATGCAATGGCAATATTGCAAAAAAATCTTAAGCCTAGGTATATCCAATATTGGTCATATATTCTCAATATTGGTCAATATTGTGTCAATGTCTGGCCAACATTTACAACCCAATATTGGCAAAATATCGAGAATCAATCTAAGGCCAATATTGGCTAAATATTGAAATCTTGCTGCAATATTGCGCCAATATTCCAATATTGGGCGATGTTGCGCTGATATATAGCCAACATTCGGTTCTACTAGGGTCCGTTTTTAAATTTTTCGTTTTTTATTAATGCCGACATTTTTCTTGTTCCAAAACCATAAACCTAGTAAATGAATTTTCATCTAAACTTCTACCAAAGCTACAAATTTCTTGTAATTCAATCTATAAATTATATAGTATTTAGTAAAAACACAAATTATATTTGACATAACTACTCGCCTTTCTTCAAAATTAATTATTGAATTATTAATTTCCATTTTCAAACTCTCCTGAATAAAGTGGGTTACATCATCTTGATAATTTAACTGACTAATTGTAGGCTCTTCGACACACACATCATCCTCATTCTCTCCAGTATTTAAGGAACCTAAAACAGACTCGCTTCTCTCCTCAAACAAAGCTGTATATGTTTACACAGTACTGTTTTTACAGAATTATCTGGACACTGACATTGGTATCGATGTAAACATATTTTACATTTAATACTTCATTACAAGATACTACATATTATTTATTACTTACTGAAGATTGCACTTTGAATTTTCCAAATTGCATTTGGCCTTTCAACATTAATTATCCTTTTCCACATCTTCTCATCCACAAGTTCATCCAACAAATCCAGCACCTATTCAACTCTAAAAAAAATTGAATTATATTTTTATTTTATTACATCAACATTTTTTATTACATATTTTGTCTAATTGATAAATGTAGTTTTGCCTAAGTTTACGTCGTCGACTCATTTTGTTATATTTTATTTATTCCTACATTAATTCTGTAACAATGGGCCCATGTCATGATCCTTTCTTCACTCTGGAAATACCTAAAAACAAATATCGCTGTTTGATTTATTTTTTTTTATATAGCCTATATTCTTTTCTTTTGCAAGTATTTAAAAAAATCATTTTCATCCTCCTCTTCCAAATGCCTGAAATAGTTTTCCTTTAATACCATAATATTAGTTTCTTTTAATATTTTTTTCATTTCTTGTCTTTTTTCTGCATTCTTAAGTTTTGATCTATTGGATGTTCCAATCCTTGATTATATGCCATGAACAAAGAAGTCTTCTGGGTTTTTCATAGGAATTCATAACCTTGATCCATGCATTATAGTATTTTGGGTCATCATCACTCATTATATATTCTCTCTGAACTATCTCCCCCAGTCTTGATTGAAGTGCCCTAAAATAATTTCTTGAATTGTTTGATCGAACCTGTTTTAAAGTAAAAAATGCCACTGGAAATTCCATATTATTTTCATCCTTAATAAGAAGTATTATAAGATCCAAATTTATTCGGTTTGTTCCATGTGTTTCATCAATACAAATAATCCTTTTAAAGTCTCTTTAGTTTCTTTTCCGTAACACCATTCATAAAACCCACGTCAAAATCTTCTTCCTTTAATGCAGGGTAACTTTCACCTGAAAATAAAAACCCAACCTATACCTGCACCAACCCTATAAAAATTGCATATTTTTAAATGTATTTTTATGTACATACCCATTCTTTTGAATAAAAATGGATGTTTTTTCCTTGCCTGTTCCATTCTTCAATTTTCAAAGTAGTAGCTGTCATATCATCAGCATCCCTTTTTTGGTCAATATTATACTTCCTTATTAAATATGCTAAGTCTCTTCTCGTTATCAAGTTTATTCTTTCTATTGTATTATTTTGAATTTTTCTGGCATCTTGAATTATTCTGTTGTTTGTCATCCCTGCAGCTAATTGTCCAGCTAGTTATATGAACTCTAAGTGCAAGCTTGCAAGCCGGTCTTCGACCTGCTTCGTCAGCACAAGCTAACTTATAAATATATGTAAAATTGTAAAATTGTCATTCCTTATTTTTTATCAGAGTAAAACGTTTGTTAAGTAAAATAAAATTTTTTAAAAAGTTAATTTTTCATTCCTTAAATTTATCTGGCGCAGTCATTCGAATGCTTCAAGTCGTTTTTCTTGTGAACAAAGTGAAGACGACGTGAATTTCAATTCTTCGTGGAGCAGAACCATCAACCAAGGACGTGGTAAGCCAATCCTTTCTTTTCCTTTTTACATTTTTTTATCTTTGGTAAAATTAGGGAATCAGTTGTGGATAACTAGTGAATATAGAATTCCATGATTTTTATCTTTTAAATTATTAACGAATATAATATATTTAAAAGAAATTTAGGAGATAAGTTTGAAAAATAAAATAAACATTTATAATTTTTGCACGAATATTGAATATATGATTCCAAGTTTTAAACTTTAAATATTAGTGTATATAATATTTTAAGAGATTTTTAAATTTGCAAAAATTGACGAATTAATAGAAACAATTAGTAATTTAAGTCTAAAAACAAACACAATGGGTAACGGTAGTCAAGATTCAGTTGTTCCTGTTAGTGGTGTTAATCACTCTTTAATGAAACTGCATATAGACACAATACCAATTTTTGATGGAGACAGTGGAATCTTGGAGATATTTTTAGAACATTGTGATTGTTTAATTAGCCAATATAAAAATACTCAAAATAGGAACGATCCAATAAATAGTTTTTTATTAAGAGCAATAATTGGAAAATTATCTGGTAATGCATTAAGATTAGTAGGTTCTAGACCAGAAGTAAGAGTTTGGGATAGTTTAAAAAATCTTTTAAGACTTAGTTTCGGAGACCAAAGAAACCTTGATTGTTTAGTTCAAGAATTAATTATTTTAAGGCCATTAAGAAATGAATCTTTTATAAATTTTGGACAACGTATTCAACAATCCAGAAGTGCCATTGCTTCAAAATTAATTTCAATGAATTTAACTACGGAAGAAAGAACGTTTAGAATTAAAAATTATGATGAATTAGCTTTAAAAACTTTTATTCGTGGCTTAACTGGCCGTGTACAAGATTTAGTAAGATTAAGAAATCCTGATTCACTGGAAATGGCAATGTCTCATGTTTTAGAAGAAGAAAATTTCATATTAAGTCAAAAACAAAATGAATTTTTTCAAAATTCCAATATTAATAATAATAATAGTAAATCTAACCCCCGAAATGGTCACCGAAATAGTCACCAAAGTAGAAATAATTATCAAAATTTTAATAATCAAAGATCAAACTCATACCAAGGTCCTAATAATAGTTTCCAAAATAATTATAATGGTTATAATAATCAGAATTTTAGAAATAATTCATACAATCAATTTCCTTCTCAACCATTTAACATACAACCCAGACAAAATTTACAACCTCAACAATATTTTACAAATAGACAAGTTTTCGGACCTCCGGCAGACGTATTTAAACCAACCGGTCAAATCCCTGCTAATAAACCGGAACCAATGTCTACTAGTTCTAGAAATCCTACAGTCCAAAAATCAAATAATAATCGAAATTATTTCCAATCAAACAGATCTAGGAATTTTGCACCCCAGTTGCATAATATGGAAACATTTAATGATGCTCACTCTTCTGATTTTGAAAACCAATTCGAAAATCAAATTGATCAATGTGAAAATTACGATTATGATTTTGATAATTCTATTCAGAATGGTGAACATGTAAATTTTCCAGAGGCCACGACGAATGGCAAAAAGACTTAATAAAAATTAATCACTTAGTAGAAAATGAACTACCCCATATTTATATAAATCAGTTAGGAGCAAACTTCTTGATAGACACTGGAAGTTCTCGAAGTTTATTGAACTCCGAATTAGCTAGTAAGTTTTATTCTCAATTCATTGAAAACGAAAATTTTCAGATTCAAACTTCTCATAATATAAGTTTTCATAATGAGGTAGCGTATATACCCATTTTTGAAGATTTTAATGTACAAGGTACACATAAATTTTATATATTTAATTTTAATGATAAATATCAAGGGCTTATAGGAATGGACTTATTAAAAAAACTTCAAGCAATAATAAATGTAGATGCCAAATTATTAATCACACCCTATACTAATATTCCTTTAGAATTTGACAATGTACTTAAAATAAATCAAAAACAAAAATTAAATAATTATTCAATAATAATTCCTGGAAACACCGAAATGGTAGTTAAGTTGCCAGTTTATCAGCAGGAAGGTATCGGATTACTTGACAAGATAACTTTCGACGACAATCTGGAGACACACGACGGAATTGTAAACATAAAAAATTTCTTTGCATTTACTACAATAACGAACAATAATACTAAACCATCTAAAATTACAATTACAGAACCTTTTATAATACATGAATTAAATATTAACGAAATAAATTTTATAAAAAATACCCAAAATTTAAATATTGATCCAAATTTAGATAATATTTTAAAAAATAACCTAAATAAATTAAGTTTAGATCATTGCAATGACGAGGAAACAGAAGCAATTTCAAATTTATGTTTTGAATACAGGGATATATTTTATTCAGAAAGTATTCCTTTGAGCTTTTCTAATGAAGTCAAACATAAAATTAATTTAACTGACGATAAACCAATTTATTGTAAATCATATCGTTTCCCAGAAGTTCACAAACAAGAAGTTTGTAAACAAATTAATAAAATGCTGGAACAAGGAATAATTCGTCCTTCCACCAGTCCCTTTAGTTCTAACATATGGGTTGTCCCAAAAAAGTTTAATAATAAGACAGGTGAACAAAATTATCGCTTAGTTATAGATTATAGGAAGTTAAATGAGAAAAGTATTAGTGATAAGTATCCTATACCTAACATTACGGAAATGTTAGATAAGCTAGGTAGAGCGAATTATTTTACAACCTTAGACTTAGCGTCTGGTTATCATCAAATAGAAATTGATGCACAAGACATACCAAAGACGGCATTTACGGCTCTCGATGGCCACTACGAGTTCACTCGTATGCCGTTTGGACCTAAAAATGCTCCATCGACCTTTCAAAGAGTCATGGACAATGTCCTAAGAGGATTAAATAATGTCATTTGCATTGTTTACTTAGATGATATTTTAATATTTAGCACTTCATTACAAGAACATATTTCTAGAGTTAGAGATGTATTTGATAGGTTGAGAAAAGCAAATTTCAAAATTCAATTGGATAAATCTGAGTTTTTACAGAAAACAGTTGCTTATTTGGGTCACGTTATCACACCTGAGGGAGTGAAACCTAACCCCGATAAAATAAGGGCAGTTCAAAACTTTCCAATTCCACGGACACAAAAAGAAATAAAATCCTTTTTGGGTCTGTTAGGCTATTATCGTAGATTCATTAAAGATTTCGCCAATATTACAAAACCTATGACTATTTGTTTGAAAAAGAATGCGAAAGTAATTCACAATCAAAATTTTATTGAATGTTTTAACACTTGTAAGAAAATTTTATGTAATAGTCCGATTCTTCAGTATCCTGACTTTTCAAAATCTTTCATACTAACCACCGACGCATCAGACGTTGCCCTCGGTGCAGTATTATCTCAAGGTATCGTAGGTCAGGATAAACCAGTGGCGTACGCGTCACGAACTCTTAACGAAACGGAACAGAGGTACAGCACAATAGAGAAAGAACTTCTGGCAATTGTGTGGGCCTGTAAGTATTTCCGTGCATATCTCTTTGGGAAAACCTTTACTATTCAAACTGATCATCGCCCGTTAGTCTGGCTATTCAATTTGAAGGAACCCAATTCAAAATTAATAAGATGGCGCCTCAAATTGGAGGAGTATGATTACAAAATAGTTTACAAAAAAGGCAAACTAAACAGTAATGCAGATGCTTTAAGTAGAATTAAATTAAATGCTCTTGAAACTGAATCTACAGATAATAACCCAGGTGATATAAATATAGAAAGCTTAGAAATTTTAAAAAATATAGCCGAAAACCCCAATAATTACATTTCTGATAAAGATTTCGAAGAAGCTGGCCCTAGTTATAAACAAAAAAATAAATCAAAAATAAAAATAATCTCAGATATTCAAATACAACCTCCAAATAAATCTGATTCTGATGAGACTCCACATTCACTTTCGAAAGAAGTCGAAAATGATGGCATTCTCATATTAGACGAAATAATTAACAATAAAAATAATCAAATCTTAGTTTTTAAACACAATAATGAACAAATATTTGTTAAAACCGAAAATTATAATAAACAAAAAATTATAACCTTAAAATTACCATTAGAAAATAATCGGAAACAAATAATAGATTTTCTAAAAAATTATTTAGGTCCTAATAAAACCTATCATATATATTTTGATGATAGAAAATTTGTACCTCAATTTAATGAAATATATACAGAAATATTTAAAAAGGATATTTTAAAATTAGTCATGTGTACACGTTTAGTAAATACTATTAAAGATATCGATGAACAAATAATGTTAATAAAAAATCATCATGAAGGGAAAACTAATCACCGAGGTATTGAGGAAACATTAAATTATTTAAAGCGAAATTATTATTGGACAAATATGCAAAAAACAATCACTTCATATATTAATTCTTGTGACATCTGTCAGCGAACTAAATATGCTCGAAAAAATCCCTATGTACCACTAAATTTAACTGAAACACCCTTAAAACCATTTGAAATATTACATATAGACATTTTTCACTATAATAAAAAGATTTACGTAACAATAATTGATCCTTTTTCAAAATTTGCTCAGTCTATCCCTATTCCCGGAAAAACAGCAATAAACATTTGTGACGGTTTAACAAAATATTTTGCAAGTTTCGGTATACCTAAAACAATTGTCCTAGACAGTGGTACAGAGTTTAAAAATGATACAGTTCGTGAACTTCTAAATTTACATAAAATAAAAACACATTTTACCACACCCGGTCACCATGAGTCGAATGGAATTATTGAACGATTCCATTCAACGTTGATCGAACATTTACGAATCCTAAAAGAGTTGTACCCTAATGACGATGATTTAATTAATTATGCCATTCTTGGATATAATAGCTCAATACACAGTGCGACTGGTTTCACACCTTTCGAACTTGTATTCGGACATACAAATTCCAGAAATCCTGAAGAAATTTTTATGCCTAAAGAGTTATTTTCAAGTTATGTCCAAAATCATAAAGATAAAATAGAACATGTATATAATAAAGTTAATGAATCTTTAGTTAAAGGTAAAGAAAAATTAATTAGTAAGCATAATGTAAATGGTAATGAAAATGTAGAATTTAAGGTTAATCAAGTAGTTTATAAGAAAAATCCATACTATAGAAATAAGAAAAATAATAAGTTTATTGGACCATTTACCATAACGAAGTTATTAGATAGAAATAAAGTTGAAATTGAAAATAATAAAAATAAAAAATATATTATTCATATAAAGGAGCTTAAGAAACCGTTTTCTTCTATAGAAAGACAAAACGACGCCGATACTAATGACAATGACCCTTCTAATACTGTTGAATCTGATGACGAAAACTAAAAGTCAAGAGATAACAATTACTGGTATCAGTATTCTTCCATGTAAACTTAGTTTCACACACATTATTACTAACATATCTTTTTACATGACATAGACATACAATCCCTTACCTCTCAAATTACCGAGACAGAGGACTCACACGAAACATTTAACAATTCCAGGAATTGTAAAAAATCTATTTACTTATTATCTCCGAGAAACAAATATGATTATTTAGGACTATTATTAATGAATTACCTAATAAATTCTAGTTATTGATTATGTAAATATTCAAAAACTTTAAATTCAATAATCAATAATAAAAAAAAAAACATTTCATAATATATTGGAAATTATAAATCCTCTACATATTCTAATCAAATGTTTATAATAATTATTAGAATTATTAATTTTCTAGAAAATAAATAAAACATAAAAATATTTACAAAACTAACGAAATTTTAAACATAGATAAAAAAAATTTTTTTGGTATTCGATAATATTCACAAATTGTTATTTCACAAATGATAAAATAATTTTTGCCATAGAAATCCCTATAGTTTTTCCAAAATTATTCCAATATTTTCACCTCTACCCAATTCCTACCAAAAACGATACCATTATCATACCCGAAAAACCTTATTTGGCTCTAACCGACGAGAAACACCAATATATGGAAGATATCTGCATCCCTTTGGAGGAAAACTACATTTGTCAACAAGAAAAGTTAGAAACTAAAATCGACCTTTGCATTGCCACCCTCATCAAAGATGAAGAAGCCACCTATTCAACACTTGTTCCAAATATTCATTAAAGTCAATAATGAATAATCAGTCAATTATCCATAGATGACATCGATGAACCAAAATCAGAAACTTGGCTCCAATGGTCTTTTATCAGCACCCTGGCGATCCTAACCATTGTACATGAAGAAATTATTCAAAAAAAGAAACGGAACCCAAAATTATTCAGCCTTCGACTTCTGAAGAACCCGAAGCCTTCATCTAACAGGGGAGGAGTTATATGAACTCTAAGTGCAAGCTTGCAAGCCGGTCTTTGACCTGCTTCGTCAGCACAAGCTAACTTATAAATATATGTAAAATTGTAAAATTGTCATTCCTTATTTTTTATCAGAGTAAAACGTTTGTTAAGTAAAATAAAATTTTTTAAAAAGTTAATTTTTCATTCCTTAAATTTATCTATTTGGGGTTTAAATCCAATGCACTAATCTGCCATATTAGAAATTAGCAGTTAGTATGGGAAGTTCTGAGTATGAATGTTTTCTTCAGCCTTTGACAGTCTCTTCGTTCTTAGGTCATCTCCATGTCCGACTTCAGTTTCAAGAAATTTTACTTAAACTGATCCTAATAAAAAATATTAATAAAATTAACAATATTAAAATTATTAAATGAATACTACTAATTAATTACCATATGTTAATACTTACACTAGAATTCTTGAGGGGCACGTTCCTCGGATGCGAATACTTCATCCAGATTTTATATTTCGTACTTTACATGATAAAAATAAATTTATGAAAAACACATGTTTAACAAGTAAAAGTTGATACAACCTTTGAAATCACTTCTATTACAATTGTAAAATATGCGTTCTTCACCATTTTTAAATTTATTGTCTAACAAGCATAATTAACTTCCTTATTTTCCTGTGATCTTCAAAATTTACCTTATTTGATTAAACTTTTGCATTAGCTGTTATTAATTCAAAAGACAGTCTCTTATTAACAATTTATGTACTGCCCAGATAGTTAAACAATAATTTCATTAAACTAACCATAATGAACTAAAATAATATCATCAACAGGTCGAATTGGCATCGACGCAGGTGATAGATCAGTACTTGGTCCTTCAGTTATAATATTTCCAATTAATTCTGAATCATCAGTAAAGTTTTAAGCATAATAGGTATTTTAATAGCCCCAGTTTAATTATAATGCCCCAGTTTAATTATAATAGCACCTACAATTGCAATGTGAGCAATATTTCAACCCTTCTCAAAGTTAAGGAAGTTTAGGAAACAGGAGCTCATAGTGTAGATAACAAATTTTGTTTTTATTGAAATTGTTGCTGTTAATAAAAATTTGATTTTTGTTTACATTAACAAAATTAAAGTATGATACATAACCTTCATATCGGTTTAAAAGCCATTAGGTATCTACTTTTGTTGAAAATGTACCAGGGCAAGATTCCTTTTGGTTCTTGAAGACATTATTAACTCATTAGACAAAATTCATCAACAAACAAGACAAAACCGGTTCGCAATATCGCGCCAGCATAATGACAGGTTTTATTTTGGATGCAGATGAATAACTCGACTTAGTTTGTTATGGAATATATTTTTACTACCCCGAATAAATAATTCTGTCGACTTATGTACGGAGCATTTTGCTTTAAATAGGTTTATTTACTCACTGATTCTAATTATTTATAATAGATAAATATATCTTAAGTTAGGTTGAAAATGAGTGGGATGATCTTATCGCCTTCCACCGTCACCCAGATGGATCTATTGTGGCTCAACTTATAGTTCACCGTACAAGCCACATCTTTTGATGAAAACCATGGTAGAATTAGTTGAGACCTGTTTAAAGTCAGTAGGCTCCATTCGGGTAAAACCATAGATCTGGAACCTAGTTCTTTTCAAAGAGAAGCAGGTTCGTATTCTACGCTACAGAGTTGGCACTCCAATGTTTACATATCCTTCTCATGTGGTTACCCAGATTACAATGTCCTGTTATGTCGTTGAAAATGCTTATATCTTTCCTAATCCATTTCCGGATCTGAGCAGAGCCATTCATGGAAGAGTTGGTTATAAAAGTATTTGAATGAGTTAGCCCTTGGGTATATCTCCAGTTTGTGAGTGTTGCACCCTTCGTCCACTTTGAGTTAATTCCTTTGGCATGCTCTTTGCAATGCTCAGGAATGGGCCTGATCCTATGAACTCAGATTCGGTTCCTTTTGTAGCGAGCGCGTCGGTTTTTTAATTGCCCTCCACACCGCTGTGTCCTGGAACCCAGATCAAAGTAACTTTGTTCCAGCCACCGAGACACTCAAGGGTAGTTGTACAGTTCCAAACCAACTTTGAGTAAACTAGATTGGAACTCAGGGCCTGGAGAGCTGTCTGGCTATCCGAAAAGATCTTTGTAATCTTGTTATATCTTAAGTGCACTTAAGGATATTTACAATGCGACAATTTACATCAATTATGATCGACGACCCCATATACCTTTTCAGGAAAACGGTATCTGGTTGTTGACACTGTAATTGAACCTCTGTGAACCTTATATAATTTTATGTGACTAATTTTTTTCCTAGGAACATTTTAAGAAAACATGGAGGAATTGGTATCCCTGGTTAACATGACAGATAGCCCTCAACCATAATATTGCGCATTGGGAACACGGGGAAATTGACAAATGGCATACTTGACAGATGGCATGCGCAGTAGAACAAAATATGCAATGCATCCAAAACATGGACCCGGTTGTCAGTGACAGATGATCTAGACGTGTCCATATTTGAATTTCCCACGTCAAGAGGACATTAAAAAAATCATAATTTTTTGAATTATACCAACACTTCCTCAAAAATAAATAAAACAGGTCATTCTAATCACATCTTAGCATTGAGATGACTTGTAAATAGAATAGACGTAGAATTGAAAAGTTTTGTTGAAAAGACAACTAAGTAAGGACATACAATTTTACGAAGATAAAAATCAATTTGTAAAAGACCTAGCAAATTTAAGTCTCTGGGATAAAATTTTCAAGAGATATCCTTTTTAACCGCAGCAAACAGTTCAACCTATAAAAATACGGCATTATTGAGTACCACATTTTGTATTACTTACGACTATAATAAAAATTACTGTATACAAACGTACCGAATGGCATACAACAAATGGCGATATTTTTCTATGACGCCAACGAATTAGGTTTGCCAGATGTGCTGCAAAAAAAACACACATACCCAAAAAATACTTCAAAAAATTAAAAAACAAAATAACATAAGGTCAGAACCAGAACACAAAAATCATACAAAATAAAGTTAGACTACTTTTTAAAATATTTGGCATTAGATGTCGCTGCTTTTACCAAGTCTCTGTTGCCTGATACGGTATCTTTGAATTCAGTGGAACTCATATTGATGTTAAATAAAACGCAAAGTTCGCTTTTCATATTTTCTAGGGACAGATGATTTCTTTCGTCTGTCTAAATATTTCCCATAACTCTAAATATCCTTTCAACAAAGGCGTTGGATATAGAAATGCTGCAAACATCGGACTATTTTCAGCAAATTTGGTACTGCTTCATTCCTGAAAAATGTACACCAAATATCCAGTGTTTTCCTTCATGGGCCAAAAAAAAACCAGTTTGTAATGCAGCCAGTTCTTCATACATGTTTTCAGGTGGATGTTCTTGTTTGCAAGGAGAAATTAACCACATATTAATCAGTTGATTCAGCGTAGGCAATATTCTAGTTTCCAGGTCTAAACAACTGAAAATTCTAAAATTTTCATTAAAAGTGTACCTGAATGTGGTATGTTTTTGCAGCAACAGCAAAATTTCTTAGAAAAATACCATAAAATTATGAGTGAAGAGAAGATTTTTCTTGCTTAAGAAATTTGTGAGTATACACTCTATGTGCATTTTACATATTTTATTGAACCTAAACCTGCTTTTTAGTAATATTGCTTTTACACCTGAAGAAATGCTCTTGGCAACACTTCGCTATCTTGCAACGGGATCCAACTTTAATTGATTGGAAGGGTTCTAAGGTATTGAAATGATAAAAATGCCTTCCAATGAGAGAGAAGTGGATAAAGTAAAAGAAGGATTTTATAATATAGCTCTTTTTCCAAAGTGTGTAGGGGCTGTAGATTGTACTCATATACGAATAATACCTCCAGGAGGTTAACAAGAAATAGAAGAGGCTTTATTTCTTTCAATAGCCAGGCTATTTGTGATAGTAAATTACATATTCAAGACATTGTTTGTAGATGGCCTGGATTAACACATGGCAGCACAATTTTCAGCAACTGCTGGCAACGGGGGAGATTAGAAAATGGTGAATTTGGAATAGAAAGTGTGCTTGTAGGTGATATTGGTTATCCACCTAAAAATTATTTAATAACACCACTTTTAAATCCTGCAACACCTGCAGAACAACTTTTTAATCAGTCCCAAATTCGAACCCGTAATCCAATGGAAATATATAGGGATTCCCTGTTCTGGCACTAGATGTTCGTTTAATTAAAGCAATAGTAATGTCATGTGCGATGATGCATAATGTTGCACTGCAGGCAGGAGAACCCGAAGCTAAAGTAGATGAAGAGGTGGCTGCTGCTATTAGGCACACGGTGAATTTGGATGCTTACCCTAATAATCCTCCTCGTGGTTTTACATTAAGTAATGTAAGAAAATACAACTTGATTAATAATTACTTTTATAACAGTCTTTAATAATTATAACTATTGTTTGTACTTTATTCTAGTTTTAAGTACTTCAGCATGTTAAAAACAAATTAAAGATAAATAAATTACTTGGGTTTATAATTAATAAAATATGCAGAGTAAAAATATTTTATTACTTAACTAACTTTAATTACTGACTAAAATATTTCAAATAAACAAAATACATTTTAGTTACATTTTTTATTAAAAATAATACAAATATAATTTTTTTCACTTAATCTTAGTTTGATAATATGTAAGTCTTGGTTCATATCCAATTTTTGTTTATATTCCTCTGCTCTCTGCATTGTTGTTTGTTTATGCAATTCTTCCGCATGCCTTAGCTTGCAGGTGTTCATTTACAAGGCACATTTGGGTGACTTGTTGGGTTTGTTCTTTTTCCTTTACCCATGTACCCATTTTTGTTTTTAAGTTACCCATTTGTCTTTTTGCCTTCAATGGAGTGACCTTTTTTAAGGCCCAGGTGTGAAAGATCTATCTTTTCCAACTTCAGAATGACCTCTTTTCCTTTCTATTTGTGATCCTGTGCAATCAATAGTACTTGTAGTTGAAGGGACTCTGAATTGTCACTCATTTTTTTGATAGTAGATGACAGACCTGAATTATCTTTTTTCTTACCTTTATCATATACCAATTCAATATTACTATCGCCATCAAATTCCGATACATATCCAACGGCGCTGTCCCCAAGAATTTCCTGAACATCATCTATAGGATCAACATCGTTTATTTTATATGGCCCTCCTCCTGTTCTATAAAGATTCTGTCTGTGGTCAGATAAACGTTTTTTATACCTTTTTTTTTGTTAGTGTATTAATTTTTTAAATCGTGAGATATATCTCCCCAAGTACCTGCCTTCTCTTTATTTGTTAGTGAATCGGTTTTTTAATTCTCTATAACACTGATGTTTTTGTCTATTATTAAAGAGATAGGTACATTTTCCTCTTTAGAAGAAATTTTTTTCTCCCTTTTCGATTTTTGGCTACCTAGAATAAACAAATGGATTATTAACTAAAATGTATCTATATATTATGGATTACCTACAAATTATATATTTTTTTTTAGTTTATAAATTTTTATATTTAGCTTGTAACTTCACTCTCTTATCTATTTTTTTACGACTTTATTAAAAACAGAACTAACAAATTTTGACAGATCAGTGTTGCCAACTAATTTTGATCTTAGTTTAATAAACTCTTAGTCAACTTTCATCCATACAACCAAATTTTATTTAAGCCAAGTTCAATTTTGATCCACGGATCCCTTGATTCATTGATTAACCACCCTAAGAGATTTACAAAGGTGGATCTCTTTAATTAACGAGTACTCTCACCGATCAAGTGATCAGTAAGGCCTCGAAACTGGCTCTCTCTCTCTCCCTCCGTGCACTGTGGACAAAAAGGAAAACCTCGTGGTGTTGACATTATCGTCACCCTTGAAAATTATCTTGTGCTATGTATTTTTTTCCATTTTTTTCTGACGATTAATTTAAATGAAATATATAACCCAATACATACGTAATAGAATTCCACATATTTAACCTTAGTTAAATCTCAAGAATAGTAGGAATTTATATAATTTTTGAAAATCATTGATGGATACAGAACAAAACATTTTATTTTAAATCCAAGTGAACTATAAAAATTAATATATATGTAAAAGCACTTTTAATTTCTAACTTTTTTATTAAAAAAAAAAAAAAACGAACAGGAAAACAAATTGAAATAATAAAATCGGGAAACTGAATAAAAATAAAAATACAATAAATAAATTAAAAGGTTTGTTTTTCAAAACACCTTGTTTTTTCAAAACAACTTGTTTTTTTGTCTTAAATGTATTTTGTGTCTTCTTTTTTCGCTTATGGTTGATGTTTGTGGAGTATTTTTAATTGACAGCAGATTAGATTTGCATTTGACTTAAGGGCTTCCGTTTTAGTTCCGAAATATTTATTTGCCTTTCGGCCACTGGCACATTTTTGTAAAAATCAGAGAAAATATAGGTTTCTGATGGTTAACTAACTTTTGAAATACCATGATAGGGGGGAGGACAGCAGTTGCAGCTTGTCGAGGTAGACGGTGTCACAACGTTGCACTTTGGGGTAGATAATGTCACATTTTTGTTATTAAGTTGTGCAGATTCAAAGTTGAGCAGACCAGCGAGGTGTAGTTTCAACAGAAACGGCTTTTGAAACTGCTAAATTATAATCGGCTAAATATTGAGATTTTAATTGTATAGTATTATTAGCTATTTTGTTGCTTTTATTTGGTGGAGTCGGCATATTAGGTAAAATTGATGGTTCAATTTCTTCAAATAACTCAGAAAATGTGCATCTTCTAATCAGTACTTTTCTATTTTGCTGATCATTGTCAGTAGAACTAAGATCACTAGTATCTTCCGGTTTTTTGGCTTTTGCACCAGCAATTTCATATGAATCTAAAAATATTGATGTTACAAATTTTTAAGTATTTATTCAAATATTGCATACCAAAAGTTGTATTCCTAAAAACGTGCACGGTGTAAGATGGTCAGCAAGTATCAAATTTTTGATTTTTAATGGTCGCATTTAATTTTTCTGGTAGAAACTGGGACCAAAGACATTTGTCTTCCATTATCCAGTTTGTTGGTACGGCAGCCACAAATTTGGCCACAACATGTCCAACTGTTATACACTTTACAACCTTAAAACAATTGCTATTATTTGTTTTTGCTTATAGGCCATAAGTGCAAAGGATTAATAAATGAATTATCTTTCTTTCTAGATATTTTTAATTTAGAGACAAATCTTATTAATAATAAAATAACATTTTTACATTAACTAAAAAAACACAAACGTAACTAAATATAATAGTACTGTGGTAAATAGATTTGCTTGTGCGATATCATTTATTAAAAATAGATAATTATACACAAAAATCTGTATCTAGGTACCTTTTGACATTTGCTTGAAGGAAAATAATCCTGTTTCTCCATGTTGCATTTAGTTGTTTTAGTATTTCTGAAGTCATCCGTTTTTGTTTTCATAATCCCTTGAATATTTTTCATAAAAACGTCGAATGGTCCTTCATCCAACGCATCAACCCAATTGTGAAAATGAGTTTTCTTAATTATATGCTTGTCTTCATCCTGCACCCTCTCAACATCTTTTGTTTTTTCTTCCAAAAATTGATTGATTTCTATGTCATGTCTATGATTGGTCAATTAATTTTCCACCAAATATTCAACAGCCTCATCAAAAACAGAGTTAGTACCCTTACGCTCCTCATACATTTGTAACAAGTGTACATGCTTCAAGGTATTTCTCACTGTATACTCAGAACAATCACACATATAGCGATGAATACCAATTTTACATACCCTACAATCTAATGTCCTACATTCACTCTCACAAGCATTTTTGAAACTTATGTTAAATATTTTCTTGTCTCTTGTAGATTTTACCTGAAACTTTTCTAATATATCCAGACTTTTTACTTAATTTTCATTGCATCTGCTCTTTTATGTGCTTTGATTATGATTCTGTCTTGATAATTATTGGCATTAGGTCTTTCTATATCTAAAATCCTCTTCCACATTTTGATATACACTAAGTCTTCTATAGCCTCAAGCAATTTCTCAATTGTAACCTTTGCATTCCTTTTCAACTGGTTCGTTTTCAGCATGTTGTTTAGGGTCTCTATTGTCATATTTGTGTTTATTCCTGCATTCTTCCTATAACAGTGGGCGCACATGTATATTCTTTCTTCATTTTGAAAATAGTAACTAAAACATAAATATTAACAGCATTATATTGTTTTACTCCTATATTCTAGTATATATACTTCAAATATGTCACAAAATTATTTGCTTCTTGTAGTTTGAGTAAGTAGGCGTTTGATAGTAATAGGAATGCCTTTTCATTCGTTTCAGTCAAAATCTTCTTCATTTCAGTTTTCATGTTTCTTTTTATACATATATCTTTAATTTTTTGCCTTGAATATTTCAATTCTTTACCACATCCATATGTATACAACAGCCTTTTCGGTTTATTTTCCATAATCTTCACCCATGCATTGAAATATTTTGGATTATCATAGCTCATGAAATAGTCTGGTTTAATTTCATCTTTTATTTTATCTTTAGGGCACCTAGAATTTACATAATTTTGAAGTACTTAATTCATATATTTTAAAAATATCTTTTTTTCATACCTAAAACACTTCCTCTACTTGTTGATCGAACCTATTTGTTAAGAAAAAGGTCACTGGAAATCCTGCATTTTTGTCATCTTTTATAAGCACGACTGTCAAATCCATTCCTTTTCTGTTTGTACCATGTGTTCCATCCATGCAAATAATGTTCGAAAATTGTTTAAGTTTATCCTCCATTGTTGAATTCATAAAACCTATGGCAAAATCTTCTTTCTTGAGTACATTATGAGTTTCTCTTAAGATAAAACCATCACCACTTAAATATTTCCATAACCAATAAATTACACCTACTATATAACCACACAATATTCTTTAACACACCACAAAATCAAAACTCAAAATGACATGAGACATGATTGACATGGACATATGACTGTTATGAAGTTAGGGCTGAGAAAAATGCGATGTTGCCGGTAGCCGAATAGCACATGTTCGCAAGTTTCTGCGAGCGGTGTTCAAGAATAGCATATTAGCGAAATGATCGCAACTAGACCGTTCATAATGTGCGTGTACGTATAAGTTGCGAACGATGTCAAGAATAGCGCCTCAGAGTTCTAGTCTGGCGACGTACGAACTCTCCGAGTTCCAGTCGTCGTGCGGCTCGATAGTGGATCGCTCGATTCGCATCAAGGTCACACTCGCATTTCGCATCGGACCGCCTCACATCTTGCACACCGAACCGGTATGTATTATTGTGCTATATGCGACGATGCAGATGCGAGTAACGAAGTAACGAAATTTAAATTGCAGTAACGAATTTTTATTTCGTATCTGACCGACTACCCGTTACTGAGTAACGAATACATACGGTTTGCCAGTGCTCTAGACCCCAATAAAGAATTTAACTTTTTCACCTTGAAAATTTTTTTCTTTTTTTTATTAAAGGACCAACGGTACAAGAATTGGTACCAAAAGTGTGTAAAGTAGATAATTTTAGATGAGATGCTTTTACATTTATTGTAGGAATTGCAAAACTTATCAAGTGCAGGCAAGTACCCTATGTGATTTGCATCTAATAAATTATTAAATTCATTTAATATATTCTCCAATTTTATTTTTACAGCTTCCTTATTACATTCTAAGTTTTCATCTGTTTTATTGGTAACAGGTAAATTATTACTAATATCAGTAATTTTCCAGATGGTGGTGTATCAGATTCTAGTACTGGTATATCTAACTTTTTATGTAGTGGATTGTACCAAACATCATCAAAATCTACATCATCAGTCAGTATTGTGTGCAAAAGTACATTTGTTTGCTTATTGAGTTTCAGCAATACATTTATTGTTGTAGTATTTTTGTGATATTGATGTTTGCATGGATCAACTTGTATTCCCACAATGCATGAGCATATACAGTGTGGAAACCACTTATGGAATAAAATTCTTTGTCATTATTTTAGAAAATTATAAAAAATGCCGAGACATGTCAACTTTTGAATTGAGTTGTGCGTTATGTAAACATAAATTTAAATGTACAGGGTGATTCACGCAAGTATGCCATAGTCGGTGTTGTTTTTTTTTTAATGAAACACCCTGTATATTTGCATATTTTTGAAATCCTCTTAATGAACCGATTCCAACAAACTGAATAATGTATGGTCAATTATGAATTATACAGGGTGAAATTTTTATTTTGACAGTTATTAAACACATACATAAAATACCTGATGTATTTGATTTTAATACATTAAAATAAATGCTCAAAATGTCCTCCACCTAGTTGTTGGCAATAGCACAGTCTCCTGTAGAACTCCTCCTTAACTTTGTTTAAAGTTTGAGGTGAAATATTCCGTATTTCTGTAGTTATCCTGTCTTTGAGGTCTACAATGCTAGTTGGTTGTGTTGCATATACTTTGTTCTTGAGATAACCCCACAGAAAAAAATCTAACGGCGTAAGGTCTGGCGATCTAGCTGGCCACTCAATAGTACCTCTTCGTCCAATCCATTTATTGGGGAAGATTTCATCTAAATAAGTTCTTACCATTAAAGCATAATGAGGTGTTGCCCCGTCTTGCTGGAACCAAACATTTTCATTCGGTAAGCTAGGATCTATTGCGTTGGGATATAAGTTTGCCAACGCAGGAATAACTTCATTTCTAAGCATATTTGAATATTTTTCAGCTGTCAAATTTCCATCTATAAATATAGGACCAATAATATGGTCGCCTATGATACCGGCCCAAACGTTCACCTTTTGAGGGTACTGAGTATGTGTCTCACGCATCCAATTAGGATTCTCTGCTGACCAATATCTATAATTCTGTCGGTTTACCTCTCCATTCAATGTGAATGTTGATTCGTCAGAAAAAAGAATGCTACCAAGAGCTATCTCATTTCTGTTCAGCTTATTCATCAATCTTTCGCAGAAATCCATTCTACGATCTGGATCGTCTTCTGTTAACTCCTGCACAAAAGTTAATTTGTAGGGATGAAGTTTTTCTTTATGAAGACATCTTAGAACAGTTGTATGACTAACATTATTTTCACGGGCAATTTGACGTGTACTTGAAGTTGGATTCTCTTCGACACTTAACAAAATATCCACTTTCACATCATCTTCAACGAAGTGTGGTTTTCTTTTCAATGGTTTGACATGTCCAAGTTCTCTGAATTGTGCATGAATTTTAGACACAGTACTTTGTGAAATATTAGGCAATTCGGGATACCTGTGATTAAATAAGTTTGCCACTTCAACTTGACTTCTGCAGTTATCCCCCCCGTACCCGATCATCATTAAAATCTCAATTCGGTGAGTCTCAGTTAAATATTTCATTGTTATGTCGACAAGGAAAGAGTGTTTGACAAAGATTTTACTTTTTCAGTATAAACTCTCAACACATCAACAACTGACAGAATAGAAAACAATCCACATTATTTACCGATTTTGTCTAATTAATGGCGTTTTTAGGCAATTTTTAGGTATTTATGATAAAATTCATGGGCGTAGCAGGTTTTGTTTAATTGTGCAAATACGTCTAATAATTAGTTAGTTTAGATTTTTGATAAATCCATATTTAGCTAATTTAAAAAAGTACCAATATTTCAAGTGTAATAAATTATTAATTTTAAAATTTCACCCTGTATAATTCATAATTGACCATACACTATTCAGTTTGTTGGAATCGGTTCATTAAGAGGATTTCGAAAATATGCAAATATACAGGGTGTTTCATTAAAAAAAAACAACACTGACTATGGCATACTTGCGTGAATCACCCTGTACATTTAAATTTATGTTTACATAACGCACAACTCAATTCAAAAGTTGACGTGTCTCGGCATTTTTTACAATTTTCTAAAATAATGACAAAGAATTTTATTCCATAAGTGGTTTCCACACTGTATAATTCTTAATATTTACAAAATATTCCTTTTCTTTACATTATTTGTAATGCTATAACTATTATCACTATTTTTTTATGTGATAAATTTACTAGTTTAGAATCAGGTATATAATATTTAGATTTTCTATATCTCTCGTGTCTATCATTTAATATATCCGTAAGTCTTCTTTTATAATAATCTACGAGTTGAACTGTTAAAAAACTTAATAATTTAACTACACTAAAAGCTTTTGTGCGCTTTAAAACAATGTATTTAAATATTCTAAAATTAGCTTCAGAATAATTTTTTGTGTCATTTCCTCTTGTAATTAAAGTAGTTTTATAATGTTAATTGCTTCTTTAAAAAAGATTTAATTGCAAAATCATATTTTTTTTATAACAGAGTTATATAGGACTTTTTAATAATAATTTAATCACAATTAGTAAGAATTATTAACTCTTAGAAAATTGGATAATATAAAAAAAAAGATAAAAATTTACCTCTCCTTTTTAAAAATACCCATTTTATTTTGAATATTTGTAACAATTGCATGTTTTTACATTAACTGCATCTTTCAACGAGTCTATACTGTTTTTTATGCCTAAGGGTCTGGTATTTATTATCTGACCATTTCCTTGTATTGTAGCAATGGTTTTCAAATATAATTCTCCGAATTTGTCATTTTGTTTTTGTTTATTTAATTCCTCCTCTTCCACCTCTATATGTTGACGTTTACTTGGAGCAGCTGACGATATGGATGCTACTTGGTCATCAATAACTGGGGCATTTTTATTGTACAAAAAATCAAACTGTAAATAATAACACAATATTACAATTATATTCAGATATTTTTTCAATCTGTGATTTATTTTAATTTTTACTATTTGATTACAGTTAAGTTCTAATATTTAGTTACATTTTAATATTTTATTATATTAGTTAATTCTTAGTATTCCAGTTATTGCATGTTAGGTTTCTGTGTATGTGTGTGTATGCATGTTTATTGTTTTTTTGTTACTTGATATTTTATGTTTTTGAAAAATATGAGTATTCTAATTACGTTTACTTACACCACCTTCAGCCTCACCACATGCTTTATAAAATGTGTCACCAAGCATCGCCTGGATTCTTAGTTTTGCGAAGAAAGTTTTTTTGTCTACTTTAGGGCTTCCTCACGTGGCCTGCTAAGAACGTCTTATTTCACTTGCTTTGTTTTTAATTACATTTACAATCGGTCCCTGTCTACAATACAATTAATTAAACAATAATTTCAAATTTGATAACTAATTTGTAGTGTTTTATATGAAATTAAAATTTTTTCCACCGCCTCATAGAGTAGCAGAATTTAAAAAACCTGGCCAAAACTATAGACATAAAAATTATGTTTATTTGTTATCACTATTTAAGAAAACAGCTATTTCTTCTGTGAATGACAATTTATATTCAAATTAACATGAATATTTCAAAGAAAAATGAAAATAACAATTATCTGAAGAAATTTAATCTACTTACATTTCACTTAATTCGGTAGCTTCCAAATCTGATGATTCCTCGTGATAGATGTCCATTTCAGGTTCTTCCTGGTCCACGTCTATAGAATCATTTTGTTCAGGAGCAAGTAACATCTTTATGACTTCTTTGTCAAAATATTATTTTTTTTTTGTAGCCTTCTAAAACTAGATATCAATGGGTCAGATGACAACATAAGTCTTAAAAACATTCCATGGTTTGCTTTCTAGAAAACTTTCTTGAAAACCCGTTACGGTATTTTTTCATAGTTTTATTTAAGGCCTTTGTTCTTCTTCAGTCATTTGAGCTATAGGTAGCAGAAATGACTATTATTTCAGCATAATGAAATAATATTTTATGCACCGTAGTCTGCATGTTGTACCAAGGATAATTCGCAATAAGCAATCTATTTATTAATTCTTGCCATTGTTCACTCTGAGTTTGCAAAAAGGCATTTTGTTTGTCCATGTTGTTTTTAATTATTGATTTTTTAATTCGTTTATTTGTTTTTCGTTCATTTCCTTTATCACTAAAGACCGGACAATTTAATTTATTCTTATCAGCGAAGTAACGGTAAGAGCGGACCTTCGATTTGAATAATACATTCTGAATAAAACAAGTTATTTACTGAACTGGTCGACACAGTAGATAAGATATTGGATTTTTATCGCCCGGGCGTAACATTTGGGGCGGGCTTATTATTACATTTACATTGCAATAATTATTTTATTAAATTTTAGTTCAAATTTGGTTGGATATTATTATATAATTACAAATGATATTATTATTTATTTTTTTATTGTGTTGTGGGATAATGTTGTTGGCTTTTTCTGTTAATATATTATTGACTAATAAATATATCAACGAGGATACACCATCATTAGTTTTATGTTTAGAGTGTTCCAATATACACTCTTTATCCTAAAGTAGCAAATATACAATTATATACAATATATACAATACAAATTAATATCAATCTTCTTCATTTGAAAAATATGTTTGTATGACTGCATATTTTTCTAAATTGTCTTCAGTGAAATTACTTCTTTTAGAAGTCAATAAATCTTTAAACCTAGAAAACGATCGTTCTACGTCACAACTCGTTACAGGAGCAAATGAAAAATGTGGAACAAAATCACAATATTTTAAAGCAGTTTCATAATCGTTAAAATTGTTCAGGGAGATTTGTTTCAGAGTCTGTAAATTTGGATTTCTTTTAATAACACAATCTATTTTATGGTTAAATTTATCTTGTAAGGGCCACTTTACGTTTTTTAAGTGTAACAATGTCGATTCAAATTTTTCCATAGCAACCGATAATTGTAAGTTACGGGTTTCAAGGAATTTTATAGTTTCTGGGAGACACGAAAAATAAGTCGCAAGAAAATTTAACTCCGACTGCAAAGTTGTTTTTGTTATTAAACCTTTACACTGAGTGATAGAGAGAGCGTCCTCTGATAAGTTGGAAATAAATACTTTTAGTCTGTCGAAATGCTCCGAAAAAAAGAACACAGCCTGTAACCAAGTTCCCCATCGTGTAATAACTGGTTGTGGAGGTAGGGGGATATTCGGACATATTTCTTTATATAAAGAAACTCGGGACGGTGCTTTTAACAAAATTTTTTTAAAACAGCTAATCAACGAATTAATGTCTGGAAAGCTGTCACGGATAAACTCACAAACTCGGTGTAACGCGTGAGCAAGGCAAGTTACATGCAGCATGTTTGGAAAATGTTCTTGTAATAGTTTCCCTGTTTTCAACATTACACTTGCCGCGTCTGAAATAAACAATAAAACTTTTGAAACGTCATTATCAATTACATTGTTCAATCCACGTTTCACTATTTCATAAATCATTTCAGCGTTCACAGTTTCACGAAACACACTAGAAACTAAATACTGTTGTGAAGTATTTTCAGCACTTAATAATCCTACAACAACATTAACAACACATCTACCCTTTATGTCAGTCGTTTCATCTGCACTAACCCAAATATATTTGCTGGAAATTTTCGTTTTTATTGCCGTCATTGCTTTATCGTACTGATTTTGAATATAATGTTTTCTAATTGTGGATTCATCCGGTATTTTACGTTTAGTATATTTACAAAGAAAATTTTTGAAAATTGTATTATTTAATTTTGTTAATGGAATATTTGCAGAAACAAATGCGTTGCATAAATCTTCATAAAAGATTTTGTCTGGACATCCCTCTAAAGATTGCATGTGTTTTTGTGTTTTCACATGTTGTGTCATACTTGACTTTCCATTAAAAACTAACACCTGATCACAATTGCGGCAGTATAATTTGTTGTCATTAAAACGACGAAAACAATCAAAGTCCGATAATAAATTTTCCATATTTACGTTTCCAGTTTCTATCACTTTTCCCTTTGAACTAAACAAATATACTCATTGGAAAAATCTAGTGATATTTTTACAAGACACTTTCTTCTCAAATCTCCTGTTTATCGACTCTTTGTTATCTTTTTACATTTTTTCAACCAACAGATACCTATATAGAGTGAGCAATTGAATTAATACATACATTACAGAAATTTAACAGACATTTATTTTATTGTCTCATCGTGTATAAGTACCATAATATCCACAGGAAATAAAAACATAAATGTTTTGTTACAAAAAATCGGTATGTACGGTATCGATAAAAGCCAAAATATTCATAAATATAATATAAGGATTGACTTTATTTGAATAAAAATATCACCGGCAACTAACCGACAATGGATCGAGAAAGTATAAGACAACATATGATGGGCCTATTTGACATTCATTTTAGGCCCTCTCTACAGCGTCTTAGTCCAAACGCTCGTAGAGTCCTAATATTTGGCCCCGATGCAATTTCTCCAACAATGAATCGGGACCAGCTAAGGCTAGAAATTTCCAATTTTCTGGAGGAAATAACAAATTCGGGGGAGGCAGCTGGGGTCCTCGATCCTCATTTTAGGCAGGAGAGTAGTGTACCACGCCAAAATATTGAGGAATAGATATTTTGTAATTATATAAGAGATAATAATAAAAAAAATATCATACAGAATATCGTTTACATTACTACACCTTAAACTCGCTTATGAAAAGTTTAACATCTTCATCAAAAAAGTTATTTTTTTTTAAGGAAAATTTCTCAGGCCACAAATTAAAGGATCTGAGGTTACTAAAAACTTTTGTAAAATATCCTACATATCCTCGGCGTTGGTGAGAAGAAAACATTAAATTTGTTTAATGAAAATGATTCAAAAGACAAAGAATATAGGTACACGATAAAAAAAAATCTCACTTTTTTGTATTAGTTTTAATGTCTATGTATATATCAGTACACTTTTTTTATCTTGTTTTAATAAAAAAAAGAGGTTTGTCCTGATAGTATTAGAATCTGCCGCACTGTCTGCCGTCTTAAATAGCGAACCCAGAATGAGACGCCTATGTGATTAAAACCAATTATTTGAACGCGATTAAAATGTCCGGTCTTTATTTATCACATCTACAATATTACTTTTAATACTTTGTTCCCTGTTTTTTTTGCAGCTGTAAAGCCATTTTTTGGCATTGTGGGGTCTGTTTTGAGTTTCACCATCTGAACTTATATCTACATTTTGTGTTGATCGGCCTGTTTCTGCTAGATCCACATCAGTGGGTATGAGTTTTTCATTATTGGAAGTCATCGAATCGATTAAAAATGTTGGTGTAACTTTATCTTTTTCTCCTAAAATTTTATGAATGTCGTCAAAATATGCTTTGGAATTCTGCACCTGTTTATTTAACCTAATCTAAAAAATTAACATAAGCTTTCTGCAAGTTTGCAAATTTCGGCCTGCATTTTTCGGTGTTTTGTTTTAAAGATTCACCTAAACTGTACCGTGCTTTTTCATTTCTTTCGCTATTTTTTGCCAAATATTAATTTTCTTATTTTTTTTTATCTGAAAACATTCTCTGATATTCAGGTCTTCCTCGAAGGTTTAATAAAAATTTAGTCGCTTCATTATCTAATGACGATTTCTTATGGGTGACCCATACAATATCAGTTTGACTACTCGTCTGTAAGTAGATGAGATTAGCCAGGCTGGTAACGGAGCCGGTACCGGTGCGATTTCGACCATAGTCTAGGACAACTTCATCGGCGTCACAGGGCTAGGTTTTGCAGTCATTGCAGTCATCAATAGCATCTCTATGTCGAAATCGTCCGGCATGCAATCGAGCAGGGTGTATCAGCGGCGGTTTCTCCTGCTGGGAGGATGGAGTTCGTTGCGACGACGGTGTTTTCGATTGAATGCATGTTGAGCTTGAACTTGAAAAAATAAGGCAAGAAAGTTAAGTAGTTGACTCAGCTAACTGAAGTAAACTGAATTTATTACCGCTGGTCTCCGTATATATAGCGATAGGACAGAGTGGGAGTGGAGGGGAGAGAGTGGGAGTCTCTCACAGCCTCATGTTGTAAATAACGAGCATCGCATAGTTTTTGTTGGTTCTAAAAAGGAACTGTTTTTTCAAGTTTTTTGTTGGTCCTGATAATGACCGGCCCCCACCAGTTCGGGGGTCGGATACCGCCCCCTTCTCAGCTTTTTTACAAGTTTTTTGTTGGTCCTGAAAAGGACCGTTTTTGGACGAAGACAGATGCCCTATTTCGAGTCAAAATCGCCATCTGAGTCTGACATCGAGTCGTCGGACATTGAGTCGTCCGACTCAGTGTTCGGCTCGGTGCCATACGACCATTCGTCCAGAATTAGGATCCCGGGGTCGCATTGGCCGGGCGCTGTCGATGGCCGTCGAGTTTTTAGACCCGTAGTTGAATCACAGAGGTCATCGGAATCTGCTCCTACACCCCTGTAATAATTTCAGATGTCGAGTCGCATTCTGCTATTTTAATGACATCGGCCATGACTGTCTTCGGTTGTGATCTAGGGCAGACTGAGTTTTAGAGCCCGGGTGCTGGGTATGTATAGTACACATAAAGAGTGGAAGAGAGTGGGGAGAACATCGACGAGGCTTTTTCATCGAAAAAAAAAAAGGAAAAAAAGAAGAAAAAAAGGAGTAGCATCCCCCAAAACCGCCCCTCACCCAAACCCGCCCTCCCCCCAGCCTCCCAACCCGCCGCGGAGTGGAGGAGGCGGTGGGGTGGTCAGTTATGGTGAGAGATATTGAAGCGTGGTTTACAAAACCCCGCCAGAGACTTACTATAATTTTTGAGCGAATTGTCTACTGCCATCCTTGACTTCTTCAAAATTGGTTCGTTCAGTTATTTACCTACTCCATCTAGAAATTTCTGTTTTATTAATCACCACGTGGTGACCTTTGGCTTGTTCTCCGGCAGTTGTACTTACTATTTTGGTGTGGGCGGGTGGAAAATATAGACGGAAATTGGTATAAATATATATTCAAAGTAACTTTTTACATTTTTTATTTTTTTATGCTAACCTAACAGTAATGTATACTACATTTTCTTTTTATGGGCCTTGTTCAATGTTGATTTGTTGTGGATATTCACTTCTGATTGGAACTTCCCCCATGTTTTATTCAACATCACATGGTCAATTATGGCTTGTTCTCTGGGTATTATGGTGGCTATGTTGATAGACATTTTTTTAACAAGTTTTCTGGTTGGGCTGGCTAAGGCAGAACGAATATCTGACCATGAGCACCCACTATTTATTGTGGTAGGAATGAGTAGGAAGTGGAGGGGAGAGATAGTTAAAAATTTTGTAAAAATAAACTTAGTTTGTTACATATATATTACAAACTTTCAATTTACATTTCTTCTAATAATAGTCTTAACAGTAAATCTAATCTATTTTCATCGCTACCATTATTTACAATATTGGCTAAGTTATACCGTAATTCGGCTACAGTTTTTCGAGGTCTATTACGATATTCCTGTTGGTCTCTTTTTCATCTGATCTAATATAATAGGCCTTGACGCCTTTCCCTAAAAATATGCTGATAAGCCTGATTTGGATATTCATCTCTGAAATTTGCCAATATTGGTTTAGTTACTGGGAGGTTAAATTTATTATCCGCTTTATAATTAAATGTGTCGAAATGTTCAAATTTCTTTTCATAAATTCATAAAAATTTATTGAATTAACTTTAAGCACAAAACTATCAGTATCTGTGTACAGTAAGGAAACTTTATCGCCTAATTGTTGTTTTAATGTGTTGAAATAGAAATCATACATTCTTACTTTTGACAACTCCAACACCGTGAAACCTACGTACAGTGGTTTGTTATAACATATTTTAGTTCTACCCATATGTATAGCCACAAAGTTCTCTGAAAATATGGAACAAGACTCAAAATTCGGTCTAGCAATTAAGTTGTTTGCCCCCGGGGAATTTCTCTTGCTAGCCCAGTGAGTTTTAAGGTAAATATCGCGTCTGTCATCCACATTTTCCATAGTTTTCCCGTACACACTATTGACCATTCGCTTAAAGTGATTTTTCTCGGATGTGTCCTTAGCATTGTTTCTCATATTTGTATTAAGATCTATATATTTTTTCAGCCAACGAGACTGCTTAAACTTGAGGGCGCGATGAATTTTAGTAACAATTAGTCCATTATTTATGGCCTCTTTAAAGTTTCTGTAGTGTAATATGTATTTGTCTTTATGATTCAAATTGGGAACCAGTTTGGGGATTTCAGTTTTGGAATTAGATGGAACTATATTCTCTACTAAAAATGGTAAATCGGTATGTTTATCTTGAAGGTGATGCGGATATGTTACATCAACTTCTAATACATAACCATAATCCCCGAGATCATCAACTGACATAACATCGACTTGATGAATTTCCTCAGTCGATAACCAAACAAATTTCCCCGTGTGCAGAGGCTAACTCATGCTATACCCATAGAGATTTGTCGCATCGATATAATGTATAGAAGACTTCGGCTCGAAAGGATTATACAGATGAATACGGATTATTGGCGATATGTTCTCTTTCTACGCATTGGTTGATACCGCCGCGTATACTATTTCTGAAGAAATTAATCATCTATATTTGTCAACAGTTCCAACTCCACCTTGGTGTAGCGCAACATCGCATCCCATGACAGCCCTGGATATGTATAATATTTTGCCGGATCTAGTTAAGCGATATATCCCTAAAATTTTCAAATATATCGGACAACATTAAAACATCTGTGTTTAAATATAAATCAGAATAGGATCCCAAGGTTTGACATTTAAATACATTCCAAACTTTCTGAGCCCTTGCATAATCCTCATCATCATAACATACCATCTCTATCTACATAGCTATGGGTGTACAATGGTTTAGTGAACAAAATATATTTATCTTCATTTTGGGCAATAACTTCGGCCCTCTCACCTTCTTCATATAATTCTTTAATAAATAAATGACTGTCGTACCCCACTCAAATTATGATAAAATATTGGAACAAATTGCGGGATTTTATAATTTAAATTACAATTAATGTGCGCGGCACCAGGTGTTTTCTTACCGATAATATGACAATAATCTCTGACTTTAACATCGCCTTCCTGAAAGATCTCATCGCAAATAGAGCATATAGTCGATGTGTTAAATTTTCTATTTCGTCATTAAATAGTTGGTGCATAGGGACAATGTCTTTTAAATACGTATTATAAATAGTCAAAACATCGTCCTCTAACCGTTTCACGAAATCGCTACCGGCATTATCACCCGTAAAAGTTACAAATTTCGTCAATGAATTATCAAATGAACATTTAATTAAATATGCGAAAGAATATGGCTCATGTTGGTATGTAGGGATAGTAAATTTTTTTTCTGGATCTGGTTCGCAAATATCTATAGGTTTTAATATTGATTCAAAATCAGCATACATTACAAATGGAACTCTTAGTTGCTTATCATAATTTTGAAACTTAAGTATATATTTAGGCACATAATTGCCGCGTTTGTCTTTTTTTGGCTTTTACTGATGGCGTGCAGGTATATATATATGATTACAATCACACAACTGATGCCGCAATAGGGCGCTTTCAGATGGAAAATAAAGAAACATCCATCACAAAAAAATTTTTATGACCATTTCTAGTTATTTGACTCGACACTAATCTGGAAAGACTTTGTAATCCAACAGTAGTGACTATTACCCGAATAGTCCGTTATTAGTAGTAAATGTATATGATGACCTAACCTTCTACGGGAATATCGTAATTGGCCAACTATCTCATTTCACCTTACCATTTTCATAACTACGTTCTAAGCCATAAACATTATCACTTATATGATTTAAGTCTTCAAATTTTGAAATGTCTTTAAGCTTCATGGGAAATTCAATACCCGCAACATTCAGCACGGTCTCGAAGTGTGGATACGATGTTTGGCTAACATGATCTCTCGCTGGATACAGTGCCGATGTGATGTCCCAAGCAAAGCAATATGCATTATTTTGCACATTAACTACACCCTTCTTGGTTCCAATAAATTTGGGAACTTTATGTACGAGCAGCCGCCTAGTGGAGAGTACTTATTTATGTTTACTTCTAAAAATAGTACATCCTGTAATGACCACCCTAAAACAATGAATACTTTATTAATTAACATTATATTAAAAAACTATTATCCCCGAATCCTTATGTTGAAAGTCCGCAGTTTGAGATGCCACGGCGTCCTTAAAGTCTGCATATACCGCATCCAACTCTGTCGACAAATCTAGTATTCGATTTATGCTTTTAAAAGATTTGATTTCGGAAATATCTTGGCTTTGCAATACACAAGTAGCGAGCGAACACCTCTACATTAACTTTAATGGCATTATGGGCCCTCAGAACAACTTTTAACAATTCCAATATTCTAAATTTTATCGCATCAAAAAATGTTATATAATCTATGTTTTTCATCACTTTTGACTCTGTAACTTGCGATTCTGCACTTAAACGCACTCTGAATTAAATATATACCATCAGCATGAATTGTGCAGGCTTTTTCTTTCTTTCATATGAGATGACATCTGCTTGGTAGGGATGTCTACATCACATGATTCACATCTCCCATTATGCCTTTGTGAGTCTACGGTGCGATGCGTATGTACTTGTGGAACTCGCACTACCCGGGCATTTTTTTACGGGTAGAACATCAGGGCTGCAAGTGTCGGATCTTTTCGTTCCTCTGGATGAGTCACCGGTGCGATTAGATATCATCTTACAACTTTTATTTTGATGTCGATGTAAATTATCTATCCTTCTAAATGTTTAACCACAAAGTACACTTATACATGTCTATTATTTTACGAATATTTCGGTATTAGGTAAGGGAACTTAAAACTTACGATTTTAAACTGATTTAATTTGGATATGCATGCTACTATATACCCTCTCTTTTTTTTTGATTTTTTTTTTTTTGATTTATTAGTGGAAATCTTAAGTATTTTACATTTTCTAGGACATATTGTTTTCCTATTTCCCTGCTATAGGAGTTATCCTCCTTTTCAGGGTGGTCTGCCCTGATTACAAAAGTAACCTAGCTAGCTAATTCCTAACTTTTGTGCGCGTGTGTGTGTGTGGGACCTGTGTGGCAGGTTTGTTCCCCAAGAATATCGCCAATTTTGCTATTTCCAACCCCATAATTGGACAGGTCCATGTATGAGGTGGGAAATATGATTTAGGAAAACCACAAAACCTAAACCACGATATTGTACATGTGTTTTGATTTTCTAATTAAGTAATTTGGGAAGGTTTATCTTATACTCAGCGGGGCTGATTCCAGCAGATCCTGGAGTTCAGCGGTGAGGGGGAGGTCTTGGGCGTCTGTGAGGAGTTTTAGATTCGGCTGTGGCATTTTTCTTTTCGGTTTTCGAAAGAGGGGGAGTTGGTTGGGTCGCCAAGGGGTACGAAGTGTGTTTTGGGAGTGGGTGTTTGTGCCTTTCAGCGTGCGAGAGACGTATTGTTTCCTGAGGGACTGGAAACGTGTGAGGATGGGGGTGTTGGGGGTGTTTAAAAAGACTTCTCCGCTGGGGGAGCGATAGGGGAGGTATTGGCATCGTCTGAGGATACGTCTCTCGAGTGTGGTGAGTTTGTGGGACAGGTGTGTGGGAAGTACACCGTAGGGTATAGCTCTGTATTCGGCAACGGGTCGGATGAAGGAATTATAAGTATGGATGAGGGTATCTGGGTTACAGCGCCCTATTCGCCCGCACAAAGCTCCAAGGAGACTGGCTCGCTTTCGCATCTTATCAAGAGTGCGTTGGACGTCAGAGGACCAGTTAAGAGTACGAGAAAATCATACCCCCAAATAGTCGACTTCGGTCTGTTGAGCTAGCCTGACTCCTAGGAGATTTACGTTTACGAGTTGGGGGTTCTGAGAGGTTCTTTTGGAATTTGGGTGTTTGAAGACGATAAATTGAGTTTTCTGTGGATTTAATGAGACCCTCCATCTGCTACACCAGTGAGAGTACCGGTTTAACAGATTTTGGGTTCGAATATTTAGTTGGTTAGAATTTTTGGCTACCGAAATTAGAGCTGTGTCGTCTGCGTATAGCAGACATTTGGATGTGGGGTGGTTTGGGGGGGGAATGTCGTGAGTGTAAATGAGGTAGAGGAGAGGGGCCAGGACGGAGCCCTGTGGGACTCCTGCTAGTGGGGTGAATGTTTCGGATAAGGAGTTGCCCACTTTGACTGTAATTTTTCTGTCTGAGAGGTAGGAGTGTATGAGTTTCGAAATTTGGGGGGGGAGACCTATGTTCATAAGTTTTTTGACTAGTCCGGCATGCCAGACTTGGTCAAAGGCTTTTTGAACATCAAGGAGAACGGCTGAGGAGATTTGCTGGGAATTTACCGCCGTGACAGCGGTAGTGTGAAGGGAAGATATTGCGTCCTGGGTGGAGTGGTGGGGTCTGAAACCATGTTGGGATTGGGGTATGATGTTTCTCTCTTCACAAAATTCCCAGATTCTTTCCTTGAGCAGAAGCTCGAGGAGTTTACCTAGGACTGATATGAGAGAGATGGGTCTGTATGAATTTAGGGATTTGGGGTCCTTGCCTGGTTTGGGGATCAAAATGGTGTTTGCGGATTTCCAGGCAAGTGGAAAATAGGATAAGGAGAGGCAGGAGTTTAGGATAAGAGTCAGAATAGGAAATATGGTTTCAGGAAGATGTTTCAGTGTTCTCCTGTGAATGGAGTTAGGCCCGGAGGCCGTGTTTTTGCCTGCTTGGCAGGCGTATTGGATGTCTTGGGGGGTAAATGGGGCGGTAAGGGGGTTTTCGACATCCAAAGGGGGGAGTGGGGCGGCAAGTGTCTGAAGGACGTGATGTTCGGTCTCGATTTTGAATTGTTCGTCAAAGTGGGGGTTGTCGGGGGTTCTGAATGTGGCTTCGAGGTGAGTTTTATGGGCCAGGGCTTTCTCGTCGGGGGTGGCGTGAATTTGACCGTCGATTAGGAGGTGTGAGTGGGTTTTGGATTTTTGACCCGTGATTATACGGAATTTGTCCTAAAACTTGGAGCCGTCTCTATGATCCAAATTAGAGGTGGTATTGATCCATTGTTGCTGTTTGTGCAAGTTGATTTGGAGCCTGATCAGGGCGTTGAGACGGTTCCATTCTGTTTTGATGACAGGGTCGTGGGTACGGACGTATTGTCTATACAGGCGTCGTTTTTGGGAGATGAGAGTGAGGATGAATTGGGGGAGGGCTTTTTGGGCTGTGTTTATTGAAGTGATAGGGGTGGATGTTTCGACGGCGTGGGTGATGGATGTTTGGACTTCATCGATTAGGGTGTCGATGTCCTGTGGGGAGTTGAGCGGGCGTTACTCTGGAATGTTAGTAGAGATAGTTCTCTGAAATAGGGGCCAATCTGCTTTTTTGAGGTTGCGGAAGGTGTGAATGGTAGCTCTAGGAGGAATTGGAGCAAGTAGAGATGTGTGTAACATCAAAGGAAGGTGATCGGAGGTGATCGTAACACCTATGAAGCATCTATCAGCAACCAGTCCAGTACAGGAGTCTGTCAGGAGGATGTGGTCAATGATAGATGATCCCAGGTGGGATACGAAGGTGGGAAGTCGGTTTGAGGCTCTGAATATGGGGAAGTCTATGAGCAGATTAGCTAATCGGATTCCGTTTGGGTTAGAGGCGTGATCTCCGAACATGGTATGTCTGGAGTTCAAATCTCCAAGCAAAACGGCTCGAGGGAGGGAAGATAGATATTCTATCAGTGGTAGGGAGATGATTTGGCCTGGGCGGTTATAGTACGAGATTATAGTTAATGGATTGTCTATCGGGAGGTCTATTGCTATTATATCAAGATCAGCTAGATGAGCTGGAAAAGTGTGAGAGTTGAATGGAATTGAATTTTTGATTAAAAGTGCATTCCCAAAAGAGTTTTGGGATTTATTTAAGTGGACTGTTTGATACCCAGTGAAGCTGGGGGGAAGTTTTGACTTAGTGTCGGTAAGAGACAATATTTGTAGATTTTCAGAATTTAGGAGATTTTTGATTAATGGCCTCTTCCGAGCGAGGCCATTGCAGTTAATTGTGCCGATAAGACAATCCATTAAAGGTCAGGGTTTATCGGGGAGTAGGTGAAAATTGCTAAATTTCCATGACCTGTTACGGTGCATGAATGGCCGAATATGGCCGGGATTAGCGTTCCCAAGATTTTAGTGAGTATTTCTCTACTATTTGGGAGGAGGTTCATCAGAAGAGTAGAAAATATTTGGATTGATATTTTGAGCTCTGATGTTAGCTCTTGGGGGGGGGGGGGGGGGGGTGGATGTTGGGAGGGAGACGGGAGCAACCTGTTCAGGTTTCTGGGGGGGTTTTTGTCTTTCGGGGCAGGTGATTGAGTATGCGGGGTGGTTGCCGCGACAGTTAGGGCATTTTGGCACCTCTGACTTTTTACAGTCAGCTGGCCTATGGTGCTGCCCGTCGTTGGGACAGGCGGGTTTTTTGGAACATTCAGAGGCCGAATGACCAAGGCCGGTGCACTGAGTGCAATATTTGGGAATGGGAGGCAGGGGGTTTTGGTTTGAGGGTTCGACTGGGTGTCTACGGCCGTAGATGCCGAAGCCCTCTCGGATTAAGTAAGAATAGTGAGACTCTGAAGGAGTCAACACCCTGATAAAAGAAGTAAATTCGAGGGTTTTCTGGGACCTTATCCTCCATACTTTCGTATAGGGGACGCTAAGGTCCCCGAGAACCGCCTGGATTTCTTCTAAAGAGATGTTTTTATCAACCTGGCGGATGACAAGGGAGAATTGGGGGGCAGGGGGGGATCGAGTGATTTTTTCAGGGGGGTTTTGGGCGTATTTGGGATTAAGGATAAGTTTATTATCCCCCATTCGCTGCCTTATGAGGGTCTGGAGCTCGGTGGGGGTTTTGGACGAAGTGGTTTTGATTAGGGCCGTTTTGTTAAAGTTAGCCTTAACAAAAACAAGGTTGGAGCGGAATAGTTCTTGGGTATTCAATATATTGAATAAGGCTTTTTGGGTGGAGTAGGCGGCGGGGATGTTCCTGAGAACGAAGAGTGTTTGAGTGGGGCGGAGGGGTCTGTTAGGGGGGTTGTTGGGTAGTGTGGGGTTTGGGGCGGGTTGTTGAGTTTTTAGGGGGGAGTTTTCACGGAGATTTTGAAAAATGTTGGAGGGTTTGATGATCGTTTGATCCATGAGTGAAGGAATTGAGCTAGAACTTCTATGGCTTGAGGCAGGGGAGGAGATAGTGGCCATAGAATTAGGGCCTTGGCCGAATTGCTGCGGGGCAGATGCCGCCGATCCGGCGTAGGAGTTTTTTCTTGTCACCACCATGGTGGTGACGAAGGTTTGTTGGGGGAATTCGCTGAGTTTGTTAGTAATTTGGGAGTCCCTAATCCGACTAGTGAGTTGCAACCTCACAACTCAAGGGCTATTAACCCCGGCAATGGTGGCTTGACCCTAGTCGGATGACATTTGTTAGTTTGTTTATACTTACAATATTTAGGTCCTAAGTCTTGAAGTCGTCTGGTAGTCCCAAGCTAGAAGAAATGGATTAGAAGTCGTTTATTTAAATGATGACAGATCAATCTATTCGAATAATTCGCAATGCGAATAATAACCTTTTTTAAGGAAAATTTCTAAAAAGAAATTTTCCAAAATTGGGCTATTAACCTGTAAAAAATGAGGTTAGTGTTATCAGTACCAAATCTTATTCGAAAAATTAGCCTTTTTTAAGAAAAACTCTAAAAAGAATTTTTCGAAATAGGGCTTTTTGGTTTGTTCGTTATTTAGGAACTCTTCTTTGGAAATATTTTTCTAATTAAAATTTCTGAAAAGAAATTTCAAAAATACTAGATAAAAATACTAAATATGACCTAGGGTGCTTCTGCTTCAGGTGCTTCAGTGGGAGTGTGCTTTCGCAGTGACTTCCGCAACGCTTCTGATTTTGCTTCGGCTGTTCTAGTCCGCTCGTCACACAGTACCGTCTCGTACAGTTGCTGGATCTCGAATACCCTCTCTAAAAATTCCCACCTCTTATATGCTTCCCTCCACTATTCATAATATACAAGTCTGAAGATGCGCGAAGGATGGGGTTCTATCCCTTCCACCAATGTTTACGTGGCCCGTGTCTGCTGAAGACTAGCGCCTCACTCTAGCTATGGCGGTTGAGAGTCAAGGATGTGTTTGGACATGGACTTATTTTCCCTATGCCACAATAGTAATCACTGAGATGTATTTAGACTAAACTCATTATATGATATACATAGTAATTACTATCTAAGAGGTACTTACTTCGATGAGTATGGGTAATTACCATGCTCGTTACACACTGCATGATATACATAGTAAATACCCTCTGAGAGGTACTTACACCGCTATGTATATGGAGTAATGAGAGGTGCTATTACACTACGCAATTACACTAGGTAACTACACTTATTACAGAACATGATAGTAATTGGGGGGGTACTTGCAAATTGCGCGAAGGGTGGTGGGTGGGTACTTAGGATAATTACTAATTACCCAATTACCTTTCTCTGTACCTCTGACCTTGGTCCAGAACTGGCTAATCTCATCTACTTCTGTACACTTTTTTTTGAGATTCAATATCGCATTCATTAACTAAAATAATAAAATGAAATCAAAAAATTATAAGTAGAATTATTTTAAAATTTACCATTAACATTTCGCTCATTTGCTTCAATCCTCCTTAAAGCTTCTGGAGCATGGAGTTGTTTAGATGCCCTGATTACATCGGGAAAATTATCGGCTGTAATGCCATACTGTATTAATGATTCAGTATGTCCAGCTCTGGTAATGAAATCCAATGTGTATTCATCATCTATAATTTAAATTACAAATTACATATGATTTTTAAAAATAATATAAGTATACGTACCATTAAGTAAACTAACACATTCTTCAATTGTCGCTTCAAATGAAATTAAATTATTATTTAAAATAAAATCTACTGATTCCATTTTTTTAAACTACCACTATAGAAACACTAAAGCTATATGATATAGTAGAAAGAATTTTAACTAATTTAAAAGTCTTTAATATTAAAATAAAATAGACACTACCGACAGGACAATTCACAGACGATAATAATATTAACTAATTAAAACGGCTTTAAAATTAAAATAAAATAGAAATAAAACCGACACTACCGACAAAGCATTTAACGAACCATGTAGACCTTTTTCTAGTGATAAACACAATGATAATCTTCCCTTGAAAAATAGTGACACATTTTGTGTATCTCATTCCAGTACCAGACTTGTGGGTCGATTCTGCGATTTTCGTAAAATTTACAAATCTGTAGCATCCACATTTTCTGTAGACACAATTTTACAAAATCTGTAATTTTCGAATTCTGGGATCTTTTCTATAATGGATTAGTTTACAGAAGTACATTTGACCTACTGCAAAGTGCAGCAACTTCAGTTTATTTGTTTTTCACTCTTTCTAACCAACAAAAAACATTTTTGGTTTGGTTTTGGTAGTAGTTTTGTAACATTATTTTGATTTTGTTCTAGTCCAATTTTTTGTTTTGTATGCTGATTATTTAAAAATTTGTTAAGCGTGATTTTAAAATGAGGTAATACATTAATATTTTATACTTTTTATAGTGTATGTTAAAATGAAATAAATAATATCTAATGTTTTTTCAGTATTAATAAAAAAAAAAAGAAAGAGATTAAAAAATACCACTGCCGAACAATATGAACTTTATTTAGAGGCAATTGAAAATGATTACGTTTTAAAAAGCAATACTTTAAATCCAACTTTGGAACCCAATTATTTGTCAAAAAAATGGGAAGAATTGTCTAACAAGCTAAATGCGATTGGTAAAGGTCCAGCTTTGTCTGCTGAAGAGTGGAAAAAGGTTCGTAATACATCATTAATTAATAATTGTTTATAATTTTTTGCATTTTAGAGATTTGCAGATTGGAGATATGCTACAAAAGCAAAATATCGAAGAATATTTAATTATAGTATTAAAACAGGTGGCGGACCTGCTATTGATGCTAAATTGAGCCCCTTAGAAGAAAGGTCATTGAGAGCTTGGGGAATGGTAACAGTAGAGGGGAATACCATGGTTACTAATTATGAGGGTATTCCAATTAATAAGGATACTCCAGTAGAAAATCAGGATGAACCAGAAGAGGCAGTATATAATATACCTGAAGAAGGAGAAGAAGAGGAGGAGGAAAATCAAAGTGAAACCCTCATAATAACTGTTGAAAATACCCCAAGTACCCTAAGGAAAAGACAAAGACATAAGCCCCTCTCAGTGTTGGCCGAAAATTTAATAGAAATCTCTGGAAATAATAATAATATTTCAGAAAAATTATCAAATCAAATAGAAAATTTTACAGAGGGTTATTTAAATATTGAAAAAAAAAAAAAATACGAATTGAAAAAACAGAAACTAAATTTTGAAATAAAAAAATTTTAATTTTTACATCCAGATTTTCATCTGTAATACCGACTTTTTACTTTACTTTTTTAAATATAAGTGTTTTTTATTTTATGTATTTTTTTAATCTTATGTAAACTGTTTTTGAATATTTTTGTTTTAGTCAAATATGTTCTTTTATATTGGCTGTTTTTTAGTTTTATGTGAACAATTTATTTATGTTTAGAACATGTTTTGGGTTTAATGTTACCTATTTGGTTAAAACCATTATAAATGTGGAGACTACATTGCAATTTTATTTATTTTTTTTATTTGTGATATTTTTAAAAGTTTTGTTGTGAATTCAAATAACAATTAAAACTTATGAATGTTTATTTTAATATTCATACACTCTAATAATTATTTCTAATATAGGCAGGCAGTTCTTGCTTCGGCTTCCAATTGAAAAATGTTTCTATTGTGTGCAGGTATATCTAAAAATAAAAAAATCATCAAGTGTTATATAAAAAAGTAGGTATGAACCTATTTAAATAATTACCATTAATATGATTGTTGTCTTCCACTGGATATTCAACTTCCCCTTCATCTAAGTTTAAATCTGCATTTAATGCAATATTATGCAGAACATAACATGCGTAAATAATGTTAGCTGCCCCTATTGGGTGATAAATAAGTGTTCGGTGTCTGGACAAACAGCGAAATCTTCCTATTAAAATGCCATTGGTTCTTTCTATTACATTACGAGCAGATGTTAATGTATTGTTAAATGCTTCCTCCTGATGGTTTCTGGGATTTAAAAATGGGGTAAACAACCATGGTTCTAAAGGATAACCACTATTTTAATGTAATGTAATTTAATGTAATGACATTTCTTTTTTAAATATTCATAGGTATGCCTATTAAATGAGTGTTATGGTCACCATTGGCATAATTAATTTCCAAATGATTTCTTATGGCACTAACTTGCCAAACTGCAGAGTCATGCACAGAACCAGGAAAACGTGCATTACAGCCTAAAATTCGATTTTGGGCATCTGATACCTAAAATATTTTTAAATAGGGATTATACAGTTGTCTTCTTTTAATTACGAGCATGACGTTTATAGAGTGTTTTCCTTTTCTATTTATGTACACAAAAGGTGGGTGATTTGCATCAGTTTCAGGAGGAGCAAGGATTTCCACATGTGTACCATCATTATTGCTCCTATTATGCCTCAAAAACCATATTTTCTAAAAAACCTAAAAATATGTATTTAAAATTTCAAAACATATTCAGATTCAATCTTATATTTACTCTTGTTTAACGGCCAAGATTTGTTCATTTTCAGTAGGAAATGTTACCCTTATTGGCAATAAATGTTGAACAATTGCTGAACAAATTTCAGCTGTTGACCTGCTTACTGTGCTTTGACTAGTAGAAAGCCAAGCATTTGTTCCTACTGAATTTTGGTAAGACCCCACACTTACAAAATTGAGAGTTATAAGCACCTGAAAATGTAATCCAAAATATATATATTTTTTTAATTTTAAATGTATAGGTACCTACTTTTTTACTAGTGGAATGGAATTATTATTTCTAATTTTTACATGTCGTTGTAGGATGTTGATTAAATTCATTACACTTTGTTTGTTTAATCTAAACATTTGAATAAAAGCACTGTTTGTCATATCGAAGGGATTTATCTGATCTCTCAGACGTTTTCGTAGAATTCTCTTAAAATTCCTAAAATAGAATAAGAATATCTAATCATAGTTTGCAATTATAGTAGGTATGTATTCCTTTAAAAAAAGTTAAGTGAATTTTGGTGAATTTTGATCAAATTTATGTGTCAGAAAATTCGACCACGACCGTATTTTTTTATTAACAAGTACTTTTTCTTACCTATTATAATCTTCATCTAATCAAATTCCAATAAATATTGCCACTGCTTGATTGTTCATATTTTTTAAACAAAAAAAATTGCAAATCAATTTTTCTGTATCACTACGACAGCGGTTAACTGACACGTAAATGTTTATCAAATCTGTAAGGAATTTAAAGGATTCTGTAACGTTTATCTGTGCGCAGAATAGCAATACCTCTGTAAAGTTACAGATTAGCTTACAGACGTGCCGCAGAATCGACCCAATAATCTTTATGGTGTTAAAATAAACACACACACCCTTAAGATTTCATCCTGAATACTAAACATTCCTAGGAAGTTTTGTCGATCATTACATATTTTATTTATTTTTAACACATACACATTAGAGATGAAATGGATATCCGGAAACTATCTGGTATTCGGCCTAAATTTAATATCCGGCCTGATGTCGGATAGTAGCTTAATATCCGGCCGGATACCGGATATTCAATAATTACGACACAATTCGTGACAATTCCCTGAAATCAACTTTAATACATAAATCTTTTTGTGGTAAATAATAATAATAAATTTTAACCTGGCACAAAAAACTTATTATTTTCCTTATCTATTTCAAAATATTGCCAAATAGACGATCTTTTTTTTCACCATTGACATGTTTTAATTGTTTTCTACGACGCAGATCACGTAGCAAGCAGCGAGCAAACAACTGATTTTCCTTCCAATGGCCGCACTATCTTCCTCGGCCTGCTAATCGCGTTCGCTGCGCCTGTGCGACGTTCGAATCCTCACATCAGGCGCTAGACGTTGGGCCGGATATTCGGCTATCCGGCCTTACCCGTTTCATCTCCAATACACACCCTTAAGATTTCATCCCAAATACTAAACATTCCTAGGAAGTTTTGTCGATCATTACATATTTTATCTTTTATTTATATTATTGTCTTTTTTCCTTTATTTATATTTATAAGAAAAGATTAGTTGACCTCATACGGAACTATTTAGGTTCCGCGGGAAAACTAAATTTAAAAAAGTTAGACAATGAGATGAATTCTTTTTAAATATAGATAGAACATACCGCAAATTAGAACCGACTGGCGAGGCTGGTTCAAAATAACCAAGTGGTTATAAGTGACGTCATTGTCTATGAAAGGAAAATGGTTGGTTCTAATTTGGTTAACCAGAACCGGAACCAAACCCCAAAGGAAAACGCATAATATTTATATTTGCAGTAAAAAACAACACACATTAGGATTGCTAATAATAAAAATAAATCTTAATACCTAATAATGAAACGGAACATACATTATTCTATACACATATCCAAAACAAACCGAAAAGGACTGGTATATGCTTGAATTTTGAACATATTGTCAGTTGGTGTAAAACTTGCACAGCCCTGTTCCGAATTTGGTTTTTTTACTATATTAGCAATTGAAAATGCTCTTTCCACAGTGGAATTAGAAAATGGAAGCAAAATAAGTGATATTTCGCCAACAGCATTTTTATTTTGGGCAACCTCTACCCATTAAGATTCAGGGTGTTCCGTATTCTGCCATTCAATTCGATGGAGGGCGTTCCATTCGTTAATTGTAGCATCAACATCTTTACATATACTTTTACAGCTGGTAGAAAGTGATGTTATATTTGGTCTTTTAATTTGTGCTGTGGCATTTTCAGGTGTCAGAAAAGTTATTTTTTGTAAAATATTAATGTTAGGAGGTGAACGATACTGAATTTGGTCACATAACTTCATCAAAAACTGTTAACAGTTTACACTTTTCTCCTACTAGACTTAGATCAGCTTTGGCAATGACTTTTGACGCCTCATTAAATGTAAATTCAAAATTAATGAATTATCCACTCATCACATACTTCTTAAAATTAAAAGAAATCAAAGCAATGTCAGGAATTTTTCAAAGTATATGGGAAGTAATAAAATACTTTCCAACAGTTGTTAAGCTACACAACAGCGTTAATTATCTCTGGTTATTTAAAAATGATATGGAGTTTTCTTTATAGCATTGGATCGTGACAACCAACTTGTTCAGCTTAATTTGTAGGAGTTTTTTCATTAATTGTTTAAAACAGTTTTTTATATGCGATTTGACCTTTGGAACTACAACTAAACCAGTATTGTGATTCTTTAATTTGGAAATCCAAATGTTTTGGGAGTTTCGCAAAAGAGTGTTCGGCGGCTAGGTGCAGTGAATGGCAAACGCTCTTAATAATTATCAAATTTTAGTGCGTCATAGTTTTCAAATATAGTTGAAATGGCATTACAAACATCAACTCCGATTTCTATTAAATTTTCAATTGGCAAAGGATTTTTTATTCAGCCTCAATTTCGATTAACCCATAAAAAGTTGTTACTATTTACTGCCATGATATATTTAAATATTTAATAATCATAGACATCATTTTTGAACTATCCACAGCTGTATTCTCGTCAATAGTGAAGGAACATTTCTCAGTCCCAATGTCCAAAATAAGGTCCTCTAATAAAGACGGTGCAATAACGTTCACTATTAAAGCAGTACATTTGGTCCTGTACATCTTCACTTCGCTAAGTAGTTCAGAATTTGTATCCAAATTATTAATTAAATCACTGAAGTAATCTGCGGTTCTTGTTGCACAGTATTCTGTGGTTCTTGTTGCACAGTATTCTGCGATAAATGCAGCTATTTTTAATTCAGCAACTTTTCTTTAAATAAATATGTGTTTCTCAAAATCTGTGATTTTATGATTGGGCTAGCATTGATGCCCGTATTTATAAACCGAACTTGAGTCTTCCTCGATACTTGATCAATACTTGAGCACGACTCAAGCTTCGCTGCCATTCGATAAACCAACCTCGTGCTCCGCCGATGCTTCGCAGTACAAAAAACGTGCATAAAATCTTGAGATTCTTGAGTCGACCTTAAGGTAGGATATTACCTGACTTGAGCACGCGTTTGACATTTGATTTTGTATTTCTAACCTAAAACAACCATAAATTATTTTTTTTGTTTGTATTGATATTAATAAAAATAAATAATCAAAATGTTTGAAGAATTAGACGATTTTTTAGAGTATATTAATGTTGTTGTTGAAGAAAACCCACAACGAGTGCCGAAACGATATATTCGTGATGCAGAAAATTCTCTGGAGTTTTTTAACGTCGAAGAGTTTAGGATACGATACCGTTTTCGAAAAAAGACTGTTGTGGACACAATTTTGCCTTTAGTTTTTGATAGATTGCAAAAACCAGATAATCGTGGTTTACCAATACCACCAATAATTCAGTTATTAATATGTTTAAGGTTTTATGCTACCTCAAATTTTCAAGTTGTTTCGGGTGATCTTCGAGGCATTACTCAACCTTCGTTAAGCGGAATTGTAAAAAAAGTATTTGAACGAGGACTAGATTTTCGAAGACACTTTATTGAAACACATTTTGGATTAGATTATTTTATTGTAAGATATAATCAAGTGTTAATGTATTACTTTTGAACATGTAGGTACTTTAAATGTTTTGTAAATTATCGTTTTCTTTAAACAAAATTTTGGGGCTTTTCGCTCACTACGTTCAGACGACTTAAAAAGTTTGTTCTTACTGAACATAAGGATCCTAAATAACTGAAGTAAAAGTATTTTTATATTCAATTTAAAATGTATTGATTCTCAATTTATATATTAAACCAAAAGATATTTTTTCCATTTTATGTAATAAAAATTAAGTTTAAGCAAAATTAAAAATATCAAAAACTAAATACTAACTAACTACAACTTCAACCATGAATCCTAGACTACGACCCGTGTATATTCATCTAAGAAAATAATAATAGTAAGAATAATAATAAAATAATAGTAATAATAAATCAAATAAACAAAATAATAGGTACCTGATGCTTATATTCACATAGTTTTAAAGAAGCTAATTTAGCCTCATCTTCTGCCTTCTTCAGTTCAACTCTACCTTTTTTAATCCAAACTCTCTTTCTTCTTCCATAATCTTATTTCGAAGATCATAAATTTCTTTTTGCTACTGAATACCCTCATGCATTTTTTGTATTCTTAAATTTTTTTCAGTTGCAGAAAAAATGTTTTTTGGTTTTTCTACGATTCTGCCAGTAGAAACTAAAAATGTTAGTATTAGTAAAAGTAGCTTATGTAAACTTAAAAAACTTATTTACCTGAAGACAAAACCTTAAAATCCTGTTGTTTTGGAACAATGGGATCTGTAATGGGATCCTCAAACTCTTTGGCCTCAGCAACTACTACACAATACTTATTAGCATTGGGTTATAACAAATTATGTACCTATCAAATTATACCATTTTCAAATACTACACTGCTATCAAAGGGACACGTGACTGTAATGTCCATATTTGGAGCAGCATCCTCCACAAAGTCCAATACTGGGTCAGGTGTAGGCTTCTTTACTGGACCACCTCCAGTCAAAAGCATTTTGGAACTTTTCTCTGTAGTTTGCTTACGTTTCCTTAAAAACCGCCTTTTAGCTAACATATTATTTTATTATTTAATAAATACCTCTGCTTTAAATTATTCCACAGCTTTTTAAGCTGAAAAAAATTTCGTGGACAGCTTGTCTCAGGCTGGGAATTATAAGCCTTGGTGATTAGCTCCCACGCCTTGGATTTTTGCTCCAAAGTGGCAGCATCTGTTTTCTTATTTTCAACCACCTCATTTTCTCGAACTAGCTGGGCCAAAAGAATTTTTTCTTACGCAGTGTAGGCTGCAGATTTGTTCATTCTACAACAAATAAGAAGTAAATATATTGATTAAAAACAAGTTACTGGAATTTTTCTAGTAGATATACTTACTTTGATAATTATATTATATTAATCACAAATAAAATTAAATAATTTTAAAATAGATTAACGTAACACCAAAACTTAAGATAACACGATAAAAAATATAGGGTTAAAATTCTTTTAATCCTTAGCTGCCACCGTTAAAATTCTTCTTTTTTACTTTACGGCCTCAGCTGTCAAGGTTAAAATCCTTACTTAGAACTAAAATTGTCGCTACCCTCCGGAAATATCCGTAATCAGCCAAGCACCGTCGAAGGTCGGTTTAAAAATGTCAACGCATACTTGAGACTTAAGGCGTACTTCGCTGAGTACGCCTTGAGCATCGCCTCTAGGTTGGTCTATAATTACGGGCATTAATCGTTTTCAGACTCCTTATGTTTTTTTACTATGCAATAACAAATCTTTTTTATGGGTAATCAGTGCACATTTTCAAAATTTTCCATTGCACCACATAGTGGAGAATTATTAAAAATTGTGCTGTTATGGACAGAACCTGGCCATCTGGCAATAATGTCTAAAAAATTTAAATTGCTGTCGCAAACCACTTGCATATTAATCGAAAAAAACTGTTTGCGGTTTCTAAAAAGTTCAGCTTTATTGCCACTCGGCGAATTTATTTTACTGTGGGTGCATTTAAGAGATCCAACTACACGCGGAAATCCAGAAATTGAATAAAATCCAACTATTGTGGAACTTAACTCCTCTCCAAGCGGCATTTTAATAAAATCATTTCTCAATCTACATATTTGGTGCGTTACTTGGTGGATAATTCTGCCGACGGTGGACTTGTGAATATTTAATAAATCCCCAATTGTTTGCTGAAATGACTCTGTGTCCAATATTGTGTACTAAATTCATCACACTCTGCTTGGAAAATCGAAATCTCAATACAAATTCCTCGTTACTCAAAGTGGTCATCTCTTTCCCTGATATGTCTTATAACTGGATGAGCGCCTTCGTCGTCAGAAAGATCTGATAATGATGATAACGCTTGTAATTTTATATTTACCAAATCAACTTGCCTTCATATTAAATTCGAATTAAATTAGTTAGGTATTTAAAATATTGTATAAAAATGTAGGTGTGTATAAATATTAATGTATATAAATTTTAAAAAAATACTTCAGTATAATTGTACAAAAACAATAAAAAAATTGTGTCTTACAATTACAGAACCGCCTGCGTACCCGTTCAGACGTTTCTGTACATGATGCAACCATAAACCCAAAGTACTGACGTCAGACTCGCGTAAAGTAACTGCATTACTTCCGGTGTCAACATACCCTTGTAGAATATTTTCAGTTACGAAACTGTCAATAAAATAACAAGTGTTATTTTCATATATACCTGGTCTAAAGGCCACGTTTAAAGTAGGTTTGGACTCACCTGATTTATCAAACTTACAATCCTTATTACGGATAGCCTGTCCTGATTAAGGGGTTCCAAATTACCGAACCCCCTAATCAGGTTGACTAGTAATCCTCAGGGGGTAGGTTCCTGTAAAATAGAAAGAAGAAAAAGAATTTGATTGATGGAATGTGAACGGGCCTTTATTTTCTTATAACCTCGGCTGTCAAAATTATAACCAAAAAATTCCCATGCGTACCAAATATTACGAAATGTGGATTATTATTACTATTATTAGGAACAAAAGAAAATTATTATGTACGAGGCGTTTCAACAACTACTCTCACCTTTAATTTACATACACTTATAATATATAACCCTCCAAGTGGGTGGTAAAAGTGCGGTTACGTACGTAGAGCTCTTCGTATTACAAAGGAAAAAAAAACCGGTAGGTGAATATTACAATTAATAAGTATATATACAAAATAAATTGATTATTAAATAAGGTACTTAACTATTATGTTGGTTGTAGGCTGAGTCTCAACAACCTAATCGCGTTAGTAGATGGGGGCCCTCCGAAATATAGGGTTAGAAAAAAAGGAACCGTCTTACTTGGGATTAAGTGCACTCAATGAAGGACGATGTCCAGTGAGGTAGCTTCCTCTTGATGTCTGTAAGTAGACCGCTATGAAAATTATTTCGTGTTCGGTTATCCAATTGTCGGTTCTTTGTTGCTAGCACGCAAACGGTGACGGGGAGAAGCCCTATTCTTTATGGAGAGGTGGAGAGAACTTGCCCACAGTCCCCAGAAGTACTCCTCTAATAAAAGCCTGTATGCAGAATTGCAAAGCTGAATGAGCGAAGGAACGCACGATTTGCACGAATGAAAGGGGCGAACCAAGGAGGTCTGAAAAACATTGACGATTGTAACAATTATGTATACAGAAGGCTGTTGGGAATATAGGTAAGTGAACTAATAATTTCTTTTGAAAAACTCACCCTTGATGGTATGTGACCTTTTAGTTATTAATTTATTAAATCAAATTCACACTTTTAGCCGATAATATATCCACCACTAGGTGTATGAATCACAAAGATCACTAACAATATATCGGACTAAGGAATCTCTGGTTTTTGCACAAGAATAAATCCTAGAAAATCCTAGTTAAAATCTTGGCACATGCCACGATCAGAATCCAAGCAAAAACTGGGCCAGGAAGGAAGTTCCACAAAATGGCCAACAAAAGTCAATGTCTTAGCAAGAAGGCCCTGACTACAAAAGGCTAATAGGATAATTTCTGGTAAGACTGTGGTCAATATTTATAAATTTAGAAGAATCTGACAACTGAAAGAGTTAAAATTGACATGTAAACAATAACAATAAAAATAAAGCTTTTTGGTAATTAAATGAGCTAGAGTTATTGTTCAAAGTAGCGAAATATATCTATTTACATTTTAAATTATTTATTAAGGTATTAATTATAATTGAATATACTCCAGGTGAGATTATACTTTATTACAAAATATTATTTTATATTTTACTACAACATATGTTTGATAAAAATGGATATTTTATGAATTTATTCAATGGACCCATTTTATTGATTTGTATACATTTATATACCGCACACTCTTAAATCGAAAGGTAACTAAAGAGATTAGCATAGGTTATAGTAGAATAGGTAAGTAATAGATTAGTCTAGTAATTAGAATAGCTTAGGGTAAGTTAAAATTAAATAGAAGTAGAATAGTGTACATAGCTAAGCGTAGGGTAGATTAGAAGTAGAATAGTGTAAATAGTTAAGTGTAGAATAGTAATAGGAATAGGTATGATAGATTAGACTAATTTAGGATAGGGTAGGATAGACATTAGAATAAGTTAGAATAATTTAGATTAGTTTAGAATAGTTTAGGATAGTCTAGAATAGAAAAACCTAGTTTAGAGTAGTTTAAGTTTAGAATAATTTACAATAGGGTAGACTAGGAAATAGGATAGGTTAGAATAGTTTAGAGTAGTGTAAACTAGGGTAATTTTAGACTGGAATAGATTTAGGGAGAATAAAACCCGTAACATCCTTTGTCTCGTGTCCCAAAAGCTTGCACTTTTTACATTCCTTTCGAGGTTTTAGGCATTTGGAAGCAATGTGACCACGTTGACTGCAGTTAAAACACTTGGGTTCCCATCTGTTTTATTGTTTTCTAATGTTAGTTCTTGAGTCTGCATAATCTGGTAACTTCATTACTTTATATTTTTGTCGACTAATAGTAAAAGTAACATCAACGTTTAATGTGGACAAATATTCTTCATACATGGTCTCTGGAGTTTGATAACGTCCTGCTCGGTGTTCTTTAACTGGTAGATTTTTGAAAGCCATTATTGTGCCGTTAAGTTGTTATTTTCAGGCGAAAATTCGGGGATACAGTCACTTTTAACCGTTAATCTGGGTGCTTCAGGTCTATTTTCCATTGATTATGTCTGTCTACTTAAATGTATTTAATCATGTTTTCTAACCTTTCAATTCGTCTCGCTGTCGTTTTAACATCATTTCCTCCATCTGGAGACACATTACAAGGTGAACAGGTAGGTCATTTCATCTTACTACAACAACTTGCGATTTAGGACGATTTGTTGATTTTATTTGGGAATCACAGTTAGATTCTGGACGTTTCCTTGAATCTGATGTACGTGATCGGAGACGTTCCCGAGTATATGATTCAGAACGTTTTCTAGAATCATTTTTATTTGTTCTAGAACGAGAGCGTCTGCCGATTATTGCAGGTATTCACGTGATGGTGTGATTTAGAACGTTTTCCTTAATCTTGTGAGTCCTGCCTTTCCGATTTCTTATTCCTATAACGTTCGACATCACTATCCCGACTAGACTAGTTCTGACGAACTTTTATTACTTATAATAGGGTTATGTTTTCTTTTCCGCATACTTCTGCTATTACCAATTCTTAGTAATAAACGAAACACAATCACTGAACCGATAATATACACTATAAACTAAAATTATACTAACTTTTTTACTACTAAAAAAAGTAATAACTTAATAAATCGTTTTCTTCTTAAATTATGCAATACTGCCGATGCACAAATAATTGTAACTACAGTCTCTGGTTTTGTACTGATGCTCCTCTTTAAGCATAAAAATCGTCTTTTCCAAATCATGAAACACCGAAATTATATTTCGGATGGACCTATGTGCAAAATTGTAATTTCTTACAGCCTGTGTAATAGGGTTTAAAACGGGTGTCAAAAGATAGTTTCTGCAGGCATACCCATTATCTCCAAGATTTTTCCTATAATATAGTAGTAATAATTTAAAGGAATGGACAGTGCTTATTACCATATGATACAATAATAATTATCATTATTTCTAGTACATACCTTCATAGTTATTTTGTATACCTACCAGGTACTTCATTGTTTTCATATTTAACTCTAATTCCACTCCATTTAAAGAGTGTGTTGTCATCTTGGAACAATATCCACTATTTTCATGTGTGGGCCACATGCTATCTAAAAATAATGTCATTTTGCAATGTATATTTTTATCATGGCATGAGTAATCTGAGAAATAGAAATATTTGGCATTAAGAAGGCCCCTGTTGTTACTTTTTGCTTGTGTATTATTATTAATAATAACTCTATTAACAGCCATCATTATATGATATACTCATATTATTTAAGATATCCTAAAGAAAATTTACAGTATATATACTTCATGACTACGTACTTGCACATTTATAGAAAAAAATCTTTCTATTGCTAAATGCTTCACCTACATTATCTCCAGGATTTTTTTATGGGCATATGGGAACCGTGAATAACACAATATATTCCAAGGAAATTGAAATTTTATGAAATAACCTTGTTGTTTGCTCATGGTTTGGGGAAAATTTACATAAAGTCCTTGTATATCGTACAATGGCCTGGATACCCTTTTGACACTCAGGCATACTGCTGCCTGTGAAATTCCCCTCAAGTCTCCAGATAGTTTACAAATATTGCAATAATTACTTATAGATTTTTAATTTTGTAAATATTAGCTTCTGTTAGGAAAACAATGAAACAAAAAATTGACTTCAGAAAGCAGGAATAGTTTTAATCATTTTTTATATTTCAAAAACTTCAAGAAACTTTTCCTAAAACAAAATATCAAAAATTGGTATTCTGGTACTAGAGCCTAGAGATGAAAAATATCCTAGACCTAACATGTGAATCAACCCTGCTAGATTTTTAAAAAATTACTTGAAAATTTTCAGTTGCATAGTATCTGCGACTTAGCAACAACTGAGTCATTGGTGATACAGGCAGACCTCTGTTGCTTACAGTTTGCAATTCCTCTTCAATAAGAGCTAAAATAGTATTAGTTATATTAGTTAATTCAATAAATTGAATATATCCTACTTGTTATTGCAAGAGTCGTGACAAAAATGTAATTTTAACAAGTATTGTGTATTGTACTGCATTCGTTACTGAGCTTAAAAATTTAATTTTCAGCGGTTTTTATGCAATGTTGCCTTAAATTCATGAGATATTCGGTAAGAGGAAGTAACCTCTCCGAATGGTTTTTTAGATTTTTTTACATTCAAATCTTTTAGGGCTAGGCTGCTTACAAGACGCCCCTAGTTTGTTTCTATTAATTAGCGTATATTCCTTTACTGGGCTTAAAGTGACTCCGTGTTAGTCAGTGCCGTTTCTTGTATAAGGTAAATGCCTATGTCAATCAAATCTTTAAGAGCTTTACCTGATGTAGGGTGTATGACGCAGCTCCATAAGTTCCTTTACTTTCAGAATAGTTACTGACTTTTTTTAACATTTTTGTTTTCATTTTTTAAGACATTTAAAAAACGTAGGTATTAATGTAATTAATTATTTTCCAATTAGATATAAGAGCTACAACTTAGAATGTTCCGATCAAAATAGTTTGGGTTTTTAGTGATCTTTGAATTTAAATAAAGCGCAATGTGATTAAATTCAATTATACAAGGTGCCCACGTGAAAACTTAATATAGAATGATTTATGGTATTTTGAAGATAAAAACTTTAAATTTTGGGTGGTTGTTCAGGATATAGAAGAACAATGAACAGTGTCCCTACTTCAAGATTTAAAATGGGACACTTCCTCTATTTTTCCATTTTCAAAATTTTTCAGGTAATAGGTGCGGTTTTTGCAAACATATCATACATAGTTTATTATTAAAAAGATTTTCTAGCTGCTTTTGTTGTGTTTTGTTTGGCATTGAGTTTTTGTTGTCATCCTTAGTTAAGAGTGCTGGGTAGCCTCAGTCTTGTTTTATTATTTCTTGCCTCCTATACAAATCGTTGGTATATTGGGCACCTCATGTTACCATTACTGTAGCCAAATTTTTTGCAATTGTGACAGTATTCTGCATTCTCTTTAGGACACTCCCTAACCCTGTGATCGTTTTTTACCGCACTTCACGCAGTCATTTGTTGTATCTTACATGGCCTAGTTCTTGACATTTGTAACATCGCGATACGTTTATCCTTTAGTTGATGTTCTAGGTCAAATAAAACGTTCCGAAATTGCAGAAACCTTATGGGAAAATAGGCAAAATTAGTGTATTAATGATTATTGTTGTGATCACTATTTTTATTAATTTTTTTTTTACTTATTTTTTCCAATATAAAAGGGGTATTAAAGCATTTAAGCACACACAGAGAGGTATTTTTGTTACCTTTAAATTTTTATAAGAGATTTAAAAGAAAAACTAACTAACTGGTTTATTCACTAGCTATTCTATATATAAAAAAAATGTTAACAATCTATACAAATATTAAAACTTAAAGAAACATGCTATTTTCATAGAAAAATTTAATCTGAGTCTTCAGAAGATGAACGGCGGTTTCTTTTATTATTTGATTCTGCATTGACCATTTTTTCGAAGAGATTTAAAAAACGGTCTCTCTGCTCATTTTGCTTCTTCATCAAATTGGTTAAAGTTTCAAATTCATCTTTTCTTGTTTTCTGATTCTCCTTATGCTGCTCTTTTTTAAAATCCATCAGCATTGAATTTGCGCTTTTCGGCTGAACATTCCTTTTCGTTTGAAATCTAGGAAAATAAGATATACTATTTCACGGGTATACTAGTGGAATCTCAAAGTAGAAGAGTTACAGTTAACTGGGAAAACATATATTAAAGAGATAAGTATTTTCAATAAATTAACATTGTAAATGGTGGTTCTGATGTACTTAAAACATTCACGAATAGAACAAAATAAATTTTAAATACAATTAAAGCTGGATAAATGAGACTCTTAGCTACAATGTTAATTTATATAGGGTTCTCCTCCTGTCGTATTCATATGTTTAACGTGGAGGAAATATTGTTTTTGGAGATTTGCAAATTTTACACGGCACTTTTCTATTGCATATCTCCCTTCTCCTACATAGAATCCTGCTTCATTCAATTTATTTCCTATTGGATGCCATATTTGACTTTTACGGTTTTTCGATCGTCGAATTTATTTGCATATTCCAATCTGAGTTTCAGAAACAGCTCTATTCTCCTCCTCTTTCTTGTCTAAGGCTGCATCAGCAGGTTCTGCAATATTTGAGTTGTTTTCGATAAACTCTTTCGCAGCTTGAGGATCTGAAGTTTATACATCTGTTTAAGGCACTAGACTATTTTTTTTGTTTGTTTTACTTACCATTTAACAAAACATTAGCAACAAGAAGAAGAACAATTGCTAAGTAGTCTTTCCCTTCATAATTTAATGTAATTTCCGTTAATTCATCCATATTGTTAAGTATTTTTTTGAAAATGAAATTAATGTTAATTTAACCTTAAATCTTTAGACACCACGTGCACAGTCTTAACAGTCATGCAGATAACCGGATATAACCTTAAGTAACTGACAGTTAACCTATCACCGCTTGGGTTTACTGAAATTGTAATCGTATTATAAAAGTATGACGTCACTACTGACGTCATAACTCCTTCCCCTATTACCGCTTCCTCGCAAAAATAGACCGGTTACAAATTTTTAGTTACCGTTTGTAATACGATATGTCGCAAAAAATGACATAAGTGTTTTAATTATATTTGTCAATTCTTTAATGCACGTTTTCATTTCTATCTTAATTTTGGCTGTTATTTTCATTGAGAGTTTATGAAAGGAAAGATAGTTTAGGTACCTGCCAGTGCTGCATTTTTTATGTACCAATCAATTTTGATGGTGTTATTGATATCTCTGATAAATCTGGTATATAAAAAAGGTATGTTATTTTCAGTCTCACTGGTAAACTGGATATAGATTCGCTCATCCATTACCAGCCACTAACTGTTCGGGTGTTGGCCACTTGGTCGCCGCGGTTAGTTTTGTCAGCGGGGTTCCGTAATCTCATCTACCACTTGGTCTCCAGTTTTAAAATCAGGTAGGCCTCTTGGTCGCCGTAGTTATCAATCATTAAAGGTATCTATTTCGATTTATTGAAAATAATATTTTTAAGAAAAAAATAGTTTAACTGATTTTTATTATTTTCCACGTGAATAGAAATTTTTAACTGATATGATATGGTACAGAATGTGGGCAGGAAAAGAATAAAACCAAATTAAAAAAACACTTATAATTAATAGAAAACAATATAAAATTATACATAATAAAAAAAAGTAGGTACAAAATACACAAAATACCAAATAAAAATTATTTAAGAAACCCAAATTGCAATTAGTTTTTGTAATGATAAGAAACTACTTTGATAAATTGAGTTCGTGAAAGGATCTTATTTTTATATTGTTCTATTACGTTCGTTAAATACGCATGCCGTTTTTTGTAATAAGCGTTTTTAATTTTGTTAGGTATATGTGTACTGTTTAATTTCACATAAGTATTTAACTGAATATCGAGAATTACATTAACAAATTTGAATATATTGGGATGCGCCGAATAAAAAGCAGAATTAAAATGTTTGTGGAAAGACTCACAAGCATTTGTTGTGCGTTCTGTGGAACTTGTGCACGATGCCCACATTGTAGGCGGGAAGTCAGACGTATCGCTAGTATACGTATTAATCATATAAAGAGTATATGAAGTTAATCTCTCGTCAAATGGCATTATTGGAATTAAATCTTTACAAAAACACTCTGCCACTTCAGTACTTTCCAAAAATAAAATGCCGAAAGTGTAATGAAGCCATTTGCCGATTTCAGAATTTTCATTTTTATATTCGGAAATCAAACCCAGATTTTGTATCTTACGTAACCACGATTGGGTTAAATGAAATCTACATCCAATAATTAAGATATCAGGCCAAATCTGTATAATACCAGTGTGTATGGCTTTCTCAAAATCGCAAATAACTTTACACAGCTTCCAATCTAAATTTAAATTATTATAACAGTAATCTTTTAATAATTTAAATGCAGTTGCATAGGTACTTGCTCTTTTATCTGGTAAAACAAAAAATGCCAATGGTATGTAGTGTCCGTTATCAACAGCATGTATAGTGAAAAATTGTAAAAAAAATTTAGGGCAATAATTAAATGTGCCGTCGCAATAAATACTATCACGAGAACACAAGTATTTTAAATTTGAATCACATGAAAATAAAATAATTTGTGAATCTTCATTGTTAAATAATAAAAATTGTTCACCCTTATTTGTAACACATTGTATTGCTTTCAGTACACTACCCAAGTAACTCAGACCTGCATAATTTAACTGCATATGCTTTGCAAATAGCCTGCAGTAATTTTTCCAACTGCATATTGCTTTTATATAACCTACAAACGTCGAATATGTCTGCACAATATTGTCATATGATCTTTAGTGTTAGATGAACTTAAATATTCTGCATACGATCGGCATATTAACTTTGCTAGTAGATGCTCCCTGCATAAATTAATTAGCGTCTAGTCAAAAGCAGGCCTCATTTACATATAGCCTGCAAAAGAAATATAATTTTGTCTAGGTAATTTGCAGAACCTGTGCAGGTTTTACCGCCCTGTAAACAATTTTCTGACACAAATTAAATGCAGGTCATCTGCTAAAGTTAATTTGCAGAGTAGTTACGAGGTAGACCTGCATTAAACCGTTGTTAAATGGTTTATTCAAAGATATGTGTCAATCAGAATCAGTATGCAGGTAACATGCAGTAAGTTGATCTGTCACTACCCACCCATTCAGCAGTCAACAGAAGGTTATGTTAAGTTAAAGAAACATATTTATTTTACTACATTGTGTGTAATTCACATCAATAATTAATAATGGAAAATGCAGCTAAATGGAGAAAAATTAAACGCAGTGGAACGTATCGTCGGAAGGTGCAAACATATCATGCCCTGTTTTCTGATGAAAATGTTTCATTATCTGAAAGTACCACCAACATTATCCAGAAACCTTTGTTAAACAATGAGTTTCAAAATGATTTAAAAGAAATATCAACGTTAACAGATGCTGATCCTGAATGTGAAATTTTGGTACACGAAGTATTTGAAAATGATTTTTTGAATATGGATATCTCAATATTTGATGAGACGGAGCCGAACAATGAGTACTTAAATGTTGGTGAAAATAATATTGCAATATTTTTAAAGAACTGGGCAATTGAATTCAATATTCCACAGATTGCCTTAAAACCATTATTGGGCAAGTTAAATGAAGAATATAATTCAAGATTACCTAAAGATCCTCGATCATTAATGGGTAAGTATAGACTTCTCTCCCTTAGGTCTATATTTAAAAAAAATATTTACAGGAACTCCGCGACAAAAGGCATTCATTCAAAATATAAGTGGTGGAAATTACTGGCATCAAGGACTTGAGTTTTGTCTTCGAAAATGTTTTTATGATCTAAAAAAACCATTAAACATTAAAATAAACGTTAGTATTGATGGTTTGCCCTTGTTTGAAAATGGAACTGATCAATTTTGGCCAATTTTATTTAATATCCATACCATGCCACAGATTCGACCGATGATAATCGGACTTTTTTATGGAAAATCAAAACCTAAATTGGTGACAGAATTTCTTGAACCTTTTGTGGATGAAACAATTTCTATATTAGGCTCAGGATTATTAATCAATGGGAATCATTTAACTGTTGCGGTGCGGGCTTTTATATGTGACTCACCCGCTCGAGCTTTTATTAAAGGTTTTTATAAGTTTTTTAATTGGTCTGTGTCTCTGTTTCTACTTAAATTTAATTTTCAGGTGTTGTCAATTTTAATAACCAAAACGGATGCTTAAAATGTTGCACAGTCGGTTTTTATTCTCGAACAACAGGCTGCAATATTTTTCCTCGCATAAATGTTACTAAACGAACTGATGCAGGTTTTCGTTCCTATGAATATAAAGACCATTATCAATATTGTGCTGATTTACCTGTTACAACGCCATTATTTAAATTGCCCATCGATTTGGTAGAAGATATAATTACTGCTGATTCTTTACACTTGTTGCATTTAGGTGTCACAAAAACATTACTAAAAGCCTATAAAAATGGAAAACCTGGAATGACTATATCAAAATGGTCAAATGGTACTTTAGATGACATATCTAGAACTCTAGTTGGAATTAAACTTCCTGCGGAATTTCATAGAGCTGTCCGAGGACTAAATTATTTATCACACTGGAAAGCATCAGAGTGTAGTGTGTTTCTTAATTACATTGGAATCATTGTATTAAAGCCTCACTTACCAGAAGTACAATATAAACACTTTTTAAATTTATTTTGTGCTGTGACTATTTGTTCAACACATTACTATCGCCGATTTTTGCCAATCGCTCGACAACTGTTTGACACATTCGTAAAAACTAATTATAGAATATTCAGAAGCGTAACTATGAATATCCATAATTTAAATCACATTGTTGATGAAGTGGAACGTTTTGGTGATTTATCGACTTTATCTTCGTATCCTTTTGAAAATAATTTGTATAAAATCAAGCTAATGCTAAGAAGTGGAAGATTTCCTTTGTGCCAAATAGTAAACAGGCTTTCTGAAATTACATCAAGTCAGATTAATTCCCAAAAGAAAATTGACGTTTATCCGTTATTTAAATACCCAGTAAAAAATGATATTTCTAAATATCACTACGTAGAATTACGAGAAGGTTTCCTATTAAGGAGTAATTTTGAAAACAAATGGTTTATGAACAGGAATAGAGATATTATAGCAATGGAATATGTCAACCCCAACGGTATATTTGGACTAAAGTTAAGAGACGTTAAAGAATTTTTTAAATATCCTTTACTTTCAACACATTTGAATGTATTTCAAACTGAATGGCACGACTTTCATAATCTTGAGAAGTATTCATTTAAAGATGTTTTGTGTAAACTAGTAGCAGTAGTTGTATTTGATAAAACTGTATTTGTGCCTATGCATCATACATTTCCTGTAAACGAATTTTTATAAACGTGAAAGTACGTATAATAAAAAATAAATAAAATAAAAATGTTTTATTCTTATCCTTAAGAAGGTAATAACAAATTTTTAATGGAAAGTAAAAAAAAACTTGTATTTTGTTCAAAAAAAAAGAAATAGGAATATGAAATAAAAGTTAAAAAATAATTTTATTCGATTTCCTTCTCATCCTCCTCTTCTTCCTCCTCCGGTCTATTGGTTAAAGCTTTATAATTAGTCAATTTCTTTTTTGTATTCATGCGAGAACGGGACGCTGCTGTTCTTTGGTTTTGATCTCTGTTTAATCTACTTCCCGAATTATTTATTTGATCTTGTAAAAATTTTACATTTTTGCATACAGTCCATTCCACATCTCGAGGGCAACACACGGAAACACATTCTTTGAAAACATCTATAGTTTTCAAAAAGTTTTTAAACCTAATTTTATCCTTAGTTTTGCCCAGTCCAGACCATGAGCTTATGTTAAAAAATTGCCTAGTCCAAAAGTAATCAACAAGATGTAGCGCTGCAGTTCGGCAATTTCTAAAGTCATCTGTACCATGTTTAGCTTTAATTGTAGTTACAACTGAGTTAAAGAATTCATCATCACTAAGATTCTTCTCGAATTCTTCAGCTTGTTCAAGACTATCTATTTTATCAAATAAGCGTGTTGGTGGTTGATACGGATCATGTTCATTTTGAGATACGCCAGATCCTATCAAATCTAATTTTGCGCTAATATTTGCTAGAATCTTGTGTATATTTTCAACTTTCATGTCTATATTTGTGGACATATTATCTAACTTCAAGAGAATGTTCTGTTCAAGTGTATCAATTCTTGCATTTAGTGTCTCCTGGAGAAGATCTATTTTATTTGTATTTAAATCTGTTGGAAAAATTAACTGACTTACATCACCACTAAACAGAAGTTCTCCTTCATTTTCTTTTTGTATCTCAGAAAAATTTGATTCTACGATTCCTTGTGCTGTAATGTTAATAGATTCGGGACTTGAATTTCTAGAAGGGATATCTGGAAGTAGTTTATCTCTTAGATTTAAAAACTGATCATCTAAGTTATGTGATTTATTATTCTTTTTTTTATTATATACCAGAGATCTGTCGTCAGGTTCCGATTCACTTTGTTGTAACATATTCTCCAAAACATTATCTGCCTAAAATTAAAAATGTCAAGTAAAATATAAGCAATTTATTATGAACTTTTAACAAATTATATACTGTTAAAATTAAACAGACTATAGCTTAATTTAGATTTTCTTTGGGAATCCCAATATAAACTAAGATTAATTAAAAATTAAAAAAAATGAAAACCCTGTATATTCTGTAGTAATACTATATAGTATATTTTATTACGAGTGTGAAAAACCACTTTTCACACAAAAGTGATGTACAATATTTTTCCTACGACCACAAAATAATTTCATCAAAAAATGTAAAACCAGGTTTATATTATAATAAATAAAATGTATTTAAAAAAAAATAATCAATAATTATCATATTTTTTTAAACAAAAAAAAAAAACAAAAAAAATAAAATAAAAATACGAACAAAAAAATTATCTTCCTCCGCCAGGATTTGATCGCGTGAGCCCGCCACGTCTCAAATGGCAAAGTTGATAAAGTTTGATACTCTACCACCTGAGCTAACAGGCCTTACGTCAAGTGAATTTCTAATCGGTTATGTGTTTAACCAGAATAAAAAGCAAACATAATGTACCTAGTTATTTTAAAATTATTTTAATAATATAATAATTGTTAAAGATAAATATCTAGGATCTAATTTTAATAATTTAACAATCATATCGGTTTTACTATTAATATGGACATTACATAGATTAAAATAAAAATGATGTGTTTGACATTTTGAGGCAGCTGTGCGGAAAGTAGCATATATTCGCACATGGGTAGAAAGTAAATTTTTATTCATACGCGTGTGATATAGGGCACTTTCGATAGGACTATATTATATAGTGTGATATGTTTCACTTTCCTAAGTGGTCGTAGGAAAAGTACTTTAAAATATTCTTGTGGAAGAATGTATCTCGTCCCCGTAGAAAAAAATTCTTGAAAAATAACCTTAATGAAGGGCGAAGAGCCTCGTTCAATAGCCTTTTGTCACGGCGCAATAAATCACTTTATTATTATTATTATTATTATTATTATTATTATTATTATTATTATTAGATACTATTATTAACATTACTGATCTATGTGCTATGTGCTGTGTATTTTGAAGTTGTACATGCTAGGTTAATTTTACAACAATAACAACTACTTACTTCATAAAATGTTTTGAACCCTGCTTTTTTCAACCTACATTTAAGAAGAATAAAATCTTCATTTGGTTTTATATCTGGACTTGCTTTCATCAATTTTGTTAAATGAATGTTTGTTTTATGCGGCCAATAAAGTAAGTCACTTCCATCACTCCACTCTTTTAACTTTATCCATTTAGTGGGTACAACACTTAATATTGATTGATTTTTCCCTTTGTTTTCCTGAATAATGCAGTATTTTCCAGTTAGTTCCATATTAAATTTTTTTGTAGTCAAAATAAACAATCTGCACGAGTTTCTTTCACGCGCACGTGATGATTTTGAAGGTTAGGTTACAAGACATTAAATTTGCAATTGCAGATCATTTGCAGTACTTTTGCAAGTGTTTGACATGTTGATATGCAGAGGCCTTACAAGAAATTGTTATTCAGTTCGAAAAGTAAATAGGAAGGCAAAATTATTTATTTCTTTGCATGTAAAGAAATATTAAGTACTTTTATCATTAAATTTAAAAATTATTTTATTTACTTACCTAATTAAAACCAGATTTAATATTAATTTGACATTTATACCTTAAATTTACAATAGCGAAAGTATTTAACAGAAGTTGTCGTAGCTCAGTTGGTTAAGGCGTCTGTTCCAGAGATTTCAAACACCTTGGTTGCAGGTTCGAATCCTATTAAAGGTAAGTTAAAACAAAAAAAAAATAGGTTAAAATTGTATCGCGCTACTAGTTATAAATGAAATTAATAATTAAATTAATTATAAAAATGATATAGAATTATATATAAATTCAATCAATTGAAAAAAATGTGCACATTATTTTTATTAATACATATTTGTTCCTGCACATTATCTGCATAACAACAAATTAAGAGATCTTAATTTTACTTACACATGATCTGCATAATACATCCAAAGTAAACTATGTATGACTGATAAATTATATGCATTGCAGGGTATTACCTACCAACTAAAGGTATTATGCAGAAGTAATGCAGGTCTGCATTAAACCTTCATAGAAGTAATAAACAAACTGTGGTATGTAAAATATAGGCCATATAAAAATGTTTTGCAGATCACGTCACCTGTATAAATGCGTCCAAAACTGTGTTTTATATGACCTTTTATTATTGGTTTGCAGCAAACTATGCAGATTAAAATGTTACTTGGGTATGAACATCACTGATACACTTTGGCAAAGGTGGCAATATACTTCTTCTTGCCCTGTATAAGCTTCGTCTGATGAGGTCAACATCCGTAGTGGATACATTAAAAGTATTTCCTTCCCCTCGGATTCCGTTATTAATTAACTTACTGGGTTTAACGCAAATATCTTCTGTTGCCTTTCTTTTCAATCCGTTTTGAAGTTTTTTTACATCTAAATGGTCCGATGGTGGATGATTGTGTTCACTCTTAGATTTCAATAAGACAGTTTCCGAATCGTCCACTCCAATAGTCGCTTTACACCCACGACGAGTACACTTATATGATACACCTAACTTTGTTTCCTTGTCTTTTCCAAATGTATATTTTTTTACAATTAACAACTTTTTTCCTTTTACACTTAACATCGACTCCATTGCAACACAAACTCAAAACTTCTTTTATGGAATAATGAATAAGATGAGAATCACTTTTAAAATAAAAAAATTAATCTTTTCAGTAAGAATGCAGACAATTAACTGATGAAAAATATTTTTATTTTAGTTCTCGACAGGTCACAAACCGATATTATAATTAGAGTAATTAAATAACCCCATAATTTTCTTGGAACCCTTAATCCAGGTTTGGAGACCAAGTGGCCTATACCTTTCGAATAGCGAAAGGATTAAATTTGGGTAAAACTGACCGCGGCGACCAAGAGGTATATTCCAAACTGTTCATAGTAAACATCTCTATCTCTTTGCACTTTACGGAGACTGTCGATGAATTTCCATATTGTTGGATGGTCAACTCCTAGCTCCATTTGAAGCCTTCTATGTGCAGCTTCTGCATAATTATTTGTTCCATTTTCTTGAATTAGCGTTCTTTGATAAAGGTTCCACATATCGATATAAAATAAAGGTAGACGTGTACCATCTCGTCGTCTGCAAATAATTACAAAATAATAAAAATTTAAACCTAATGAAAAGCAAATGTTAATAACAACTAAGTATATTCCATTTCAAATCAAGTCAAATAAGTCAATTAGAAATATACCGGGATACGTAAACAAATATTTTTTGTATATTATTTAAAACAATATATCTTTAATTTATTCTAGGGTACTGGTGCACCCGGTATATTTCTAATTGACTTAGAGAGATAACTTGATTGAAAATAGTATTAATAACTTTTGTTGCACCTAAACCTATCAGATATCGAAATATTGGCCAGTTACGTTACGTTTTGTATAATTAAATGTATTTTTATAATTACCTGTTTATACGGCCTACATAATTGTACTCGAACCAATTCAACAGAGGTTGTAGCTCCACAGGTAAAGCATTCCCCAAAACATCAATGCCCTCATCCAAATGTAACTTAGTCTTTATATTCTTTGAGAGGCTGCTTGTTTGTAGATCTACGTGCTTACGAATTTTTAGCAGAATTTTTTCGCTGATTATAAATGTAGTTTCCTTTGGTTCGCAGTTTATCGATACGTTTCATTCTTTGTATAGTTTTTTTTATATGAAATAATTATAGTAAGTACATCTTCGTGTTTATGGACAGACAATAGGTGACGTCCAAATCTGTTGACCTGTTTGTTACAAAATAAACAGAATTGTTTTTTTTGTTTTGTATATTTAATTTTTTGCACATTGATATTGATTACAGAAAGTATATTTATATTTTTGTCACTCTCATAAGTTTTCGCATTTTCGTCAAATAAAGTTTTCTCATTTTCGTATATCATGACATTTTTGTCAAATTCTGTTTCCCCATTTTCGTAAATCATCGCATTTTTCATTAAATTAATTTTCGTCTTCAGTATCGATTTTGTCGTTTCCGTTATTAAAGTCATTTTGTTCAAACTCTGTTTTGTGATTATCGTAAGGTTGGTTTAAATTCGATAACTTCATTGAGAAGTATTGCATTGTTACTCGTTACATTGTTTTGTTTTATTTTTAAATTATTATTTATTTTATCTTGACTATTTTTAATTAGCTACTCTTAATCCTGATTTTCCTTAATCAAAGAAGAGTTTACCTCCTCAAAGTAGGAATTTTTTTTTAATTACAGAAAATTCTTTAGTAGCATCAGTTAACAAGCGCTGTCTTTTTTCCAGTAGCTTCTTCATCTCCTCCCTCTCCATATCAGACATTTTAGTTTCAATTGGAAGAGGCTAAAAAATTAAAATTTGTTATAGAAAATATAATACTAAACCATTTTAAATAAAGACATTTGTAATAATTATAATAGTAATATCAACTTACGAATAAGAAGTTACATTGAGGTTGTGGTTGCTGCTGTTGCTATTCCCGTAGCTTTTTATTTTCATGATACTGTTGGTTTAACTCTTTTGATGAAAATGACGTTGATTTTAACATTTCGTCAAAATCAAAATCATCTGTTAAATCAAACAGTTCCACTATTTAAAACAAAAAAGTTTATACTAATGTATACAATAACTAATTTTCAGACAGTTGCAAGTGCAATATAGAGATATTTTAATTAAAGCATTTGCATTGGATTACTAATAAAATTATGTTTCAAATAAAGTCTCACACATTAGAATATGTAACATTTTTTCAAGTTAATCTCTATTTATACAATATATGGCAGTCGACGTGTTAAAAATAACAATGAAATTGTATTAATTTAATTTATGAAAATAAATAAAAGGTAAAAATAAACTTACATGTTTCGATACAGACGTGGTTGAAAATGTTTTTGCCGGCAATGTTATAGTAACATCATTTTTCTGAAAAACAAAACTATAAAATTACTTTTGTTTAGTTTAATTTAGTTTATTTTATACTTTTTTCCAAACATATTAGTTTTCTGTAGCATCCAATTTTTTTTACTTCGGAAAGAAATCTTTAGTTTAATTTGTATATTTTATTCTAGAACACTTTGTATAATAATAATATAATAATAACGTTTATTCAAAGAAATATTACAACAATTTAAAACAATTTTACAAATATTATTTGGTTCATAAAATAGATATAAAATACACGTCATCATAGAATTTTTTCGTATCAAAGGTTGAAATTATTTTAGTGGAATTCTGTTTTTCAGGTAAATTAAGTTGTGCGACAATGGAAAATGATCGGTTATGTCTGACTCGAAAACAATTGGAATCATTTTAAAGTGATTTTCCTGAACTTTTATAAACAGATGATCTATACAAGATTTTGAATCTTTAAAAATTCTGGTATATTTATTTCCAGTCATTTTGTAACCATATTCACTCATTATATTTAAATAATCATCAACATAACCTTCATCTTTCAATATATCAATATTAAAATCTCCCGCTAAAATATGTATTCAGTGAGCATCTTAAGTCTTACGGGGGGTAACTCGTTACTGGGGTCTTGTTAGGAAAATCGCCGAGACAGGTCGATGAAGCAAATTTCAAATTTTTTTACACGGTTGAATAGAGAATAAAACCCTCTTTCAAATGAGCTATCACTCACCACCCCATGTCATTTAAATTTTTCGAAAGGGTTGCTCCCCTCCAGTAAGGGATGAAATTAAGGGTAAACTATTCATACAAAAATGTACATTGTAGAAATCAAAAATCGACCTGTCTCGGTGATTTTCCTAACAAGACTCCAGTAACGAGTTAGATAGGGGGGTAAGACTTATGGTGCTCACTGTATACGAATTATTTGTATTACTCAAATAATTACTATAATATTCATTAAAAGAATTTTCTGAAATAGGTGGTGATTTATAAACCGCGGATAACAGTATATTTTTATTTGCGAATCGAAATGAAATTTGAAGAATTTTAGTAACATTGAGATCGACAACTTTAAACTCAAATTTTATGTTGTTTTTTACTAATACTATTATACCATCATTTTGGTTTACTAATCCATAATTGTATAATATCTTGTATCCCGGCATTGAGAAAATTGTGTAATCTTCGAGTTGCCTTGTCTCCGAAAGAACAATAATATCTATTTCATATTTTATTTCATTTAGAATTATTTTCAGTTATTCAAAATTTTTATTCATGCTCCTAATGTTCATATGATATACCTTCAAGTTTTGCGTGGTGTTTGATAAAATGTTATTTACCTCAGTTATGGATTTAGCATTAAGTGTTTCAACCTTATTAATAGTAAAATCCCTAATATAGTTATCCATGCTACAATAGTTTAGTCGCACTATTTAAATAAATTTAATAAAAATGTATAATAAAATTTAATTTAAAAATAGAAGTGTATAAAAATTATATTAAATTTCGATTGGACAGAGGGTAATTATAAAATCTAAAATTAGTAAATATAAAAAAAAGAAAAATTAGTTAATATAGAGTGCAGGTTAAAAATTATTCAACTACAGATTTTTTCTAGTGACCATTCCAAGGTGTTTTTCTTCATTTTTTTTTCTTAAACCTATTTTCTTTCCTCAAACCTATTTTCTTTCCTCAAATGTTTCGTAGGTGTATCTTTTATTAGCTCTGATGGACATATTAATTTTCATATTTTCAAAATATTAATTTTCAACATATTAATTTTCTTAAACAGATAAAAATAGATAAATTTACGTTAATCGGAAGAGCTGCTGGAATGTAACATAATGGGTTTAACATTGGTAGATTCCTACTTTTTTTTAAACTTTTAGTTTTCTTATTGACTATTTTGTCTGAAATAATATTTACTTTAGTTTTTTTCACCATTGTTATAAGAAAATTAAAATACAACTAATAGAAATCCGAATTTTCTTTATAATATAAAAAAATTATCAACATTTTTTAAAAATAGCATGTTAATCATGATTAAGTTTGTAACCTAATAATGAATAATATTAATAGTATGAAATAACATTTTTTCTCGAAAAAAATAAGTTATCAATTTTTTTTTAAGATGAGGTAAAGTTGTAAATAAAGGTAATGATAAGATAAAGATAAGGTCAAAATCAAAGAATAATATTATTGATCAAGTTTGAGGTCTGGGTTAACATTAAGATTAATTTAAACAATGTTATCTTTACTGATTATAGACCTATCGTGCAGATTATATTTTAATGTTTTCATTAATTTCATTTTTAAACAAATTCTATTTATATATATATATATATATATATATATATATATATATATATATATATATTATATATAGTGTATGAGTATCTATTATAAATTAAAGTGAAAATTACTGTAAAATAGTATAAAATTAATGTAAGTGCAATAGTTAAAATATAAAAAAAGTTTTATATACCAGATACGGCGCAAAGAAAAGATTTAAAATTATCAATATTTAATCTGTAGGAGATATTTGAAAATAAGCATTTTGATTATGATTATGAATCTGTTTATTGAATAGACATAATTTATACAGAAGAAGACTGTACAAAAAAAGCAATTCAATTTTGGAAAGGAGCTTTCTTATATATGTTGCCTTATACAAGTTTTAAAAAAGTTGGATTTGAGTGACTGCATTTCTTACTTCGACAAGTGCCTTTCAGAATGTCTCAAATACAAATTGTTTTTTAATCCAATAAAACTAAAATCTAAGAAGCAAAATCTTAGACACTTTTGCAGTTTCGTAGATATCACTGGCCAATCTGTACCATTCTCTGTGTTTTGGTTGTTTGTTGCTAACTGCTCCAAGTCATCGCTACCCATACTTAGGATTTGAGAAATAGTAGCTAAATGCTTTCGAAGCTTGGCTGAAGTGAGCAAAGAGGTCTTTTGTGAATCGCACACCGCCAAATTCACATGGTTTCAAAATACACGGTAGTCACTAATACACGATATATCAAACCAAACAAATATGGGTTATTTGTTTCAAAAAAATGTTGTCTGTGTTTAATCATTAAATCTATTGCTTCTTTCGTTGAATTGTCAAACAAAACTGGAACTTCTTTTCTCCGTTTACTTCTTATCACACTACGCTTCAATTTTTTTATCAATAATTTTTCTGCTGGAGAAAGTAACTTTTTAGGTTGATGATTTGGAACTGTTAGATAGTTATCTAATAAGATTCTCTGAAACCTACCAACAAATCTTTTGTTAAAATGAAGTAGGCTGCAGTAGAAACTTCCACTAATTTTTTGTAGGCTGTTTTGTTATTATTATTTGCAGTAAGTTTGATTTTCGAGTCTAAAATCGGATTATCTAAATCTTGGATATATATTCGGCCTTCGCTAAAAGTGTAGGCTTATTAAATGTATTCATATTTACATTATGACCTGCTTCATTGGAAACTTCTATTACCCGCTCATTTTTAATAAGCGACTTAAAAGAATACAAAATGTTCAGAACTGGTTTATATGGAGTAAGCCTTTTTTATAATAGTACCTATTTGAAGGGATACCGAAACAGATTTGGACAATTATAGGCAATATGGCCTGATTGTTTGCAAATGAAGCATTCCATTTTATCTGTAGACAGAATACTTGATAACCAAAGAACTTTGCAGCTCATAATTTTATGAAGATGAGATGATGTCAATTTGTCCTCGAAAGGATACGATTTAACTATATTCATCTCCTGGTATACCGGCCATTAAGAAAGAAACTGAAGAAGCAAGTAATTATATTAATAACAATTTTTATGGCTTTCTAAAAAAGTTTTACCAGCAAGAGTTTAGAACGATTAGAAAGTTTTAAATAGTAATAAATGCACATAAATTAACAAAATAAATATACCTACATTTGATGTATAAAGAAAGTAAATAAAAATAAAACAAACAGTATTCCAAATGTGTGCAGAAATTATTTTTGCCTCTTCTATTGATAGATTTTCTTACACATTTAGAAAAGTTTTAAAATTATCAAAACTCCTATGTTTTGGTGTTACAGTTCTGTAAATTGGACAATCAAAGTGAATGTGATATAACGTTTTATTTTCATACATACTACAGACAGTACATATCTTACAAGCGTCTATAACATACGACTTCCCATTAATATTAAATTTAAATACAAATGTATACATTCTTACTTGGGCAATAGTGCGAGTGATCTATACTTGCATTTTCAAATCTGTACCCCAGAGGTAAACTGTTCTAAGCACCATTTATCAAATTTTACAAGAGAGCGGTTTAAAGTTTTACTTGTGACCAACAGGACGATTATTTGTTAATTATTGTTTCGTTTTTTTTTTTTTAAATTAGAACAAATGAACAAATTTATGTTTTTGGTTTTAGTACAGTTAACCTTTAAAAGAAATTATAAAAAATTGGAGTTGGTATTAAAAATTTCAACAGATGTGACAGTGTACAGTTTACTTTTAAAAATGCGATGGAGTTAGTATTTTTTTTCTGATCGTTTTGTAAAAAAAAGTATTAAATTTAATTTTCTTTTATTCTAAGCTTAGGTTTACAAGGTATTCAAACAAAATGAACACAAATTATGAGCTACTACAACTATAGTAACTATTTCTACATTAAAATGCATGCTTTCAGTTTCCCTGCTAGAAGTCGAAGTCGATGGTTGAATATTTTTAAAATAGTCTAATGCTTTGGTTGATATGAATGGATTTTTAGTCTTAGGAATAAAGTCTTTATCAATTTCTGATGAATTATGGAAACGGTCTGGTTCTGCATCACTTAAAATCTCCATGGTCCAGGTCCTATAAGTAAAGAAATACAATATAATATTAAAATGTTGCCAAAAAAAACAAAAAGAAAAGAATTCTCGGTTACAGGAGAATCCCAAGAATTAGAAGTCAACAAAACAAGACATGTACTGGCTGAAGATCATGAAATTTTTTTTACTTATTTTATTTTTAATTTTTATTCCATTACTTAATATTTTTCATTAAACAGTTGAGGTCTATTATACAGGTACAGGTGGCTGTGAATAAGTCGGTAAGTCAAAAATTGAAGTTTTTCAGTATGGCCATTTTAAACAACTTTTGATGTTTTTGAAAAACAAATTTTAAGTTGAATTTCGTTTTTTTGAAATAGGTTGTTAATTATACAACCAACAATGTAAATAATTATGACCTGTGAAATTATATTACTTAATGGAAAAATCTGACTTGCCTATTTATTGACTTCAAATGTGTTTGTTTTTGTTGAGTTACTAGTATAAATAAACAGAACAAAATTTTTTTAATATTTTTATTTATTCATGAAAAAAGCAAAGTGAACTTATTTCAAATAACATACATATTGATTGGAAAAGAAAACTATAAAACGACTGATCATTTGGATAAACATCTTCCAAATCCGGGGATAGCTGTTGTTACCGGTTTTGGCACAAAAAATTGGAGAAATACAACTATTCACGGCGTCCTCTGAAGTTAACTCATGGAGGAAGCTATTGCGAATTTGAATCACCCATTTATTCACCAAACAGAATAGGAAGAGCCCTTTAGATATATGTAGATATTATATTTTTACTAAAATTTTACTTATCCACTTATTCACGAATGGTACAGAACTAAACCAAATAAGTCAATTTCTACAGCAGCTGGTGTTGCTGGCAATATACCAAAGTTTAACCTACTATAAAATATATTGGACCACAGAGATAACGACTTTATGTTATTTAGTATGTGGTTTTCCAATTCTAAACAATAGTGTACATTGACATTATCCGTTTTTATGACATGGGTAACTTTGTCATTAATGACAGAAGCCCAGGTTGACCACTCATTTGAATAGTCACTTCTTTGTGTCAAAATTGAAACAGGATCATTAGATATGATTACAATATCTCCATCCTCGTCTATATAATCATTGGAATGATCTGATCTTTAAGTTCATCGAGCTTTAGCATATTTTTTAATTTCTTTTTATGAATTACACATTGTGTTTTCTTTCCATTATTTAGAGTTCCTGTTGTTTTGGACGTTGCTACTAGTAGAAGAGAATAAATAATATTTTCTATCTCTTTTTTGTTTGTAGACATAACTATTTGACCAATTACACCTAAGTACAACTATTTTTATAAATTTTAAAAAACATGCATACGAATTTATAAAATGTGCTACGTCAATTCTTACATAGCATGGGGCATCTTGAAATATCAAAGAATTTGCATAGTTTTCGATGGCTAAAAACCAGTAAAAACCCCAATAACCGACTTTAGTAAGGCTATTGTTAAATCACATACCACTTCTTTTGACTTGGGAACATTTTGACTCCACTTTCCTAACCAATTTTTAATACAAATGGTGTAGTCAGCCTCGGTTATCATATCATTAACAGTAATAACCCCATTATACAAAAATATACTCGTATGTTTAGATTAAGAACCATCTTGTTTTAAAATTTTTGATACAATAATAGTTCTCGTTGCATCTATTACTAGCGCAACATTGCTGGATTTCATAGATTTTTTATATTTCTGAATTTGGCTATCCAAAAATGAACACATATCCCACATTAAAAACAATTTCTCTTAATGAAAAATATTTCAATGCAATAATAGCTAAAATTGGATCTTTATTCAGGTAGATAGAAGCAAACAAGCAAGTCTTGTTTTGCTTTATTTAAAACATTTTTATATTATGCAGGTGTGGCGGCTCATTATCATCATCGTTCATTAATATATTTGCTTGTCTTCTTCTATTTTTAATATTTTTATGTATTGGCTCCAATTTTTCTCAAAAGTTGTCGTTTCCAACATTTTTTGTCAGGAATACAGTGAATACATATTTCATTTTCTAGACCAGCAAGTTTACATTATTGTATACTCCCACATTTGCGTTTAGCTATAAAATAAATATTTTTATTAGTTTTTACCCGCAACTTCTTCTCGTGAAACATATTGTTTACAATATTTACTCATAAGATTATGACAGGTGATGTAAATCATCTTAATGTTTTATTTTTATTTTATTTTCTATAAGATTTTCGAGTTCTTTTAACCCATAACTGTTAGGTGCTCCTACTTTTACTTCTACAGCGCGCACGAGATCGATAATTATTGTTCGTTGATTTACCAGCACTATTTGTAGATGTAGACATCTCGAAAATTTGCGTACGAGTTTCCAATCGGTTGGAAAATTCGGTTGCTTCAGCCACATATTGCCACAACACCGTTTCAGATACCGTGTCACCGAGTTCTGCCACTGTAGCTAGGTTAGTTATAGACTGCATAGCGGCTGGTAGGCGGCTAGACCATAAAGAACGTACAATATTGTCTGGCACGACGGTTTCCTGTCTCTCATCTCTTCATGTTCGAGTAATCTACACGTTTTTTGTTCTTGGGATCGTTTTTAATCGTTCGATTAACTCTGTTTTTAAAAGATTATATTTTTCTGTTACCGGCGGTCCAGATATCCTGCTGCATAGCTATATTTAGTAGCGTCTGTAGTAATGCCAACGATAGAAAATTGATTTTCTATCTGAGCGAACCATAGTTCCGGGTCCGCTTCCCAAAACGGTGAGATACGGATGTACACACGTTCTTATGTAGGTGGTGTATTGTTTGCTTGCGGCATTGTTAAAAGTTAAAAAAAAAAATCGAACCGAACGTAAAAGCAATGGAACCGACAGCTTTTTTTTTAAATCTACAAATATTTGTTTTCACATTTGGGGTCCGGAGATGGTCTTAATAATTTTTAATTTTTGAGATTTGTTTCCGAATTTTCAAATTTATGGAAAAGAAATATAGCGTTTCTGAAAAGTCTAATAGGACTGGTATATTTTGTGTTTCCAGAAAAAAAAACTAATTTTGGTCCTGTGTCGTTTTTATAAAAAGGTCTTTAATTGTAATCAATAATCAGTTGCAGGAACGGATAAATGATATTCGTGATTGTCCATCATGAGAATAACTTGGCGTTCTGTAGAATATCGAACATGAGTTATAAAATGTTCTAAAACTCGTAAAAAGTTATTGCTGGTCATTTATACATGAGAATGAGCTATACTCATCTGGAATACCACTTTGCATTCGATATTGGTCAAATTGTTTTCTTGGAATCATCTACTCTGGAGGAAGTGATGTTCCATTCTCTCCAAGAATGCCTACTTGTGTAACCAGCTCTACTATTTCACGCGAAACAACCTTGCCTATTTGATGTTGGCCTTACCTATTTGATGCTTGCATTTTTTGGACTGTTTTAACACTAATCTCGTCCAAATTAAATATGTCTGTTAGATTTTATTAATTATTAAGTCAAATAATTATTTAGTTCCCAAGTGATTACCGATAGAACACAATGCGTGAAAATTAGCCAACAGCAACAGCTAATCACACTATACACTCAAGGCGACTCAAATTGTTCTGCCTGGGGGAGCGCCGATGATGGTCCGCTACTACCGCATTAGTTCCCAGCTCTTGACTGATGATGTTCTCTACAATGCTACAATACACCTTTCCCCTTATTCGATCATTTCGCATTACTTTTGCGCGAAAAAGTGCGGGTCTTATGAATCTAGTAATTTTTGAAGCAACTTATTTTCTCTCTCTTATCCTTACCCTATAGAGAACTATTATTGGGTTGGCTACAACGGTTGCCCCTGTCACATGTCTGTCATCATTCCAATAACAATAACATTGTCAGTGTATAAATATTTTTGTTTGGTTTCATAGGAGTTTATAGAAAATATTTTTTGATTTAATAATCCAAGACAATGCGTTGTTGTGTAGCCACTTGTCCAAATTCTGGACGAAACTTTTTTTGCCATTCCAAGCAAGAATAATGTAAAACATCTCTGGTTAACAGCAATAAAAATTAATCCTGACTTATCAAAGGAGACTTGGCTTTCATGCCAGATGTACATGTGGGATACTCCAGAACAAAGATCGAAAATGCAAAAATTGTCCATAATAATTGCCTTAAATAGTAAGCTTTATTTGTAGTCAAAAGTGGAGTTGGCAATGTTTGTTGCAAATCAAAACAGATTACAAGTGAATTATTTTGTGATGGTACTAGTCTTTGGATGTTTTACGTCACCATGTATTATTAATAGCAAACAAAAATCAACTCGATTATACGAAAGTTATTTATTGAATCCTTTATTCTTCGATCACTTATTTCAACGAACCTACACAATTGTTACGTCGTCGAAATAAGTGTCGAATCAACACATTATAATATTAAATAATAAAATACATTCCTTAACCTAATTATATCCAAGTTCAAAGAACTATAACAACTACAAAAATTATATACAGTATGATAATATATAAAAGTACTTATATTATTACAATTTTCATTCTTGCTATTTTTAACATCTTTTATTTTGCTCTCTACTGCTTTCTTGCTTGGCGCTGATGCAACTCCAGTTATTGTACATACTTTTTCTTTTTTCTTTGTTAGATGCTAATATAAGATTTTGCAGTCGGTCACAGTGTTACAAGTGTCTGAATGTGGTTGATGAAACTTTAGATTAAATTCTGTGTTAAAAATGTGACGGTAGAATGACTTCACTGGTATTTCGCCTTTCTCGGTACAAATATCTCTATATAGATTGTACATTTTGCGAATGTTTAAGTCAGAAGAAAGGTATCTTGTGTTTGGATTCTGATTGTATGAGTAATGGCTTTTGTACCGCGGAAAAGCCATAATATGATCTATTACGTTTTTTCTTCGACTATCCGATATTTTATTCTTTAGGATTATCTTACCCCTTTTATCTTTTTCTACAAATTTATCATTGTCAATTTTTTTGCAGATTACTTTAAAACGACCATCTGTTATATCGAACGTTTTTAAAAAAATATCTTTGGAGCTGTTTTTCGAATTTGTGATGCTAAGAAATTTGTTTGTAAGTCATAGGTAGATAAACTGTATAATTTATTAAATAATCGCTTTCTTTCATCGTCTGTAAATTTTGAACATTCGTATCTACATCTATGATTAAATTCTTGTACACTTTTCTTCCTTCTAACTTTTCCCCTGGTGGTATACTCTTCTCCTTTAAGTCTTTTTTGTTTTACATCATTTATTTTCTTTTTTTCATTTCGTTGCCTCTTCCGAGCCCTCTTTGGTGGAACTAAAAATAATATACCTCACAGTTTTTATTTTAAACCCCTTTTTAACAAAACTCTTACCATGAACATGTTCTTCTTGCATTGAATTATCGGAGTCACTTTCGCTATGAACATTTTCTTGTTGCGCTGAATTCTCCGAGTCACTTTCACTCGGAAAATACTCTGTTTCGCTATCTGTTGCGTACGGATCTGCTTCTGACTCTAAAATAATGCGTTACCAATATTATGCTAACAATTTTCTACATATCCAGCAAGACAAAAACAAAAACCTCAAAAATTAAAAATATTTTTAATAATGGAATATTAAGCTCTTATTTGGTTAAATTGGCACCTACCTGATGTAGAGGACATGTTTAACTCATACACTATCACTTTAATAATTTAAACAAAACTTTAAGGCTCTTGAAGTTTCAAAAACAAGATAGGACCAGGTCCAACGAAATACACACTAAAACAACTTATCTGAATGTTTACTTTATTTTTGTCCATACACGTTCGGAAGCAAAATAACCTAAGTGCTGCTTAGGCGGTTTTGCCACTAAATAAAATATGGAGTCCATTTATATAACTTTTTCAACTCGCTAAAGATGGCGCTACCTTACAATTTTTACTTGGGTAATTTTTGCACCAACAGAACCGAACGTTGAGAATTCGAATCTGTACTTAGGTCATTTTCACCGAAAATGGCACTTAGCCACTTTTGCTTCTGACCCCTTCACTTCCAATACATTTTATGTTTACACAAGTCCAAAAAATGTCCCTATTTTAATAAATCTTTCTTTGGTGAAATTTATAACCTAAGTAGAGCACCACTGACTTTCCTCTTTTTGATTCAACAACTTGCATTTAAATATATATATTGTTTAAGTCGGTTAATTTGTCATACATATTTATACAAAAAATTTCATCCAATTCAACCTGAATTATGTGGCATTCATCACTTTCTTTTAAATAAACACAATCACACCACTTTAAATTTGTTATCAGCCTAAATCACTGCACCTGATAAAAATAATTATGTTTTTCTTTTAAACATAGTTTTTTTTCTCATCTTCCTGTAAGAAAATCGTTTTGGACTTTAAGGCTTCTTTTAAAGTGGTATACTATTTTTAATATGGACGTTTTATTTGCAAAATAAAAATTGTCCATTTTTGTCCTTAATAATACTATCTGGATTATGGTGAATTATTGATATCTGATTGGTCATTTAATAGATTATCTAAATTTTTAAATCTATTTATTTCATGTGTCTCTAAATGGTTTAATTTAATGTCCTTGTTTTGTAAAATCTCACATTTTTTCTTATAAGAAATGTAGAATTTTTGTTTTTAATTAAACTATTGTAATGTATATATTTCCAATTTAATTTAATAATGAAATATAATTGATAAATATCTGAAATAATCAAGAATATAATATAAAATATTTTATTTATCTCTGTTATCTAGATTAAGTATATAAGAAAATGGAATATTTTCATTGATTTTCTTAAGTTTGGTTTTCAATATCCTTATTTTCTTTTCTCCGGAAACTTCCTTACCAACAAACGCTCTTTTTAGACAAACATGTTTTTTTTTTCTATTTATATTTGTGGGCTTTTGAAAAATGGTCTGCAAAACACTTTCTGGGGCAATCTTTGAACCTCACGGCTTATTCCATTCTACAGGTTTTGAAGTACATGATAAAGATTCAGGAATTTCACTATCTCCACGAAGTTTTTTATCTTGTAAATAAAATCCCAAACCAATAACCTAACCTAAAATTATAAATTATAAACAATAATTAAGTACAAATATGGGTTGGGGTCTTGATGCTACAGTTCGGATCACTATCTTGACCGTAGCGGAACCCTCCTCCAAATAGGTATAATCAGCGATTAATGGGTATTGAAAAGGTAATAAGTACTTACCCAACTTCACAAGAGCAGTGACATTCTTTTAAGTTTAAAAAATAATTTTTCTTCCTAAATACGAGGACGAGATTATGAGACTTCTCATTTCTCTTCTGGCTATGAAAACATTTTGCTTTCACAGAAGGTTCAGATTCATTTATCCACACATCGTAAATAACCTTCAAACAAAAAACTTGTCGCCCTTAATGATGCTGTTGGGTGGAACCATGTTTCTCGAAAAATTCTGAGCATCGTCAAAATTAAAATTTTTAATAGAATGTATATATTTTTGTCACATCTCCATAATAAAATAATGAAATAAACACCATCACTGTCAAAGACAAAAAACAAAATGACATTTGCCGACGGTCATCCGTGTCATCGGCATTTGACACTCGGGGTAGGAAACTTAACAATAACAATTTTTTGTTACTTTAAGAGGGGGTAGGATTCGCGCATGAGTAATAAAGACCATCAATATGGAGATAGGTCTCTTACTAATCACACAAAAAATTTGTTTACCTGCTAACATATCTGTTCCAGTGAATTTGTGCTAACTTTTTGAAATGTCCCAACCACCGCAGATTTATTAAAAGATGATAAAGGATGATAAAGAAGAACAATATTTCGACACTGTAGCCCCTCTTACCACATAAATGTTAATTTCTCTCACCTTGTTCGTACTCTTTAATTAAATGATTTCTTCTGTCTAATATGTCGATTTTCGTTCAAGTCCGACTCAACTGAGTTTTGTTTATAAATACGGACCTTATAGTTGCACGAGCTTTTACGTAAAATTAACGAGAAAAATTAAACAGCTTACTCCTGCACTACCCAAACGATACTGAGGTTAGGTGTGTTCACATACTTAATCGGTGAACGTAAACCGTTTAAAATTTTTTATTAGGGTGGGAAAACTTGATGGCCGTAATTAAGGTTGAAACATACACGTCGGTCGATTAACGTCCGCGCTCCAGCCTGTTTCTCTTGGGACCACACATAACCTAGGTTCGTTTGCGTTTCTGTTGTTCCTTGTAGTGACTTGGAAGGGTCTGTGTCTGTGAAAGTTGTAAATATGTTCGCTAATTTTCGTGATAGTGAATTAGGACATGCTTTAGAGGAAGAAGAAAAAGAAGCACAGAAAAAAAAAAATAATGTGTGGATCCACAGTGCCTGGAAAACAAGACCAGTACAGGAAGATTTTCGAATATTATTTCCTCATCTGATGGATGATGAGATAAAGTTTTATGACTACTTTAGGATGACGCATCACACATTGTTGTCAACTTTTAAACAAACTAGAACCAAATTAGAGAAAAACGACACTTTCTGGAGACCAGTTTCACCCAAAGAACAACTGGACGTTTTTTAAGGTATGTTCAAAAAAAGAGTAAACAAAGGGTAAATAAAAAAGAAGTTTTAAAGTGTAATGTGATACTTGTTATTATATGTATTTTAGTGTTTTAAGCTCAAATGATTTTGGGAGTGGGTCAGGTTGTTAAATAACTCGTATTACTTTGAAAAAGAAGTTGGGCACCACTATATTTAAAAATTACTCTACTTGACTATCGATTAATGATAAAAATATAGAAAATCACTAACCATAAAGATAATATATTTAAACAAAGTTTTAGATAAGGCAGTAACAAATACTAATTCACAGATATTTACTTATTCAAATTTAGATGATTTATTCAAAAAAATAGACTTATCTGTTATAACAGGAGGTAGTATACAAGGAGAGATTTGCATAGGCCTTCTTCAAAGGGACTCGAACGATACTCTTCGGATAACACCAAACTCTTAGGTATAAATCTTCATAAACTTAAATATCCAGAAACTTCTTTAGATGTAACTCGAATTAAACCTCTTGATATAACTTGAAATAAACTTCTTTAGATGTAACTCGAACTAAACCTCTTGATATAACTTGAAATAAACTTCTTGATAGAAATACCATAAACAGTTTTAGATATATCTTGAATTAAACCGTCTAGATATAGCCAGGCTTATAAAATCAGACGGCCAATAAGAATATTAAAAGACAATTAGTACATCTGATGTCCAAGATAATTTAGAATTTAAATCAACTTATTCGTTGACAGATACAAATCGAAATGAAATACCAACTTTTGACGCAAAATAACGAAAACGGTTCCAACCGTTACAAAATATAACATTTTTATTGTATTCTTTTAATAATAATATAGTAAAAAATAAACTTAAATTTCTACAATTATAAGAATTCAGGACGACAGGATGACGATTCAGTAGGGATTAATGACTCTTTGTCCACTGGTGAAGGATATGGTGTTGAAACAGGTTTTGGTAATTTAAAGATGATGGACGGAATTAATGGATTGGCTCGTTATTCATGATTTGTTTCAGTTTAAACTCTTGTACAATTTAAAATATCCTACTTTTGTCTTGATGAAAAATCAGTGGGTGCGACGATTTTAAGGCTGGTGCTATACCGACTAAAATAGAATCAGTCGGGTTTTGTACTTGCTTCTCTATTAGCTCGTTTGCTTCCTTTTCTGCCAAAATGTAAGCCATGAGCTGGCTTGACGCAGTTTCTGGTGGTTTAACCTCACGTTGAAGTTTTCGTTTCAATGGCGGTTTCATAAACGTGTTCTTCTAATTTAAAGTGACAGAAGAATCAGTTGAGAACATTTGAGTGTTTAGCACGATCTGTCAAATTTTGTGTTTTACTACTCTGAGTTGTAATGATTTGTTCTTCATCTGCATTGTCTTGTTGCATAGATTCTTCTACTTCTTCAACAATAAAGAAACATTGTATATTTTATCTTAATTTATTATATAAATTTAAAGTTTAATTGATTTAAGGTATTAGTGGTAATATTGTGGTTAAATTTTATTAGTGATAATATTTGGTTATAGTTTTACCGTATAATTTTATTGGAATTGAGGATTTCAATTGAATTAAGATAATATTGTGGTTAAATTTTATTAGTGGCAAAATTTGGCTATAGGTTTCAATTGGAATGGAAGGTTATAGGGTGCCTGAACAGAGAACGGATCGAAAGGAAACTGCTAAAGGATCTGAAATATCATAAAATTTTGGAAACCTACCTCTGATTCGTGGTAGATCAGCCGATGCTGCATTTACTGTACGAGCCGAACTAAAAAGCTTCCTGAATTATCCACAAGGTAGTGTAGAATGGTAAGAGCAGTGAAATAAAGCTTAAAATGCTATTTGTTTGCAAAATAATAATTAAATAAATATCTTTTTGGAAATAAAATTTGTATTAATTTTTAGCTTACCTTTGGCTTCCAAATCAGTTGCAATTTTCTTCCAAACTCTGTCTTTGTACTCGGTATTCCGGTATTTTTCATTTGTCTAGTCGTAAAGCACAGGATACTTACGAATTTCTTCTATTAGTTTTTAGACATCCATTTTTTGTACACAAAACACTTTTCAGCCTACAAAACAATTCTACCGTCGCGTGTCGTCCGTCACGTGAAAAATTAAACAAAACCAATTTCGCCCGGCACGCTCTCGGCTCAACGACGTTCCTTGAGCACGTCCCGATCATGTATGTATTTTAATGGTTTATTTCGTTCTCCGTGTGTACGTATACCGTTGTTGATTTGATGAAAACACAATTTATTTTTCTAATTGTCGGGATGGATGTTGACCCCTTTTAAAATAAACACTAGCAATTACTTTTAGACTAGATTTATTAAAATTAATAATAAAGTGGTGCAGCATGGCACCGCTATCGTCGCGTTAGAGATTGTTTTCTTGTTCGCATGTCACATTCCATAACGCCGCATCCCTCACGGTAACCGGAAGTCGGAATTTTATAGTCCAAACAAGCAATAACAATGATATTCTTATTGAATCGAGTCATTTACAGATTTATTGTTTCTTATTGTTCAGAAATGCGAAAAAATTACCGTCATATGTTCAACAGTTTTTGGCACCCACATATTTACACATTTTATTGATCAAAAAACCACTTCCAATTAAATTTTTCTTTGTGGCAAACACTTTATGCTTCATCCATTTGTTTACAAATTTAACAGCCAGCGGCCTAGAGTTCTTATACGCTAATGTGTTTAACAAGGGTCTACATAATTTTCGTATTATCTTCTGCAATAGATCAATTCGATTTGGTTTCCTTTATTTTTTGAAAATTAAAAATGTTTTTGTTGTGTAATTCAGTCACAAAGTACCGATTGTCTATATTTTTGGCACACTGAACTAGATCGGTACACTGGTTGGGGACATATATAATCTAGTGTTTTCTTCTTCTTTCAATTAGACCATGCATAGAATCGCCCTCATTATGTGAATGCCCTATTTCGAAGTAATTATGACTGATATTAATAGAGAACTTAGGGAGTATGAGAGGGCTATAATAATTCTATTTCTATTTTGCCCACCTCAATTATTAAAATATAATTTAAAAAAGTAATTCCTTCAGGCACATTATTCTTGATAAAATCAAATAGTGAGCTACAGAATTTCATTCGACCCTTTTTTCCCTTTAATTTCGTCATACATATAACAGTGTCCCTGATCATTTGTCATGTCAGAGATGGAAAAATTGTACATAGCCAGTTTTCTTTTGTTATAAAACATCGAAAGTTCTAATTATGGTGTTGTTAGTTCTTTTTGTTGTCTAACCACTGTCTAATTTGCCAAGTGCAAGGCCTATTTTATGTCCATACTTTCTTTTTCCTCTTCACTTGCTATTTCGTATACGTGACACAATAGGACATGTCCACGTTCAATGAAGCGCCACATTCGCTGGATAGAATCTATGAATGTCCTGCTCAATGCAATGCAGGACGTCTAGTCTGGTCACTTTATATACCTATGTATAATGCCAATTAATTATTTTTAGCCTATTACCAGAAAAAAATAAGGTATTAAATTAACTAGGCAAGGAATGAATAACATATTTCTTTTATTAATTTAAAAACTACACAAACAAAATACATAGTCGGGCCGGTGGTGTAGCGGTCTAACTCGCTTATATTCATTTATAAGCAAATTTATGTGTCCGAGACTGCTGGGCTTCGAATCCCAGACCAGACCATGTGGATTTTTAATTAAATTGCATGGTTCGGTATAGGATTTGATGTGTGCCGTATTAATAGAAATTCAATTTCTGTTGATATGACATGCAGATTATAAAAAATCGCCATACATTACCGTCTCGATGATGGTGGGTGAGGTTTTCCGGGTTTTCCTCATCTGTAAGTCAAATGGCACCATCAATCATCTTTAAGTCGCCCCGGAGCGCCACGGCAAATAATAATAGCAGTCCCTTTCCCCGCACAAGCTCAGCTTTTGGGGTTATCGGGATTTTGGGCTTGAAACAAATCTTTTCCACCCCTCAAGTCTTGGAGAGAAATAAAGCAATAGGGGCAAGGGTAAGTTGAGGTGGCCGTTAACTAGGAGAAGGACCTTGAAATCGGACACAAATTTGAACGGAATGCTGTTCAACTCAGTTATCTCGAACAATAATTTTGTATTCTCATACGTTTCTTTTATTTGAGGCACAATGCATAAAAGGATCACCCTATACACTGAAGAAAGCTTCGCTTGCGTTGAAGTGCTACCACCTTCAGAATAGAGCTTCCTTTTTTTTATCACGCGTTCCTCTTCGTCCTCTTGGTCCTCTTCGTCCTCTTGGTCCTCTTCCCCCATTATGCTCATACAAATTTTAAAAAACCCTGCCCGCCATCAGCCATCACTTTAATGTTAACATTGCCCACTTGCTGCCTCTCTTCTAAAACTATATCTAACAATTGTTCAGCATTTCCATAGACGACGGGCCGTTCAGACTTTTTATCTCCACTTTCGCAATCAAAATACACTTTTTCTGTTTAATAGACATCTTCCAAGATTCGTGATTTGTTACCAAAATGTTCACGATAATTGCTGGGAACGAATTTTCGTCCAACGTGTGTTCTCAGAAAATTGGTGAATTTTGCCATCTGGTTGAGCGATGAGCCCATATGCAGTTGAAAATTATCCAATGATTTTTCCGGGAAAACTATGTCCTCGACAATGCGCGGGTTAAGCCGAACTCTCGCCTTTGATCCACGTGTGCTAAAGACCACGTGACCATGTTTACCTTGTGCCGATCCGGGGTTTTCGTGGGTTTGGCTATCCAGCTTGCGTCTCAAAAGGGCCGTGATAATCTGGTCTTGCTTATTTTCTGGTATTTTAGCCACAATTTGTATAATATTCTCGTCAACTTGGTTGTTGCAATTACTTGGATGTCTTTTTCCTTTACCCACTTGTTGATAACACTTCTTACAAATGCTCGCGTTTTCTGGTTGCGGGGGCCGTGATGTATTCTGTTTTTCAAAGGACGTCTGTATCTGTTTGGGTGTACTTCGAAAATGCCCTCGCCCTTTTTTGTTGGGCACATGACCTTTAAAAGCTGCTGTCAAGCAAATGAAACATTTACATTCACCATTATTCCTGCGTAATTGAATGTCCTCATAATTTGGCATATCCAGAAGTCTCGATTGAATATTTTTTTCCCGCTTTTGAAGATCAATTCTACAAGTCCCACAAATACTAGTTGGAAATCTCTCATCAGCCAAGTTGAAAGTGGTGGAATTTTATATCCATTTTTGTCTTCGTAGGCTCAAGAAAGACAGGTGTAACGATTTTCAGGAATGTTCAAGCAAAAAAAGTCACATTATAAACCATAAAAAAAGGGGTCTTTAATCGACCTCTACCGTGGCTCATGTACTATTTTTTTTTCACTACAAGCATTTCATTTAAAAAAAAGTAAGTAAAATACCTACAGTCTGTAATTATCTCACTAGGTAATATTGAACCATTAAAATATCTTTAAAATATGCACGTAAAAATGTCGAAATACTACTTAAATATTTATTAAGACAATTCTGTTAAATCTATATATCGATGGCTTCAATATTATTGAATTAAAACAATTTAAAGAAAATTATCAAATAATTTTTCACTCACCCTCAAAAAATCCGGCCAGGTCCTTCTTCGAAGAGGGTTCAAAAGAAAATGTTTTATTTGGAAGTATTTTTACCCGAGTGCGAAAGAAAAAACTCAAATTTCGAATCGCGGGAGACCGTAAAGAAGCGGAAGACACAAATTGTTTATATGGCCATATAAGGTTAAAACGAGGCTACATAATTGTGCTTGTAACTTCAAAAGCCGATCAGCTAGGATTTTGCGGTTTTCAGGGTTTGAATACATAAATGATTTCCAACCAATCCCCGTTTTCACAATTGGTCGAGGTTTTTGACGAACCTATTCGCCCTTCAGGGGAACCGTGTGCAAGTTATTTATAGTAAACACTGGCCGTTATCAGCCGGTTTTTTTTTCACTAACAAATTGAAAAAACAAGAAATTAAAAGAAATAGTAAGTGATTGTTTAATTTTAGTAGTTTAGTAATTGACACCTTTTTTTCGGTAGTGTTCGTGAAAGTTTGTTATCTTCTTGATATTTTTAGACTATGTTGACATGTTCAGTAGTTTGTGTGGGCCGCTTCCTTGGATATAGTCACTGAAGCATCGTCAGGAGCTCCTACGTCACGCATTCGTTGCTATGGGTTTGTTTGCTTGGTTACACAGGTATATTTTCTTAAATTTCAATTTAAAACTCGCATTTCACTTTATTTGGGATCACTTATATTTTAGATGTCTTACTACAACTTATTTTTACTTTTGAAGTTGATTCTGTGTGTATTTTTAATAAAACAGATAAAAAAATTTAAAATGTTTCAGGAACAAAAAAGAACACAGTTTTCCCTTTGGGAATTCAATTTCAAGCTCACTTTTGTTTTTTCAACAAAACCCTTGGTAACCCAAAAATTAGACTCCAATCTTTTACCAAAGTATCTAAAAAGAAAAAATTCTGACCAATAGGATAGATTTAGCTGACTTTAATAAATCACAAGTTTGCAAATTTTAGGTGAACAAATTTAATATACGTTTTCAAATACTTTGAGAGTAAAATTTAAATAATATCTTTTATTTTTTATAAGATTAGTTGTCAATTTTTTATTAATTTTAAATTTAATTGTATTACTTTTTGTGTTATCACACCTGTCAAAAATTTTACATTATGGCTGACAGAAGTGTTTTCTGTTTGATGTACAGGGTGTTTTTTTTTAGATGATTAAAATTAAATATGCCTCTTAAACATTCTGTTATTTTCGATTGTTGATTTTAAAGTTTGATCATTCCCACTCTGTATAATCCATTTCAATATGTATGTGGCCCAAAGGAAAAAATATTGAGTATAGCTGATTGTGATACATACATTCACAATTTCAAAGGAATTATCTATACATCAATGCGCAGGACCTTTCAAATGACATAGGTACCACTTTACTCCCCATACCATTAGATTAATTGAAGGTCTTTCTCGAACGACATTTATTCACTATCTTATGAAAAGGAAAATAAAATCAAATTACGACTAAATATTATTTATTAAAAAAACTACCCTTTTTTTAGATTATATTGAGGTTTACAATATTTATTGAGTTAAGTAAAAATGGACACACTCCGGGGGCGATTTTCAGAAAACTAAGATGGCGCATTTGCTTTACAGGTGAGAGGAAAACCCGGAAAAACTGTAACCCGCGCCTCGACTCAAGGTGGTAGAAGGCTAAGGTTACACAACGAGGGGGTTTATTTTGATAATTGTATGCCCGGTTTTCAATTGAGAGTGGCTGGATGAAAATAAATGAAATACAAACTTGAATAGTGTGATTTAATACAACCCAAATTGGTGGTGGTTATATATATTATGGTTGACGCTAGCTGAGAATATGCTTAAAACAAAAGAAAAAGTGTTCACAAAAGTAAATGTTATCTAGGGGCCAAGAGTATACTTTTGGTTTACAATGGTTTATGATTTCGCTTTATTATTGAACCGCTAGTGACACGAGTTAAGCTCTGCTAAAATATCACTTAATGTTTATAGGTCACAAGCTTCATGCAATGCCGGTAGCAAGCTGACGAAGCAATTGGGTACAGGTAGACTGTCTCAAAAGTAAAGTATGGTTAGTTCTTACTTGCTATGCTAATGATGGTTGTCCAGAGTAGGACTTCTCGGTGACCAATGGACCAGTGAGTCTCCTGTTGGGGCCTTCCGCAGGTGTATGACATGCATTGCAAGCATGGAAATTTAAGCTAAGTTGTCCAAGCCAATAGTAGAATGTAGATGAAATTATCAAAAGGGGAAGTTAAAGATGAAGTTGAAGTAGCAAAGTAAATGTAAAGTAAATGGCCTGAAATAGGAAAAGGTTATGAGAGGCAATGCAGAGGCAATGCAGAGTTAGTTACACTTACCGTTGATGAAAGGTGGCCAAAAAGTGAGTATATAAGTGTGTTAGGAAAAGAATATCCGCTACAAGCGCCTTTTCTTAATCAACAAGAAATGTTTCCTAATGCACAGTTTTGATTCTAAGCAAAATCCGAAATAACTTCGTGAGAGCACTTCTCAAGTGTTCTTGGAGAGCTCTAGAAACAAAATGGGCAAAAATGGCTTGTTCAAAGTCCAAAACTTGGTACCTCAAAGATTGGTCTCTTACTGTAAGACATGTAAAACTCTGCTGATGACTCAAGGATTGAATAATTCACTGGCTAGGTGGAGGTAGAATAGGGACCAAAGTTTAGTAGAAGAAGAACCAGTTGAAAAAGGTAAACAAAACAAAATGGGGTAGATAAATGTTAGAAAAATATATTGTAATCATTATAAAAGTTAATATTGTGCTGATAATCAATAAAAGGGGTAAGAACAAGGAAGTTTTTGGTATTTTCTAGAGGATTTTTAATAGTAAGATTAATTTTTAATACTGAACAAATAATTGGTCATGATTTCGTTGCTGGACTTATTTAAAAAAGCTAAGTGAGTACTTTGATTCAATATTTATAAACAAAGTATGGTTAATTTATATTTTTGAAAATCTAAACCGTAACAAAACTTCCACCACCATCAGTATAAAAAATTACATAATGTACAATTATAATTTAAAAAAGTATTATAATAAAAGAAATACTTTCCATACAATTCACCACCATATCAATTAATCTCTCTTAAAGGAGAACGTGTGTCGAGAAGGGACTGCTTTTATATGACTAATTGTATCTAAAAAGAAAAAGTTAACAAAAGCAAAGATAATTTATAATAATTGTAGAAAGTTCTACATGTTATTTTATTAGTAACTACTATAAAAAAATATTTCAGGAAAAATATTGAGTACGTCAGCAAATTAGGATTGAACTTATTTACATACATTAACAATACAGATGATCATTTTGAAGGGAGTATAAAGATCATTTGCTAATGTTTCTTTAATTATTTTAATTTCAGTAGAATTTGGCTTACTAATCCTTTCTGATTTTAAAATTTTCTTTTTTTGTAGAGAAAAATATTTGCTTTTCTATTTTTTTATTTACTTGTGACATCTTTGCTTACATAATTGTTCAAAAGCTGGTCCCCCAGTGTTGCAGAACCAAAGTTGACTAAACTTTTTAAATTTTTAATAATGTGCTCATGTTCTTCTGGTGTAGGGCACTTAAATTGTTTTGTAAGTGTGACATGTATATCTCTATTATTTCTGATGAATTTTTTAATGAAGATTTTTGGGAAGTATTGTATATAAATTCAACTTCTACTTTGCTGGTTTTATTAATTTTTGTTAAATGATAATTTTTATTAAGTAAGCCTACAGAATGTATATGTTTACAAATATTTGTTTTAATCGAAAAATCAATGCAAGAACACTGATACAAATGAACACATATTCTACAAAAGTTACAAACCAAAACACAACAAACACCTTTAAATTTAGTAACAATATGAACTAAATTATTTTTCCTGTCAGAAACTTCATACGTATTATTGTCTATTTTTTTAACTTCACATGAATTAATACATGCAGCTCTATGCCTAACTGTTTATTTGCATTAAGTGGTCATTATTTTTCCCCTTTGTTAATTTTATAATTCGGTCTATAACTTTATCTCGTAAATATTTTAATAAAGCATGAATTGCTTTATCCGAACGTTTAATTTTCTTTCCTTCTAAATAAATATATTTTACTACTTTATGCATGCTTTCTAAATGCATGTTAGTATTAATTCCTGAACCTTTTCAGTAACAATACGCCAACTGAAATCTATTTTCAAAATAGTTCCTTACCAAATAATCATACATATGTTTAATATCTTCGTCACTAATTAATATATTTAAAAAGTTCTGCAAATCTTTTTCAAATATTTTGTCATCTAAACAAGTTTGAAGGAGTTTTAATGTTCTATACACCCATTTTAACACAAGAGAAAAAACCTCATAAATATAGGTGTCTTTTCTATAAGAAAATAAAAAAGCCACTGGAAACCCCTCACCATAATTATCTAATACTAAAATAGTGGTTAATTCAAAGTTATAAGCATTCATACCATGTGTACCATCAATACAAACTATATTACTACCAAACATTTTTAACATTTCCATTTGTGTTACATTCATAAAAAACAAGCAAAAATCATTTACATCTAAATTAAATTCAAAACATGCTTCTCCCTGTTTAAAAAAAAAAATAAATTGGATTATTGTCACTGGCAATGCATTCTTTCACCCACAATTCATCACTGGTTGCATCTTTCTCATGTCTGCAACCATCATTAATTTCGAGATTAAATGAGTTCTTGATATTAATAATGTCTCTCCTAGTTAAAATACTGTCTCGCTTTAAGGGTTCTTGAATGTTATCCCTTAAAGAGTCCAAAAATCTGTGAAAATATTTAAACAAAGAAACAATAAATACTAAGTATACCTAATAAAAAGTCCAAATACCCGTACCAAATCTCTTAGAAATTATCTTTTATATTAAAAAAAAACTTTTAAGGAATAAATATTTACTCCCAAATAAACCTAAATTTTTCTCTCCACCACTAGTACTTGTGAGGAATATAAACAAATTTTATAAAGTGTACCCAATGATAAAGTACAGTATATAAGACTACTAGGGAAGATAATGAAAACAAAACATAAAAAAAGTTTTAATGTAAATGTAATATTATGGATATTGATTAACTAAATTTTCATTACCTATCCTCGAGATATCTGCTATTTTAACCATATTTACAAATTTAATATTTTAAAATAATTTAAAAGCCATCACCATTTATCTTTTATTTATCAATTTCAAATATTACCTTTGTCGCCTTTTCAATGATTTAAAATGTATAGTCATCTTTTTAAAAATGTATAGAGAAAATGATTTTTATGTGTAATCTTTGGTATATGGATAATACGAGCCCTAACAACTATATATTGGGACAAAACAAAATACATCAATTATATAAGTAGTTGACAGTTATTTTTTTCTAATAATTGTTCTTTTATTTAATTACTGTTTATTTAATTAATTAGCAATAATTTTGGTCAATCTGCACCAGAAAAAAATAAAATACTTATTCTATAATCACTAATTAACATAATTAACAAGAAAAAGGTGCATTTTGTGTGGCAACTAAATAATGGGACATAGAACAAATTTTTATTTTTAAAATGGAGTAACATCGCCCTTAGATTTTATGACCGCTCGAATTCGTTTGGGCATTGACTCGATCAAGGATCTGCACTGTTCGGGGGAAAAGGCATTCCAAATCTGCTCTATTTTGGCTTTAAGTTCTGGTAATGTCCGTTGTGGGTTGTTTCTCAATGACTGTTTCATTTTATGCCATACTGTTTCTATAACATTAAGGTCAGGACTGTTGGAAGGCCAAGAGAGGACATTAACATTGTGGTCTCCGAACCACTTTTTGGTAGTTTTAGCCGTATGACAGGCCGCCCCATCCTTTTGAAAGATATAATTTTCAACAATATTTAACTTCTCTACACTTGGCAGTAGACTGTTTTCAAGTATTTGTTGATATTTTGCGGCATTCACGGTACCATCAATAAATTCAAAGCATCCTAATCCTGATGCAGCCATACAACCCCAAATCATTACTCCTTTAGGAAATTTTACAGTTCGTTTTAAGCAATCTTTGTGAAAAGCCTCATTCTTAGTGCGAATTACCTGTTTGCGGTAATCACCAACGCATACATCGAACTTCGATTCATCGCTAAAAATTACCCGACACCAGTCTTCTATTGACCAAGACAATTTAGATTTTGCCCATGTAAGCCTGGCTTGCTTTTGTTTTGCTGTTAATAGTGGCTTTTCCTTTGCCTATAAGAATATTACATTTTTAAAAACACCTTTTTAAATTGTTACCTGTAAATGTAACCTTATAAAACTTAAGTCCACTTTTATGTATCCACTTGCGACAGCATTCCCTTGACAAATTTAGACCCGTTTCATGATTCCACTCAGCTGTAACTTGTCTTAAAGTATTTCTTAGGCCTTTTTTGCATAATTTTACCAAGACTCTCTTATTCCTGTCCGAAACTACTTTTGGGCGACCTGGACTTTTACGTTTTTTTTCCAAGATATTTCCATTCTCTCCATAATGTTTAATTATATTCCACACTGTAGTTTTAGGTATATTAAATTCAGCCGCTACTACACGTATTGTTTTATTGCGACAATAACTTTTAATCACTAATTCACGAATTTTTGAATTTGTAGAGATACCACGCACCATTTTGTTCAATATATGCGGTGATTCACTTATTACGATAAGAATTTAACTACAAAATAAACTGACATTTCTTTTATGTATTGTTCTTGCCGCCTACTGGTTTAATCTTGTTTGATATTTGACAGTTATTTTATGCTGTCCCATTATTTAGTTGCCACACAAATGCACCTTTTTCTTGTAAATTTCAGATTATAGAATAAGTATTTTATTTTTTGTGTTGCTGATTGTCCAAAATTGTTGTTAATAAACTAAATAAACAGTAATAAAATAAAAGAACAATTAGAAAACAAAATAACTCTCAACTACTTATACAGTGTGTCTGAAAAAGTTGGCAACAAATGGGAAACTTTTTTATTATTAAGTTTAGGAAAAAACGTCATTCTTCATAAAAAGTTCTGTAAGGCCTAAAACCCAATATACGATAATCAGATATCGAAATTTTCCAATCGTATACGAGGTTTGTCAAAAAGTATGAATTTTGCTCAAGAGTAAAGTACCTTTATTTTCGACAATATCTAAAATTGTTATTAAGAAAAGTTGATTAGAATTGAAAACTACGTTTAAATGTCTAATTACAGCTATCTACGATAAAAACCAGGTTTTATTATTGTTTACAATTTCTTTAAGATCGAAAATGATCAAAAACTAGGTATCTAAATTATTGACCTGTACAAAATCAAGTTGCTGTGGAAATGTTTTGAAACATATCTTATGTCAGTATGCTTCAAAACCTCAGATATCGATAGAAATTAAAAATTATGTTCATGTGCACTTACTGATTACACCACTCATTTTCTCATTGCAAATTTTGCTATAAATATTGACTTTGTTTTGCACGAGTTATCAATAATACAATGTAAACAAATGCATACATAATTAAAATCATTTATTTTCAAAACACAACATCAAACATTACATGCATGAAAAAGAAGAATCCGGATTAACTTTTCCCTCACTGCACGTACGCCTCAACATATCCACCGTCCCTTTCTAAGCAGGTAATTGTTCTTCGAGAGAATTCTTTTATTGCATTTCTAATAACATCTGGAGTAACACCGTCACATGTTTCCCTAATTATTCTTTCCAAATGATCAATATTTTCAAACGGTCTTTTAAGGTATACCTTTTGCTTCAAGTATCCCCATAAAAAGAAGTCTAGGGGGGTCAGGTCCGGAGATCTTGGAGGCCAAGCAAAGTCCACAAATTTTCCAATTACTCTTCCGTTAAAAATTTGTAGAAGACATTCTCGAACATTTCTTGTACTATGGCAGGTTGCTCCATCATGTTGGTACCATGTACGTTGCCTTTCCATTATTGGTAGGTTATGAAGAAATTCAAGAATCTCATTATTTAAAAATTCCAGATAACGTTCAGCATTAATATTAGTTCGAAAAAAAAAATGGTCCAATTATTCTATCTTTAAAAATTCCACACCATACATTTGTTTTAAAACAGTATTGGTCACGAGTTTGGACAGTGAAATTAGGATTAACATCACTCCACCAACGGCAATTTTGTGAGCTGACTACCCCATTAGAAGTGAACGTTGCCTCGTCCGAAAAAATTATGCACCGTGCCATATAATTATTATCTTCTAACTCCCCTTGGAACCAAGCACAAAATTCGAATCTTCTATTAAAATCTCCTGCTTTTAGGGTATGAGTGAACTGGGGTTTGTAAGGTTTAAATTTGTTTGCTTTTAATATTCCTGCAACTACGTCTTTGCGCACACCAAGTAAAGCTGCCCTTTTTCTTATGGAATCTTTAGGATTTTCTATTGCTGAGAGCATTACTTGATTTTGAATTTCTTCAGTAGCAACCCATGCCTCATGTTTCTTTTTGAATTTATTCTCAACATTTCCGGAACACTTGAACTTTTTTATTATTTTACTTACTGTTGCAAAATGTACATTTTTATTAAAGATTATGGCAGCTTCCCTATAAGTTTTGTAGTTATCTCCAACAATTAAAACAATTTCAATTTTCTCTTCAAGACTTAATTTCAACGGCATTTTTACTAGTATTTAAAAAAGTACAATTATTACAAACTGAGGTTTTGAAGCATACTGACATAAGATATGTTTCAAAACATTTCCACAGCAACTTGATTTTGTACAGGTCAATAATTTAGATACCTAGTTTTTGATCATTTTCGATCTTAAAGAAATTGTCAACAATAATAAAACCTGGTTTTTATCGTAGATAGCTGTAATTAGACATTTAAACGTAGTTTTCAATTCTAATCAACTTTTCTTAATAACAATTTTAGATATTGTCGAAAATAAAGGTACTTTACTCTTGAGCAAAATTCATACTTTTTGACAAACCTCGTATACGATTGGAAAATTTCGATATCTGATTATCGTATATTGGGTTTTAGGCCTTGCAGAACTTTTTATGAAGAATGACGTTTTTTCCTAAACTTAATAATAAAAAAGTTTCCCATTTGTTGCCAACTTTTTCAGACACACTGTATATAATTGATGTATTTTGTTTTGTCCCAATATATAGTTGTTAGGGCTCGTATAATATAAAAAACCAATGTGGAACAAATATTAACTCTCAATTCGTCTGCAATTCAAGGAAATTTAACCTAAAAGATGAGATGTATCTGATTTTACACTTAGTTGGAGAGACACCCATAATAAGCTTAGAAGCAACTTCTTTCCTACAAAATTGTGACACACGCAAATATTGTAGTTCATTATGATGACCATAATGTGTAGAATAATAAACAGCAGAACATTTATTTGTAATAATATCCTTTGTCACTATCATTTGGCTGGTACATACAATATTCATTTTTGAAGATCCTTGAGATTTTTCATTACGCTGTCGTCCAAAGGGAGTATTCTTTGTTTACCCCAAAATATTTTTAATTTTGATATTTTTGGGTTTTCTAAAATGCAACGGACTTACCTGATCTTGAGCACATATAACGAATTTTCTCTAAATTGCCATCAACATTATTCCTATTACCTTTGAGTTTAATAAACCTTATATTATTGCCCTTTTCTTCTTGTTGGCGCCATGTACCAAATTCTGAAAAGTCCCAAAATATTCTATGTAGTGTTCATTTATTCTTAATTGACACATATTTACCTTCAAAAGGTATAACATTAAAATGTCCCTCTGCCACCTGAAAATTATGTTTTAAATAAAGGTGTTTTCTCAACATTTTTCCAGTTTTGAAGGAAAGTTCACAACCTTCTAAACATTTAAAAAGTGCACCGTTAAAGATAGAACCTAAAAAACGAGTTAGTAAGTCTTAATTTTAAAAAATTCATCATTAAAATAACCACAAGTTTAATAAATGTCTTAGATTTAAGTTCAGAAGACATATGCACATTTTTAAAGGCTCGATGACACTTGGCTAGTTTACGAGCTACAAGCCAGCGAGTTCGCTAGTAGCTTGTAAACTCGCCCCGTGTCATCGGCTTTTTTACAATCTGCTAGTCAACTATCCGATTGTAAAAACGCTGCTAGTAAAATAGAAAGCCGGGCTAATTTACTCGCCACTCGCAGGCGTGTTGGCTTGTAAGCTAGTTAACTAGCCGTGTGTCATCATCGCTGCTAGTAACTAGTTGCGAGTATCTTTGCGTTTTGGCAGTTGAAAGCTAAAATGTCGACGAAAGTAGTTCGCGCGGGAGTAATTATTTTAGCAAGTGTTATCAAGAAGGACTTACAACGAAAACAAAAGAAAAACTTGAAACAGAAAAGAAAATGGATAAGATCATGGATAGAAAAACGCGATAAATATGGTGCTTCTAGCCGTTTATTGAGAGAGTTGAAGGACGAAGATCCTTTGGCTTATAGAAATATGTTGAGATTGAACAGTTCCAAATTTGATGAGTTACTGCAGATGGTAAATGGAATGCTCAAAAAGAAAGATACGAAAATGAGACCGGCAATACCAGTAACCACGAAATTGGAAATAACATTACGTTATCTAGCCACGGGCGATTCTTTGAAGTCTTTGGAATACCTGTTCAGAGTTCCGGAATCAACTATTTCGAAGTTTTTACCCGAAGTGCTAACATCAATTTCCTGCGCCCTTCGACCGTTCATTGAGGTGAGTGAAATTAAAAATTAAACATCAGTTTTTAGAAAATATACAATTTATTTGACAAACATTTATGTTGTGTTTCCTCCGAATGTATTGATTAGGACCTGCTGCAAAACATCCCCATCGTCGTTGTGCATCGATGATGCAGAGGTCGAAGCAAATGAGTCATCTGAAAAAGGTGAAAACGCACTATGGACAGATTGGGGGGCCTCTTGCTGTAAAGACGACAGCTTAGCATTAATAATTGAGTTTTGGATTTCCTGCTGCACCAAAATGGCCTGTCGCTGTGGTAGGAGACGCAGCTCAGAAGCCACAAATTTCCCAAACTGGTCATAGGGCTTCTCATCGGACGACTCCTTGGCAATTTCATCCAATTTTTTTATAGCTTCTGAAATTTCATTTGATTTTTCTTCAATTCTCGGTCGTTTTTTAGCTCTATTCCTTGGTGTCGGGGGTGGTCCCATATTTTCAGGCGACTTAGAACGTTCTTGTGATGAGTCCTCGTCATTTTCAAACTCGACACTTTTATTGTCTTCGTCTGGTGGTGTGGCTTGACTGCTTTGTGACAGTTCCTAGAAAATAAAATAAACCTATAATTTTTGTTTGTTCTCAGGTCCCTAAAAAAGCTGATGAATGGAAAGAAATAGAAAATAAATTTGTTCAGCGTTGGAATTTTCCTAGATGTTTTGGTGCAATCGACGGGAAACACGTTATAATTAAGAGGCCTCCGTGTTCCGGTTCAGTCTACTTCAATTATAAAAAAACCTATAGTATAATATTATTTGCTATGGTTGATGCCGATTACTGCTTTACGTATATTGACGTAGGTGCAAATGGTCGAGCAAGCGATAGTGCTATATTTAGAGACAGTACTTTGAATATTGGAATGGAAAAGGAGACTCTTGGTTTGCCTGAATATGGCGTTATTATAGGAGATGATGCTTTCCCTTTGAGGAAAAATCTTATGAAACCATACAGTAAAACAGCTCTTAGTCCTGACCAAAAAATATTCAATTATCGTCTTTCCCGTGCCAGAAGAGTCGTAGAAAATGCTTTTGGCATACTAGTATGGCGATTCAGAATATTTTCAAGACCGATTGATTTGGCACCGGAAACTATCGATAAAGTCATTTGGGCTGCCTGTAGCCTTCATAACTGGCTACGAAAGACTGATCCGGGTAACTACATGCCACAACAAGCAGTAGATAGAGAGGACTTGAATACTGGGAATATCACACCTGGGCTTTGGAGGGAAAATGCTGGCATTGTGCAGCCTATTAATCACCTAGGAGAAAACCATTACAGTCGAACTGCTGAGGAGATCAGAAAAGCATATGTTACCTACTTTACAGAAGAAAATCCTCTGCCTTGGCAATGGGAGAAAGCTGGACTCAAAAAAACTGGAGAACGGTCTATGTATTATTATATAATAAAAATATATTTTACTCACGTAATTTGATTGGCTGCTTCTTGTGGCCACAACCTCTGCCAAAAAGTTTGCATCTTTGAACCATGCTAACTTTGGCGTGTATACTTCTTCAGTACCACAGCCACTTTTCTTAGATTTCTCTATTTTATTTATTTCTTGTCTGTAGACGTCCTTAATTGATTTTATTTTGGTCTTCAACTGCTTGACATCCATACCCACAGTTAGCTGTTTCTCATTAAGTTTCTCTAGGAGATTCTTGAAAATGTCGTCCTTTATTTTGGTGTTGGAATAGTCTTTATCTTTTATATTCCACAGAATCGGATACTGCTCATATATGTTTAGAATCTCTACGATACCACGCGTGTTCCACTTCATTGTTCAGCGTAAAAAACACGGTAAAACGTAAATAATACGCCACGCAAAACAACACGTGGATTCAGAAAATAAACAACGCGCCCACGCAAAACAACAAACACGAGATTTCAACTTGATAGCTAGTTAGCTACTGAGCTAGTAGAACCTTCTGTGTGTCATCGATACTCGCTTACTCGCTGACTCGCTAGCTTGTAAACTAGCCTAGTGTCATCGAGCCTTAAGGTTTCCCTTAGAAGAAAACAATTTACGGCATTCAACACAAGACAGTTCTTGTTTTAGGATATCCATACTCCAATTAATTATTAATTAGCTTTGAAAAACGCAATAAAAGAATCGATAAAACAAAGCATTAGTAAAAGTTATTGGCGCTATTAGCAAAGATTCGACTCCAATTTTTCCGCATAGAAATCTAACCATACTTTTTAAAGTGACCGAATGTCAGTTATATACTCATAAAAAAAGAAGAAACAGAAAAGGCGAGAAGAAGAATAATAAAACTGGCAACATCGTTTTTTCATTTGGTCAGCATTTAGACTCTCCTCCAAAACAGCATGAGTGACAATTGACATTTGACAATGAAGTTGTTAAGAAAAACTAAAGGAATTGAAATGAGTTTCGTGAAAAATTGTCGAAAGGTTGATATTAAAAATGGTAAAAGTGGGTTGGTACCACTTAGCAAGCAAGATCAAATTATGGCGGGACTTTTTAATTATTAAACAACAAATGATTATAATGAATTAAATAGTGTAACGGTTGTATCCGTTTTCGTTATTTAGTCCCAGACATTGTAACGGTTGTAACCGTTTTCATTATTTTGAAACCACCATCTCTACACAAACGTCATTTGTCGTTTATTCCTTGTGTCAAAACTCGGGTTGTCATTTCGATTTACCTCTGTCATCGAGCAAGTTGAATTATTGAATTTTAATTATCTTTTATCTTGGACATCCGATGTACTAATTATCTTAAATATTTTTAATGACCGTCTGATTTTATAAAGGTAAGTTTCCTACCGATATTTTGTTGAAAATATATATTTAGTACAAGAATTTCTTCATTAAAATGTCAAATTTGAAACATAACCTCACACATTGACTCACGCAAGAAATCACATGTTTTATATAATTTTATATATTATTTTGTTAGGAAAGAGATACTATGCTTTACTATTTTTAAATATGTTAAATAAGACTTTTTCTTTTCCTATTAAATTTATTCAAATAATAGTCTAATTTAATAATAAAAAGCATTATCTGTTTCCTATATACACTTCCTGATTCATTTCTTTATATTTTTACCTTTTTCCTTGTAGCCTTGCTGTATATAGATGGTCCTATAGAAGTTATATAGATGGTTCAATAGAAACTGTATATAGATGTTTCAATATAAGTTGTATCTAGATGAAATTTGGAAGAACGTACAAGCTGCCTGTTTAGAATACATCAAGAAGTTTAGTTCAACCACCGAAAGAAGTTAACGAGATTTCACTTTACCTTTGAAAATTTAACAAGAAGGTCTCTACATTCACTCCTAAAATGTTACCTCGATTCCACAATTAAGTTATTAATAAATCATTTAAATTTGAATAATTAAGTCTCTGTGAATTAGAATTTGTCGCTACCTTATTTAATTATAATATCATAAAGGTTAGTGATTTTCTATATTTTCATCACTAATCGCTTGTCAAGTTTAGAAAGTTTAAATATAGTGTGGCGTCCAACATTCTTTTTCAAAGTTATACGAGTTGTTTAATAACCTGGCCCACTCCCCAAAATCATAGAGCTTAAAACACTATAAAAATAGATAAAATAATAAGATCATATTACAATAGCTGCAGTAGACGTACAAGACAAATCATTATTTTCATCACCTGGTTTAATTTTTTTTAATAAAGTTCAATCTACTTTTAAAATGTCTTCTCTTTGAGCCTGTAAAAAAATTGGATGTTTATTGTAGATTCCGAATACTCAAGCAGAATGGATAAAAATAGATTTTGAGAATATCTGGAATTTTCCAAATCGTTATGCAAGCTCCACCTTGCAGTGGGAGTCATTATTTCAACTATAAAGGCACACACAGTATAGTTTTAATAGCTTTGGCTGATGCAAAATAAAGATTACTTTATGTGGATATTGGCTACAATGGTAGGGTATCAGATAGTGGTGTATACAATATGTGTTCTCTGTCTACAGCTTTGGAAGAAAATACTATAAATTTGCCTGCTCCACGGCTGCTACTAGGAATAGAAAACTTATCACCGTTTGTAGTCTTAGCAGACGACGCATTTGCAATGAAACCATACTTGCTTAAGTCATATCCGTTCAAAAACCAGCCAGGGCCAAATCGTATATTTAATTACCGGCTATCACGAGCAAGAAGGATAATTGAGAATGTATTTGGTATTATAGCAAATCGTTTTTGAATATTAAGAAAACCTATACAACTTGTCCCCGAAGAAGTTAGGAAAATTGGCAATATGCGTCCTTCATAATTTTTTAATGATAAGAAATTTATCGAAATCAAATTATGCTCTGGTAGGTATGTTTGATATAGAAAGAGATGGAAGTATTATAAATGGCCAGTGGCGCAAAGGTTTTTCAAATCAAATTTTATTGCCACTAAATAACAGAAACTTTCACAATTGCTCCCAGAATGCTAAAACAATTCGAGAATAGTTTAAGGACTATTTTATTTCACCCGAAGGTGAAGTGCAATGGCAATATAGATATATTTAAAATATGTAAAATACATTATATAATTTTGAAATATTACATTACATATTAAGTTTTTTTTGCAATAAAAATTAAACTTAAAACTTACTAGATTATCTTCTGTAGGGCTATGAGCGTTTGCAGCTAATATAAATTTTAAAGAATCAAAAAATTCCCACGTGCTTTTATACAATTCATTTGTCCACTCTTTTTCTTTTAAATTTTTCTCCACTCCTGATTCAGTTGTTCTTAAGTTATGTAGCTTGCGCTGAATTTCATGTTCAGATGTATTAAATAGTGCTGCTAATTTTTGAAATGCGGCTTGTTTTTTTACTCTATTTTTAAAATCTTTGCAATGTGCATTCCATATTTCTGGGTACAGTTTAAAATTTTCAATTAACAGAAGAGTTTCTTTCCTAATCCAAACACGGCGTTCCTCCATTTTTGCAAAAAATCAGTATTTTAATTAAAATTCAAAAAAATAAAATATTTAAACATTTAAAATAGTTTCACAAAATTTCACTACTTGCTGCAAATATTTCGAAACAGTCTCGAAATAAAAAAGTGCAAACTAAAGAGAGTAAACTTTCAGCAAAATTTCTCTAGCGCTGCTGCTTACACGCACTGCAAGTAACTTGTGAGAGTACTCTAGGCAAGTTTAATTGCTAGTGGACACGAGCCTTAAGGGCGAGACGAGGAGTACGCAGTACGAGAGTCGCAAATACAATGCTGCGAGATGCGACTGCTCCTCAGACGGCAACAAACACGTGATGAATAGTAATGTAATGAGATATCAATATAATACTAAAATTACTTAAAATACTTTAATTATATATTAATAATAAATTAATGTATGGGGGGGGCAATTGCCCTCTTTGCTCCCCCCTCCCCTGAGTACGTCACTGCCCAACTTATTTGTAGAAAAACCTAGCAAATTGTCTGTACACTTGATTCCAAATCAGAATATGGGCTATACAAGTACCAATTTAATTTGACTTCAAAAGTTAAATTTAATCGATTTCAACGAATAAAAAATCGTAATGAAGCAAAGGTTCAGCAGCAAGTAAGTTTTGTACCTATGGTAATATCATGTATGTTATAATGTTTATTTTAGGAAAAAGTACCTACTGCTGAAATCGATAACCATCTTGGTAATATGATCCATCCTCGCAGGCTTTGGTTGAGGATATCCCAAATCGAAATGAAATGAGTGGGGATTTGAAATAAGCTCTAATTTATGCAAATATCAACTTAGAGATTCACTACAAAAATATGAATTAGATATGGATTCTTTAAAAAATGATTCAGAAAAGTGTCGATTTTATACAGGACTAGATTTTGAATATTTTAATATTGTTTTTAATTTTGTTTCGTCTAGCCTGTTAACTCGCAGTCCAAAACTTTAAATAAAATGGAAATTGTTGTATTAACTTTGATGAAATTAAGAATAAACTTTTTATTTAAAGTTTGGGGATATAGATTTAATATAAGTCGACAGTCATCAGGTAGAATTTTCTTTGCAGTTTTAAATATTTTATATACTAAATTAAAATTTTTAATTTGTTGGCCAGACAGAGAATGTTTACAAAAAAATTTCCCTAACTGATTTTTTAGAAAATTTCAGAAAAAATGTAACGGTAATTATTGATTGCTTTGAAATATTTACAGAGACACCTTTAAATAAAAATACAGTAGCACAACAGTTTTCTAGTTATAAGCACCATAATGCTATAAAACTTTTAATAGGTATATCTCACAAGGAAGCATCATTTTTATTTTTGAAGCATTTGCAGGTCGTTTTAGTGACAAATATATACTGGAAATTTTTTTAGACAATTTAATTGCTGGAGATTTAATTTTAGCTGATTGAGGGTTTCTAATCCATGATCAGGTAAGACAGTAATATGCAGATATGCACATGCCTGCATTTTGAACCGGGGGCAAACAAATGATACCTAAAGATGTAGAAGAAACACGTTCATTGGATAATGTTAGAATACACTTTGAACGTGTAATAAGTCAATTAAGACATAAATATAATATTTCAGGAAATGTTGTACCGATAAGTTGGTTAAAAAATAAAGTAACAACCATTGATAAGATTGTTACAGTATGCGGTGCTTTAGTTAATGTATGTCTTTCTGCAATATAAAGTAATTTCTATTCTTCATAAAATTTAATTGTAAGTTATAAGTAATAAATTTAAATAAAATGTTTAACCAGTTCTATTTCAAAAACCCTTAGGAAAATACAAAAATATAAATAATAAATCTTCAATTTTTTTATTAAAATTAACTGTCCCACACTTTTTACAGTACCAAGATTCTTTTGGTACCGATTTTAATTTAACCCAGGTCACGTGGAACCACTTAATTTCACAAAAATAGTTATTGCACATCACCATCTTTCGTCCACTCTCTGGCTTTTTCCAGATACACCAAAGAGCTTCTTCATGAACCATTGCGTTTTCTTTATTAACTAGTTTTGATGAGGATTGGTGTAGTATCTGATACAATTGCGAGTTGTGCTTGTTCAATGCTTGCTTTTTTTTAAATATTTACCCAGCAATTCAGGCTTTACAATCCTCTCGTGAAATAATAAAGTTTTTCCTTTATTTTCAACCCAAAATTCATCGTTGAATTTTATTTTTTCTTAAAAAATATTCTGTTTAGTCTAAGTCATAAAAGAGCAATATTTTGTATGAGTAACAGCCATTTGCATCTGTACTTGGTAATAATAAGAATGGTTATTATCTAGGTGCAAACTATGCATACTAACATTTTTGAAGCCATTTGGCTTCAAAGAAAATCTCTTTAACTTGACCATTTCTTCTTTCATACTTTATTTCAATACAACCCTTGTCGCAACAGTCGCAAGATACCATAAGATCAGGACTAGCTCCAAAAATTGGATTATTAGTGTCTACAATTAGCCCAACATTCCACACTTTTAAGTTTCTGTGCTTAGATCTTAAATGATTTGAAACAAAGTTGTTCAGTGCTTTTTTTCGTGTTCACAACCATATAAAGTATAAATAGACTTAAATTTAATCTTTTAGCATAACATATTCTATTTAACAAACTAATACTGGGCTTTTCAATTTTAGTACGGTAGACGGATTTAAAATTGGATGCCGTTATTCTGCCAGCCCTATATAAAAACCAACTTTTACTTTGAGATTGTTTTCTTGTAATGGTTTTCACCTTATTTACATTAACACTACAGTGTATTGTTTTTCCCAGGCAATTGATTTAAATACAATTTCACATTTTCTTCCTTATATATTTTTTTAGTATTCCCTTTAAATCTTTTTTTATTATTTGTGTCTTGATCTATCTTTTCCGCACAAGGTTTAAACATCTAAATATATCTTTTCCTTTCCAAACCAAATAAAGCATTTACATATTGTACTTTGTCATCTTTGGAAGGCTCGCTCAGTTCAATGTGATTTTCAAAGTCTTCTTCCATTGTGTCTAGATTTTCTATAGGACGTAATGACTAGATTTTCTATAGGACGTAATGAATAATCCACCTCAGACACCTTGGCAGGAGTACCAAGGGTTGTGCTAGGAAGCATCCAATATGCCTTGAAGAGTCAGTCACACTGGTTTTCTAATGGTTTCTAACTGCATCTTCAACTTCAAATAGAGTGGCTTCAACATGACTGCAGGACCAGCAACATAATCACAGTGAGCAGACAAAATTTCACCTTTATGAATTACTATCCACACACTCAAGGAAGGTAGATTAAGTCGCTGCGAATGAAACAAAAAGAAATTGTCTATACAGGATATCCCAAAATATGTACTGAACATGAAATTAGCAAAACTTGTGAAATATCAAGAATTCTCTTAGAATTGGAAATTTTTTTCACCGCTAATTTCTTCACATATTTACATAAAAAAAATATATGCATTTAAAGATTTATAAGCACGAAACTTTTTTTCAGTAAAAGCACTTTTTTGTAAACACGATAGTCTATATCAAAAAACAATGAGTTTGGAAAATCTTGCAGCCTTGTACTACATTGGCTAAATTTTAGAAGATATGGGTCCACTTTATTCGTTAGATTTTATTTTTTTAAATAATGTTCTTTAATTTCCTTTGAAAGGGTGTTAAAATAGTTACTTTTATCCATTTTGAAATAGAAAAACAAACAAAAATCACAATAATTAAGTACTCAAAAAACTTGGCAGCACCAAACACGTAAAATAACCCCATTGTTTTTCCTCAGGGCGGCTGTCAAAGTCATTTGTGACGTCACATGGACTTGCCCTATGCATTCAGCGTAAGTTTGTTTACAGAGCACCATTCCTCAATGTAACAGAAATTCGTAAAGAGTCGGTCACAATCACTCTTACAATTTATCTCATAGTATATCTTTAAATCATCAGCATATAACAAGCACTCAACATCGATTTTTTTTCCAGAATATCATTATTGAAAATGTTAAAGAGTAAAGGGCATTGATTGCTACCCTGTGAAACACCAGAAGTCATTCTCGGTTGTGTATGTAGAAAACGCCTAATATATTGGACTTCTAACTTGTAATCACCCATTTCCTAAAAGTGTTTAAAAAGGAGCTGATACATTTTGATGGCATTTCTGTCGACGTTTGTCATCACAACATTTCTTTAATCGTCTCCGCCACCGTTTTCCCTTTTTTGTTTACAAACTCTTTTTCAGCACTTTTTTCTTGCGCTGTACATTTTTCCATTGTTCAATATTTGCTTTACGCTTTCGTCCGTGGTTTTTCTTTTGTGATTTCTATTTAACCAGTGTTAAAGCATTTGAAACAATTTCCTCCATTATACCAATGGCTATCTCATTTACTGTTTCCCAAAATTGAGAAGTAGTTGTTGAGGCTGACGAGTCGCTTCTTAAAACTGTAAATAAAATTAAAAATTTTGACTTTCCAAAAATGTTGATTTACAGATACCATTTCTTATACATAATTTTTTATTTGCAACCCAGCAGGCAAATTCTGATTTAAATTCCTTGCGATATTTTTTAAAGTAAGTACCATTAAACGTTGGGTTAAGTATCAGTTATAACGTTCTTCTTTGCAAGGGTCGATTTAATGTTTTTAATTATATTAAGGTAACCATACAGAGAGGTTCTCAAACCTCTCAATTCAGTTAGAACGAATGGCAACAGACATGGAACAACTGATTCAGTGCTTGCCTTAAATTCCCCTCGCCCCATGTAATCTTTTGAATGGTTACACTTAATAAAATTTGGGATACCCTAATAAATTGATAAAAACTACTTTTTTCTGATAACTGCTGACATAATCGTGGCGAGTAGCACACCATTTGATAGGTATTTCAAAGAACTAGTCAGCCATATTAATTTTGTTATAAGCAGTTTAGAATATGATCTTATTAAAAATGATTGATCAAAATGGCGTTTCGATGATAGTTATTCCAATTACCAATGTAACAGTTCTTTATATAAGTTCATTTAAGTATATCAAATACAGCACACGCGTTATCATTACCAAAGACTACGTGGACAGGGCAAACAATCAGACTCCTAACTATTCTTATTTTAGCAATATTTCTCCTCTTACGAACAGCGCCTTTTCGTCGATATTTCATATATATTTATACTAAATGTTGATCTGCGCTTACGTTGACCTATGTTCAAATTAAAGAAAGATTATTTTAATTCCAGAGTTTTCACTGTGATATTTATGATTAGTTATTTCTAAAATTGGAATAAAATTAGGTTGGGATGTGTTTAGAGATATAAACATGCAAAGTTTATATTTATTTTGATGTGTTTTGTAACCTCGATTTTGAAAAAAATTGATTTTTTTTTTAAACTATGTGAGGAAGTAAACCCTTGTCTATTTTAGGTTATATCAAAAATACCTAGTTATATTTTCAAGTGTTTATACCTACTTGCAGTATTAATACCAGACAAGCTGACAACTTTTTTATAGAAGTTCCTTAAAATATCGATATTTAAAAAGGATGATGGGCTACAGCAACATTAAAAACACACACTACCATCGTAATTTTACTTGCGAAGACCATTTTGACGTAAGATATTTTTTAATTTATAAAACTTTGTAGGTCTATATAACTTATTATTTAACAATGGGGCTGTGAGTACTAATAAGTAATAATTATATTTTATTAAGAAATGTACTTTTCTGGTGAAAGAAGATGCAGAACAGTGGATGCAGTTCAATTTTTTTTGTGTCATCGGCGTCAAAATTTAAAAACAAAACGAGATATTGTGCCTCATAAATACAGTACTGTCCATGGATGGGATCCCCAAGGGGGAAACAATCTTTATTATTCATTTTACGACCAAAAGTCATTCTTTATAAAAAGTTCTGCTTGTTGAGAAAATGGAGTTGCCTTATAAAAATTTTAGATTAAATGTACAGGGTGTTAATAAATTAGGAAAATATGATAATGCTTCAAGAGGGAAGTACCATTATTTATTATTTTTAACAAAAATTTTATAAAACAAAGTTGTTTATAAACTAGCATAGAGACTAAATACAAATTTTTAAATAAAAATTCCAATATTTTAAAATTATTCTACATAACTACCTCCCACCTAGACACATTTTCCCGCTAATATTCTATTTTAAAATATTGGAATTTTTATTTAAAAATTTGTATTTAGTCTCTATGCTAATTTATAAACAATTTTGTTTTATAAAATTTTTGTTAAAAATAATAAATAATGGTACTTCCCTCTTGAAGCGTTTTCATATTTTCCTGATTTATTAACACCCTGTACATTTAATCTAAATTTTTTATAAGGCAACTCCATTTTCTCAACAAGCAGAACTTTTTATAAAGAATGACTTTTGGTCGTAAAATGAATAATAAAAATTTTTCCCCCTTGGGGACCCCATCCATGGAAACACTATATATTAATAGATTGCCTAAAATTATGATTATAAGCTCTTTAAATTCCAAAAAAAAAAGAAGAATTTAAAACTTTGAATTGGAAGAATGTTTGGCATCAACCTCATTTGAGTATAATGTATCATCACCAAACTACCAAAAGCTTCTTCAAAAATAAAATATGTCGCCAAAAAGCTCCTCAAAACAGTGAATCACCAAATGAAGAAAGTATGAAAGTAACAGCACATTTTATATCACCATTTGGCTCATTTTGGATCCACTATTTAGAAAAAACTGCACAGACATCAAAGTCAGTTCACGCAAAAATAATACCAGTCAAGTATGTGGACTGAGACCAAATATTAGGATTTAAAAAAATAATATAGTTGCAGAAAAAATTTGTTCTCCTATTTTAATATTGCAAAGTGCCATACTAAAATAAAACTTAGTTTAAAAAAATGTTTCAAGTGCTGTAAGTTCATCTTTTAGACTGCTACACTATCAACAATTATTATTCTGGAGTCATATGAATACTACTTCTAATGAAGAAACGCCATCTGGGCCTAGGTCTAAGAAGGATTCTACTTTACATTTAATAAAACAAAATTCCAAATTTTATTTATCCTGATGATCTATATGAAATTGAATTTAATATTTTTAATTGTTGCAAGGCTGAGCTTTAACAACCAATGTCACAACAGTCTTATCCAAATCGAATTTTTATTCTGAACACCTCATCCGTCACAAAAAAGTCTTACGATTTTGATATTGTCTTCGAATTTAAAGTTCGTCAGGGTATGATAAACAGACGAGGCTACTTCATTTGAACCTCTCTGGTGGTCTAGTAGAGTCCATACGTATGACCTTACTGAAGATGGATTAATTTTTTTCCTTTGAAGTGCCCTTTATAATCGCAATATGATAAAAATTCAAATGCATACTAAAATAGGATTGTTGATGGGGGACTTTCAGTAAAGCCAAGTTCTTTTAACAGTCAAAGTTAAAAATTTCTACTTCTGGGCCCATTTTTTTTAAGAATTTCATAAAAAACTATTGGCATATTGTGGCCTCGTTGCTGAACCAAAAGTTGATGTTTTGTTTCGGCGTCAGCCAGATATGTTTCTATTATAAAATGTATTTACCAACCGTTAATAGATGTATTTAAAATACAATTCGTTTAAAAAATATGCAAAAAATTATCAGCGTTGATTTTAATTCTGACAGTTTTGCAAAATAAATACAAACTCCATAAAAATAAATAGCCTGGAGTATTTATTTATATGTTTACTATCACTTCGTAAAATATTTAATTACTAACTACAATTAGAACATTTAAACAAAATTGACAAACAGTACTGTGATTACGACATTAAGACTCTTGCATAATAATGTATTGAAAATATAAATTACAAAAATCTGCAGTGATATTTAAAACTACAGAAAACTGTCAAAAGTGTTTTAATATAAAGACTCAATTATTAATGGTAATGTAATTGAAACAGAAATGTAAGCCATGAGTATTATTAATGTTTATAGAATATCTATTAAAGAAAATTTTACAAAGTTTTTTTTTTATTTAGTTAATAAAAACAATAAAAAATATTTGCCTGGTCCATAATATCACCATCAAAATCAACATTTAATATCTAAACTTCCTTATTATCTTCAAAATTTGGAGATGCCACACAAAAAGCCTTTAATGTTTTTTAGAATGCACCATTAGTAGTTGCATTTGAAAAAAAACTTTCTTTTACTTTGCCATTTGATGTATTACAATTCAAACTGTTCTCTTATAATTCAGTGACATGATAATCAGAATTGCCATCAGGTGAAGATCGGATAATTTTTATTAAAAAAAAGCCCAATTTATTGATGTTAATATTATTAATTTGGCTAACAATTTTTATCACTTTAGGCTCTAATTTTTTATCCCTATTTAGAGCTTTAGTCTCAATGGGTGGATTTACCTCAAGAATATTTTTTTTAGACAACCTGAAAAGATTTTACCTCTAGCAATTTCATATAGTAAGGTAGCTGTAATGCGTCCAAGTTCAAACTATTCAGGACAGTTCGATAGGTACCTTGTCAATATTCTGCTCTCAGGCAAACACTCTTAGACATACTTTTTGATATAAATGCATGAATAATTCATCAATGTTACTAACAGTCTTTAAGTTTTTAAATTTAATTCGTACTTGATGCACACTAATATTTAAAAACTTTGGATTTCTATGTAACAGGAATAAAACTGCTTGGCGTTTAGGAAATTCTGTTAATAGCTCTTTTAGAAAAACTTTAGGAGGTGGCTTGATTTTTGTGGTCAAATAGTATCGACACCCTCAAGTCAGTGGAACGTCCAACTTTCGATAACAATGGTCCTTTCCAATAACACAATTTCTATGTAGTAGAAGGTTTTTGACTTCGACGATGCAGCTACAACAAGAAAGCAACACCATGTTTGCAACTACCTTAAAAAATAATAGAACTTTGTAACATATTATGCTTACAGTTTTTATTTATTTAAAATTGAAAGAGATTTATATTAAATTCGAAAGCAGAACAGTTTGTGCATTCACAAGTCAACATTATATGCTTTTTGCAAATGTTGTGTTCTGGGATATTCCCATTTTTAAAGTTACACAAAACACCCTCTCTTTCATTGTAGACCTACAATAAAATAATTGTTACTTAATAAATAGGTAGGTATAGGCAAAAATCAAATAATAACAGAAGTGAGTAGCAGTTAGTTATCATAACAGATAAATTTGTAAAATATAAAGAAATTTGTTTCTTTTTTTAGACAAATTTTTTTTAACCTAATTCAAAAATTGTAAATTATTTTACAGCTAAAAAAGCGTACTTACCGTTTGGTGTTTACGTTGCAAATTTTAGAGTTAATGAACTTTATATTATTTATAAAAAATCATTTATGTCAGAATTTATGTAAGTTGTCTGAAAATAAAGATAACCCTCTCAATCAATTACACATGAGAAGTATCTTTGTTTTTATTGCAACATTTAAGAGAGATCCAGGCCATAAGAATAGGACCTCCCCATACAGCAGCCCTAATGATGATGGGGGAGTAGTGTGATTAACGATAGAATTGTACCCACACCACCTATAAAGTTCGTGTTGCTGGTGAAAACATTAAAAAGTGATGATGTATCATGATCATTCCTAGCTTGTGTTAAATATTTTATTGGATCAATGTCACCATAAAAAACATAATTAATTTTCAGATAAAATACCTGTATTGGAAGTTTTGATGAGCTAGATATGTCATGAAATGTTGACACTTCGCAAATAGATGCCGATGTTAATATTTCCAATGTGTATTTGGATCTCCCACAAAATAATTTGTAGCTACTCAGAGAACAGTTTGATGTTATATATAGAGCTCCTTCAGATGTTATATTTATGGGATTGAGAATTGCTAAGGTGTTCCTTCTGCGTCCTGTACACGCTTGGATGTCTATCACTTCAAAATTGCATGAAGCAATACTAACTTGAAGGTGGTTCATGTCCAAACCAGAAGTATAAGCTGTTAGTGAACCATGATAGAGGGGTTCGCGTATATTGACTAAACCATCTCCATAAGAGTCATACCATATAGGCTTATATTCTGCCCTACTTTTCCAATCCCTTATATACTTCGAATTTTGAATGGGAGACTCAGCAAGGTCACATGAAATGCTGCATGAAGATTGGTGACATGTCAGCATTTGCTCTAAGGGAAACTTCACATGCTTATTATCAAGTGTTTTCTGGTATACGCCAATTTGTCCAACGACAAGATTATCTATTCCGCTAGCTATGACAGGTATACCTATCCCACTCTCAATTTCTAATATGTGATTATCAATCATACTGAGTTGAGGCTTGGAATGAAGTACAAATAAAATATCAAACCCTAATCCAACTTCAGGGCGATTTTCATCAACAGAAATCATTTTCTCAGCATACTCATTCCTGATCATGAGATTCAGAGACCATGCTTCATATGAATATGTATATAGCAAGTAACAATCTGTTTCGTTCACTGTTGCTTGCACCCACAAGCATCTAGAGCTCTGATCAAAACCGCACCACCCTGGGCATAATCCTTGCTGAACGCATCCAGATTGGTACAGAAGATTGCCACTTCCTATAGGAGGGAAGGTACCTCTGTCGTCTTTATTGGTATGGGTACATTCAGATGCTGAGCAACTCCCAGCGTGCCAGCACCGCTTGTGAGATGCTGTATGGATCTGATAATTACATGTTTTATATAAGGGTTTATAATATCTACGCATAAACATATCAGTTAGTTTGATATATATCAACGTATTATTTGTATTAATGAAACAAACCGTTTGTCCTAGTGTCATTACGAAACTAGAAAATGTTGTAGAAGAGCATGTTTCATCTGTACATATTTTATTATTACTTTTGATAAAATAAGTCATATTACAGCTTAAAATGGTGTGATATAAAAGGAACACTGGCACAAAGGGTAATATTCGGTTAATTTGGAAAATCATTATAACTGATAATAATGATTACTAATTCCACAATTGATAAACCAAGATTTAGTTATTAACTTTATACTTGTTGAATAACTGGAGATCTACTGATATTATAATGATAATAATTTAATATTGGGGTACAATTGTATAGTATAGATGGATGCAATGGGGTATTTTGGTGTTTAACTACAATTATATTCTTTGAAGAATAATGAAACAGCGTTGCCAGACTTATCAGAGAAAATATTTTTTATAATATTGAATAAAAATTCGATTAAAAAGTTCATTAAAATAGTAAGTTTCTTCTTAAAAATGGAATTTAAACAAATATATTTTTATGTTGAAATATACGATGTTTCAATAATTATTTTCAAAGAATGCAAACAAGGTAAAAACATACCCACTACCGTGTGAAACATTATAAATCAGCCACTAAGATATTAGGTTTCATAAGGACGATGTTTGAAGCACAGTGAGGCGCGCGTGTTAAGAGAAGCACTGGTTAACGTGGAATTAAGCCCGTTATTTTTGTGATTGTAAGTGCCGGCTTTTTAACTCGTGTTCGAGGAGAATTGAATTTAAAGTTCAGCCCATTGGTAGCCCTAGGACCAGTTTTACATTTGAAGGCCGAACGTAGTTCAGACCATATAATAAAGGGAAAACTGGTTTTAAGAAGGTTTTAGCAGAATTTACTACTTTTTTAATTGAGGATCACCACCACTATTGACATCAAATACCCCAATATTTCTATAAACTTCGGCGTTAATAATTACTTCACGTTTTATTGACTTTTTTCTCTATCTCAGGGTGAGTCATGAGGAACCTTACAGACTTCTACCATATGTAGAGTCCCTTAAGGGGTATATCATATGAGCATTAAAAAGTGGCAACTCCCCTTCGTTATTAATATATTTATTAATATATTTTGTGAATTTTGACCAAACTTTATATGGCCGTAAAATCTACAAGGATTACTAGATTTCTTTAATTTTTTGGTGGAGCTTTACACTGGTGTCTATCATTTAATTCATATCCTCAAAAGTTAAAAATTCCAGGATTGGCTTAGGAAAAATTAATCTCGACGATTCATATCAAAAAGTTCGCCCTGTATAAGATTTTTTTAAATTATAATAAGATATTTTTAAAGTACATAGATAGGCAATCAAAACTGTGTATGTGACATTTTTGTCACATTTTCTTTAATTTTTTTATTAAGTTTTGATTTTGGGCAAAACTGAAAAATCACCTTAAGGGGTCACATTATAATGTTATAACTTAAAGAGATTTCTCTATTTTTTTGGTGGATCTTTACACTGGTGTCTAGCATTTAATTCATATCCTCAAAATTTAAAAATTCCAGGATTGGCTTAGGAAAAATTAATCTCGACGATTCATATCAAAAAGTTCGCCCTATATAAGATTTTTTTAAACTATAATATGATATTATTAAAGTACATAGACAATCAAAACCGTGTATGTGACATTTTTGTCACATTTTCTTTAATTTTTTTATTAAGTTTTGATTTTGAGCAAAACTGAAAAATCAACTTAAGGGGTCACATTATAATGTTATAACTTAAAGAAAAAATTGTTAATGGTATACATTTGAACTAAAACGAGTCTAACATAAGCCTTTAGTGCCTACACCGTTAATATCATTTTATTCAATTTCCAGGCCTAGTTATAAATTTTTAATTAATTTTTAAACAAAAATCACCTTGTACATTTTTGGAGACTCAAATAAATTAAACATAAGTTCATATGTATTTATTAGAAATATTTTAGTTTGTTTAAATTTCATCAACAAACAATAAATAAATTTTAACGAATTAGAATAACGAAAACTAAGAAATTTAAAAAAAAAACTAATACTACATACATAGAATAATGATAACATGTATACTAGAAAATAAAATCATGGTAATAAATTAACAATTACAGTAGTTGTTCGAAATGAAAGGATAATTCTATGAATTAATTGTTATCGGTCATTAATATTTTGTGAATAAACTAATTCTTTCAATCGTCCCCAAATATAGTAATCTACGGGGTTAAAATCTGGGGATCTTGGAGGCCATGAAATAGGACCTGCACGTCCTATCCATCTGTTGCCAAAAACATTATTTAGATGGTTTCTTACCGCAACTAAAAAAATGAGGCGATGCTCCATCATGTTGGAAATACATCCCTCGGATACCTACGTTGGTAAGTAAATTAGGCAAAGTATTTTGCAAAAAGTCTAAGTAAACTTGCCCTCTTAAAGGACCATCAAAAAAGTGAGGTCCTATAAATTGGTTATTTATCACACCATTTCACACGTTCACACATCCCTTATAAACTGTGCTTCATCTGTAAACAATGTTCTATACAGTACTGGTCTATGATTTGCAATCCACCTACAAAATTCCAACCTATGGATTTCATCTCCAGGGTGTAGCGGCTGAACTAATTGAATATGATATGGGTGTTAATTATTTTTTCGTAAGACTCTAGTCACTTTTGATTGGGTAACATAAAGTTGTCGACTTACTTTCCTGGTGCTTATTGTGGGGTTTGCAATAACAGCATCAAGAATATTATCTTCCTGCTCATGATCTACATTTCGTTCTGTATTTGCTTTAGGGAATGTGCCATGTTCTCGCAAATAATTAAAAACTGATGCAAATGTTGAATGACAGGGAACTCGACGACCAGGAAATCTTCTATGATATTCTCTTGCTGCAGCTCTGCCATTCCCATTACAGAATCCGTACATAAAAATGATATCTGCATATTCTGCATTTGAAAACTTATGGGGCATTTTGAATAACAACACCAACAACAAAAATTCTAACACTATTGTAAAATAAATAAAACAAAGCGAAATATTATTTTACACGTATAAATAATGGTTGCAAATGACAAATAAATAAGAACAAACAAACGTCAAACTATCACAACCTACCTTGATACATAGGTATCTACGATGTATTTATAATAAAAATAAAACCACATAATATCTTAGTTGCAAGAATAAAATGTGCAGTTTTTATTAGAGGTTAATAAATAGCATTTATAATTATTAATTAATAAGTGTGAATTTATTGTTCGTTATTGTTATTTGCTACAATATATTTATTGATTATTGACATGTTTAATTTAGTTGAGTAGTTTCTATAGTCTACAAAAATAGGCCGATTTCTATTTAAAATTTAAAAATGAACTAATCCGGATCTGGAAATTGTCGAAAATGAATTTAACGATCTAGTAAGCTCACTAAAGGCTTATGTTTGGCTCGTTTAGTTCAAATGCATACAATTAACAATGTTTTCTTTATGTTATAACATAATTTATGTGACCCCTTAAGGTGATTTTTCAGTTTTACCCAAAATCGAACCTTAATAAAAAAAAGGTGACAAAAATGTCACATACACAGTTTTGATTGTCTATCTATGTACTTTAAAAATATCTTATTATAATTTAAAAAAATCTTATACAGGGCGAACTTTTTGATATGAATCGTCGAGATTAATTTTTCCTAAGCCAATCCTGGAATTTTTAACTTTTGATGATATGAATTAAATGCTAGATACCAGTGTAATGCTCCACCAAAAAATTTAAGAAATCTAGTAATCCTTGTAGATTTTACGGCCATATAAAATTTTGTCAAAATTCACAAAACACCCCGTCTATTAATAACGAAGGGGAGTTGCCACTTTTTAATGCTCATATGATATACCCCTTAAGGGACTCTACATATGGTAGAAGTCTGTAAGGTTCCTCATGACTCACCCTGAACAAAAAAAGAATGACCCTGTGACAGGAAAAATTATTTCTAGATTTTGAATGGTTTGAGGAGCAGAGCTGAACCACTTCATAGCCATTGTCAGAATCGTGCAGTTCTTATTTCGTTCTTCACATCCATCTGCAATTAAGCGAACAACTTTGTTAAGGCAATGGAATTCAGCGGACAATATTTCATTGGATCCTTTATTGCTCCATGTATAAGCTTTAACATTTAACTTATTGTGGGAAGATTCAGTAACAACAGTCAGATTGTAAAAATAAAGTTGCCTGCTATAATAAACAGATTAATCCGGAATCTTTGGTCAGTGGAAATTTTTTTGACAATCTGATAAAATAGTACATATATGCGGTTGATTTTCGCCAAGTCGACTGAAAAAAGCTTTAGCTCTGAGTTTGTTAATGCGTAGTCATGAAATTGGTTTTTGCTAACTGAGATGTGCTGACTTTCAGTCGTCTTTCTTGTAGTTGCAAATAATATGAGCACGCATCTTGCAAAGGACTGTCCAATTTTATACACTAAACTAAATAAGCCTTCTTTTATTGCATAGCCTGGTTAATATTGGTTATATAGTTTCTTTATAGAAAAATCAGAGTGAAAATATATGTTTCTTGGTTTTATCTCAGCAATAATGACTTTCAATTGGTTCGATCGATGCTAGAAATGCTTCTATGGCTTTTCTTCGTGCTGCATATGCAATTTTTTTTCTATCCTTTTTTCTTCTTTTCTCCGACATTCTTCCCTGTTTATAATACATGAAACACCATGTAACCGACATTTTTTTGATTTGAAAAATATGGAGAAAGGCAGTTTTACATACGGGTACCATTTTTTTGATGTCTTTTATGACAATGTTATAATCGGGTAACACTGATGTCGGTGGTGATGTTCCGGTTTTTGGTCGTACACGTATTACGTATACATATGTGTATATTTAGGTATTTTGGCGTAAACATCCTTATTAAAGAAAAAACAATTACTTCCGTTGAGGGTTTTGCAATGAAATGCAGTTCTCTCATGACCACAAGTGGGTTTTTCGGTGATCTGCAAACAGAGTTGCTATGACCTTCCGAGCAAAACAAAATTGTTGTGGAATTATTAATTATCTCTGCTCAGTCAGAGAGGGTCGTAGGTGAATTTTTCCCTTTTGTCCTCGAAATTGGCTGAATGACCGATTGTACCGAGATACAATCGATTATTACCTGGATAAATTTTATGTACACCGCAAATGAAAAAGAAGAATACTGAATACTTTTTTAAAAGGTTATTATATATAAATAAAACGTGTTTATTAGCTATGAGAGGAGAATTTTGATGTTTTATTCAAACTTTAGCTATATTTTGGTTGTAATAGGTAAGTCCTTGGAATTTAATATATATACAGCTTATGTACCGGTTAAAATAGTTATCTATCTTGGCGGCTCACAAAATAAATGATTTTAATATTTACAAACTAAAAGGTTAAAATTGGTTAATTATATGTACAATTTTCAGAATATTCCCAAACACTGAGGGTGGAGATATTTCGTGTGATAACACCTTCTAACTGATGGACTTGAGTTGGTATAATCAGAAAATTCCTACCTTGGAGATTGTCACTATCTTACATAGTCGAGGGTTGAATTCGAAGACCTCTTTGGAAGGGTGACTTGACAAGATTGGATCCAAAGGTACGAGTAGGTCCACTTATTTAATCTCTAATTAAAATGTCCTTCATTTGTAGTAACTCCAGTTAGTAAGGGATGAAAATGGTGTCCCAATCGTTTACTTCTATCCAACAGTAAGGTTCTCAAATACAGCTGCCGTTGAGACTACCTCAGATTAATGTTATGTCCGGAATTGTACGTAATAAAAATGAAAAGTAACTATCTGTGACTACGATAGCCAGAAAAGGAAACAGAATAGTATAGAATGGAATAGAATAGAAGGCCTAAAATACAAAATACTACTTTAAATATACAATCCTATATTAAGCAAGGACAAATAAGTGATAAATGAGAAATTACGTTACCTGAGGTGAAAGGTGGCCTTTTTAAGAAGTTCTTTTTGCTAAATTGAAAATAAAATCCTCTAATGAGATTAAGTATACTAACAAATAGCAATACTTATTAAATTTTCAATGTCTTTTCGCTTCTAGTATCTTATATCCTTATGAAAAGATCTTCAAAAACACATGTTCCATGAAGGTATGATACCAGAAGAATGAAAAATGGTGGAAAGGATATGCACCGACAAAATTAATGACTTCTACAGGAAGTGAAAATAAAATATGACAGGTAATTTAAAATATTATTAGCCAATTTCTCACAATCACCTACTTAATTCCAAAATTACCTAGATTATTTGGGGTTTTAATTATTTGTAATGATTTAGACAATCACCTGAATAAATTTGAATGACATAATGTCATAATTAATGTAAATAAACAAAGAAAATGAACCCTGAAACCATTTATAGAATTCAAAACGTTTCTTTGTCCCTTTTAGGCTCCTAGAACTCAACTACAAACTAATTTAAGAAAAACAATGGAAAATATATCTATAGAGGACCAGAACGGATATTCAAAACAAGAAAGAAACACTTGATAAAAGGTTAAACTTCTACAATTTCCAATTTGACAATATAAAAGGTATCTTTTCATTCTAGTTAACTCACAGAACATGAGAAATGGATCTCCTAATAATCTTCTAGCCAAAACGGTGTATACGGAGTGAGCTTTTAATAGATTTTATTCCTATTATACTTAAATAATAATTTAGAGTAAATTAAAAGTTAAATGCCAATACTATATATATTATTTTTGTGGTAAAAGCATCCCAGTACATTCATATGGATTTAGAACCGTAACAGAGTACCTGCAATAAGTAAAATCGTTTTTACACATTTTAAATAATACATAAAACAGAATACATAATATCATAAGAAATATGACTCGAATTCATTTATTATTACTTCTGCTTTTTTTTGTAATTCAAAAATTGTTGCACACTGTACTTTCAATAAATTATTTATTTCACATAATGAATACAACACTGGATAACTTACTGTTTTTTTTTCTTTCGGTCTTGTTAACTAATATTTTATGTTTAATCCTTTTCCTGGCTTTATCCGGGAAAACAATTTAAATTTTTTGATCCAATATAACTTATTTGAAATAAATTAATTTTGTGGAACCACTAGATATCGCAGTTTTAATGTAACGTAAAATGGCTGGCAGTAAACATACATAAACGAGTATCATTGGTTGAAATGGATTTGACTAATTATGATTAAAACGTTGTAATGAAGTTGTCCTCGTTTGAAATGTATGTGTAATTTTCAGTTAGTTTTTCGTAATTTTTAGCGGTTTTAGCCTATTCTGAATTGTCAGAGTACATATATTTGTTATTTTACTTCACATTCAACAAACACTGGCGCACAAAAATTAACGAAGAAAAATCCACTAACATTAACTTTACAAAAATAGCATATATTATATACCAATAAACTTAACAATATAGCAAAAAGAAAACAGCGAAATATCTGGATCTAAATTAACTAGAATATAAAAATGCTCCAACCTTTTTATACAGTAGTATATTTTCTTTTAATATATTAAGTAAGTGTCATTATTTTGTAAAAACTTAGTAGTATTGTTTTCTCTATTTGTTATTTCATTTATTATCAGGAAGCATTAAATGGATCTATACCTATTTATTTTAATCTTTTAGATGCAAGCAGTCAGTGACCACAGAACACAAATCTTGGATTTATAAGTGGGCTATCCTGGGTCGGTCCATAACAGGAATTAATAGAAAAATATGGGAGATATATTTTAGGACACAGTGGTTATCCCTTAAAAGCTTTCAAAAAATATATTTGTCATAGAACATTGTTATGATTTTTAAACCAAAAGTTAAACTACGAAATATTTATTTAATGGTGCATTTTGTTTGAGCTGCATGTGTTTTACACAATATTCTTGAAATTGGGGAGAGAGAAATATTGAGAGAAATTTTTTATTTTCTCCCTACTTCTATCTACCAACCTAATTCCATGTCTGTCATATCTAAATATTTCAACCTCCATTTTCCTTTCTTAATAGTGGAGCGTATACTTGAGAACCTAACATTATACCTAGTTTGTCTCAGTTAAGTGGCCTGTATCACGGAAAGGAGTTAACACTTCTTGGAAAAGTGGATATGCACTATCTCCTATTATATGATATTCAGGTCTTATAAGGGGATCATCTTCATCAGTTATTCTTTTATAAAGCTGACTACTTCTAAACACTTTTGCGTCATGTATGCATCCCAGGTTGACCTACACTTATATTTGTAATTTTTTTCTTGGATCACATACACCTTGTAAAATTACTGAATGGCACTGATATCAAAATAGTGTGCAGAATTTCCAACCGGCTGTTTAATGAATATATGCACCAATAACGTTGTAAATTCCTTTGAATCTTTCTTGAAATATCTGAAAAATGATAATTGTTTTTAATTGTTTAGTAAGATCATTGAATAAAATGTAAATAAATGAATTTACTATAAATTTCTTAACGCAGCTATTTCTTGGCACTACCTAAATGTTGGCCATCCTATAATATCAGCTACCATATTAGAAAGAATATTTATAATCTCTCGATATATACAATATGGTTCAAATGAAAGGAATAAATTCATTATAATGGAAGTAGTTGGTTTTTCGAAAAAATGCTCGGACAGGTCAATTTTGTTTACTTAAAGCGCAATTTTTTAAATAGAATTCAATTTTCCCCCACTTCCCATTTTTGGGCAGTGACGTCATTGACAATTTTTTTAAATAGTAACCCCAATTTTTTTAAATAGTAACCCCAATTTTTTTTTCTTTATTTTTATAGATCTTGCAATTTCCTACTCGGAAACATATTATTTGAAATATCTTACATAACATTTTTTTTTGAATAAAAGTCATTTAAAGATCAGACACATAAATTTTATTTTATTTTGAGAACACAATAAATGAATAGAAGCTAATTGTTTGTAATTAAGTGCTTAATTTAACAAAATATTAATAATAATAATAATAATAATAATAAAAAAGAATTTAATGACAATTTCACAAATTCTTTTTTATTATTATTATTTTGTTAGATTAAGCACTTAATTGCAAATAATTATCTTTCATTCATTTATTGTGTTCTCAAAATAAAATAAAATTTATGTGTCTGATCTTTAAATGACTTTTATTCAAAAAAAAATTGTTATGTAAGATATTTAAAATATTATGTTTCCGAGTAGGAAATTGCAAGATCTATCAAAATCAAGAAAAAAAAATTGGGGTTACTATTTAAAAAAATTGTCAATGACATCACTGCCTAAAAATGGGAAGCGGGGGAAAATTGAATTCTATTTAAAAAATTGCGCTTTAAGTAAACACAATTGACCTGTCCGACCATTTTTTCGAAAAAGCAACTACTTCCATTATAATGAATTTATTCCTTTCATTTGAACCATACTGTATAATGTCGAGTACTTTGAGCTATACCAAATCGGTCACTGCATACAAGAAATGCTTCAGGCTTTGCCAAAATCCAAACTGTATATAATGGGATTGTTTTTTCCACATATTTTGGATTTCTTACTGGATTTCTTCTTCTTAATGACACTACTGGTTCTAAAGGTGCTAATAAATAACCAACTATGGGAGCTATAACATTGCGGTTATTAAACGATATTAAAAACCACATTTTCGTCATCATCGTCTATAAGTTCCAGTAAATTATTCATCGTGAAAAGGAATTTTAAAAAAAGCTAAGACTTCGTTAAAAAATCTTTTGTTACGACGAAGCGCAGGATGAAATATGAAAAAAATTAAACGTAAACTTCAAATCAAACAAATGTGAAATTTTCAAATTAGTTGTCATCAACATCAATCACTTATTTACTGTTCCAGAGAACTTAAGCGAAAAAGCACTGTAACGCTTACTAGCTACAAATTTTACCTGAATGCGTCCAATGTTTCAACTGTACATGTAACGGACATTTCATTGCTAATCGCAGTCCATGCATCGGAAACCACATTTATGTTTTTATGTTTTGTGTGTTGTGTATCCCAAATAACGGGATACTTTTCATACAAAATAAGAAATTCCATAATTTGTTTCATTGTTCTAGTTTTCAGTCATTACTGCTAAAAAAAAAACAATAATTAACAACAAGAAATGGTGTTAATAAATGTACTACTTCAATACTTTACCGTGCACGAAACTTTTTCAGCGCACTAATAAAATATGTCGTGTGTACGGCTATCAAGCCCACTGGCGAGTCCCTTTGATGTGTATAAAAATTACCGCTTAATCTACTCTGTTTTTAAACTAGAGGAGCGATTTGAATTTAAGTTAGCAATTTTGTAGACTTCTGATTGGTCAGACTGCAGTCAGTTTCACACATCACTTTTTAGCATTAACATCAGCTAATAATAATTGATATTGACAGCTCTGACATTTTATATTTTGATATCTCATTATTACTTAGTTTTTTACTTTATTTCGTAAATAATAATTCTTTTCAAAACTTCAGAAAGCAATTGTATTGAATTTCTACGATTATGGATCCTTCTCCACCGAGTACTATTAAGGGTAGCAGTTCCTGAAAAGCCCTACAAGAAAGGGAAGACGACTTATTATTTTACATGCTAATTCTGAAGATGATTTTCTAGAAAATACATCATTGGTTTTGAAGGCAAAAAGACGGGAGATTACCATGAAAATATGAATTCCGAAGTATTCCAAAAAAAACTGATTTTTTAAAACTACAACTTGATAAATTTCTTACCAAACTGATTAAAAAGTAACTAAATATTAAAGTAAATTTTATTTATTAGACAATAAAACTACAAAATTGTTAATTCACATTTAAAACACCATCTACTACATTTGAGATTAATTTAGCATAATGAGTTTATATTACTTCCACAATAAATATTTTAAAAATATCCACTTAATATTAATACATAGGTAGGTATAGGTATGTATGCACAGTTCACTTTAAATTAAAAAATATAGGTAAAAATTACAACTTCAGTTAAAAGGACCTACAATATTATTAAGTTAAAATTTAGTAATTAATAATGTTGATATGTAGTGTTATGTAGCGTATTAACTATGGGTTAACACCAAATTAGTTACAATATCCATATTACTCATAAGATAAATTCCAGTCACTATGTGATCCAGTTGCCATTATCTTCTACTTAAGTTTATAACTATAACAAATAAATCATTAAAAATGTAAAACAATCATATTTCTATGTTTTGTACTAACCTGCATCTTGATATTCTTTTAACAATTTTCATAAATATTCAATATCCATTTAAAAAAATTACAATCCTCAAAAATTTGATTTCAAAAGCAAGAAAAACATTTCTGATGTCAACAAATCAACGACCATATTAAATTTCATTTGACAGTGACAATTCGTTTTAGACCTTTAGACACACTTTTCGGATAACAATAACATGAAATTTACGACCATTGTCTGAAACCAATAAAAAATCGACTCCTATGACATTTATTTGTTCCTTAATCGCTGATTGGCTGTTCGCCGACTAGGTCCGATGATATAATAATAATAATAATAATAATTTTTTATTGCTTATCAACTTATACAAAGTTACAGCAAGAGTTTGAGTGTAGTCACAGTAACATAAACATAATTCAAATTGAGCTAAAAGTAAAGTAAAAAAAAAAAAAATATATTAAATAATCATAGAATACTAGAATACATTATTCGTTCAAAATAAATGATCTCAATTTTAATATGTTACAAATATATGAGTAAATATACTTAGCATCATTGATGGTCAAATTTTCTAGTGTTGCAATAAGAGCATTTATATTTTCAAGTGATTGAATTTTAGGCTTCATAACATTGTAAATCGGACATTCAAAAAGAATATGTAAAAGAGTTTCGTTTTCCGCCTTATTACACACTGTACATATACTTTTGGGATCTATTGTGTACAAAATGTTATTTACAGTGAATTTTAGCTGATATTTGTTACTTAAACGAAGCTGGGCAAGTGTGCGTGTGATGTGAATTGGTAATTTTAATAGTAGGTAACTTTTAGGATTTTTTCCAGTTGGAAATGACGTATAAAAAGATAAAAAGTGGCATCGTTCGGAAAAGGAGACATCCAGATTATACAATCTGTTATAATAATCAGATAACAGCTTTTTTGTGTTTAATTTTAAAGTTCTGGCATTGAGGTTATTCCATAGATCTAGATGATTAATAGATGTAAATATTTCTTTAACTTGTGCAACCCAATTATATTTCTTATCCGAAGAACCTATCAAAAGGAGTTGTTGCTTAAAACAAAGTTTAGGATAGCGTTCGTCACTCATATTAAGTATTTTAAGTAACCAATTTAGTGTCATTTTAAATATGTTAAATGCATATTTCACTCTACCAGTTTCTAATCTGATTGCACTATCGGGAGTATTACGAGGAACTAAGAGTATTCTTTTAAGAAATGAAACTTGCACTCTTTCTAATAAATCTTGGTACCTCAGACTCCAAACAGGAGAACAGTTGGACATAAGACTGAGCGCCAAGGATTCAAATATTTTAATTCTAGGAGGCCAGGTGTCAATTTTAGCTTTGGACATTATAGGTATTATAGCTCCTATTCCTTGCTTTGCCTTATCAACTGATGATAAAGCCATATCATGGAATCCGATGATAACAACTATTACATACATTTTGAACACGACTATATTTCGGAACACGCTTTTAGTAACGAATCTAGTTACTTTTCCCTGTGTAAATGCGTCTTTTTAATTCGCTCCTCCTAATTTAAAAATAGAGTATAGGCGAACCTAAGCCAGCGCCAACGTTGGCTTTGATTTTCCATATGTTTTGCTTCCACACGATCCGCCAACGTTGGAACGAGGCTATGCCGTCTGTAACCGGCTTAAGATGAGACGGTCAAATCGAATTAACACTTTTGTCTAGTCAACGTCAAACGTCACATTTCTGTTTTCTCAATAAGTGGACATTTTGTTTCACTTTTTTTCTGCTTTTTTTGTAAATATCTGGTTTAAATTATTGTTTAAGTTCATCTTAGACCTTCTTAAGGCTCTAAATTGTATTATTTGTGCGCTGCTTAATTTCAAAATATCGTGAATAATGAAAACAAATTTTGAAAATTCAGATAAAGTAAGTTTTACACATTATTTTTATTATGAATTGTATAAAATATTTATTTGTAGGAGCTGCTAATTGGTAGAAGTGATATTACATGATCTTCTAGTTCAGCATCCAGTAGTTCCTTCCAAGTTTTGAGGATATTGACTAAGATTCTGAAGTAGAAAGACTGAGAGTCAAAAGGTGCAAGATTCAGAATTACATAGAGTCTACAGTAATAAAATATAGGAATGTACTATTTAAAGAACATTTTCAAATGACGCATTCTACATGTAATATTCTTAGATGTATTAAGCATTTTTGTATTAAAGGTGGACAATATTTAAATATACCTTTTTCAGGAAAACTAACAACTGCAAAAGTTCTTCCAACTCATTCTTCAGGGCCCCAAAAAACATCATGTCAAAAGGCACTTTTAATTACTATTTGGTATATTTCAAATTTTGAAACATTTAGACAAATTGCTGACAGATTTGACGTGTCTAAGATTAGTGCTCATTTAGTAATTAAAAAAGTTACACAGTATTTCGTAGATATTAGTTCAAAATACATTAAATGACCAAAGACTGATGCATCATTAAACATTCCTAAAGCATTTTTTTTTTAATGTGGATTGAAGGAATTATAGGTGCTCTTGATGGTACTCACAAAAAAATTGAACGACCCGTCGTAGGATCTTTTAATTTTAGGGATCCCATCTTATAAATTAAACAGCAGTTTGTAAGACGGTGTATATAAATATAATAAAATGAGTAAATCCTTCATGACAGAAAAATATAATAATGACAATTGTGTACATAAATACATATTATTAATGCCTGGCAACTGAGGTCGTCAAGGGTGCGCTTAAATCTTACCTCCCACTAAGCTGCCACAAAATGTAAAGTTGATATGTGGGACATGTCTGTCGATATTATATAAGTTGAAGTTAGTATGTAAAATTTCCAAGGCACTACACCCGAGCAAGATCAGGAAGCATATTACAAAATAGAAAGGGTTTCCACAGTATAGTATTTTAGTTAGTTTGTGATGATATAAAATTATTCACAAAATTTTTTGTGGAGAAGCTGGATAACAACATGACACTCGTGTTTTTAGAAAATTATTTGCTGATTTTTCTGACATCAAGTTGGAAGATTATTTTTTTAGTGGGAGATTCAGCTTATCCAGCTTTAAACTGGCTGTTTCCTTTCAAAGATAATGGGACATTAACGCGTTAAGCGCCACGTTGTATAATGCGTGTGCTACACACAAGTTTGTTCTTAGGACTTCGCGGCACACATTCTGTGCCCGACTTCATCTGGTTTTATAACGTGGCTCACACAGTGTACCGCGCTTCTGTAATTTCTATATAGAAGTTGAATATGTGTGGCCCGGGAAGCCCAGTAGTGATTTTGGTCCAGTAATTTTTTTTACCCGTGTTGGCCATTTGTCACTTGAAAGAGATATAAAAAGAATAGGCATATTTTTTATTGATAATATCATTTTATTCAAAATATAAAAATGATGTCTAATTAACTAATAAACAAATAAAGAGGACTCTAATCTACATTTTTTAAAAAGAACAGGGCTATTTTTATTGATAGTATTAATTTATTCAAATTACAAAAATGGTGTGTAACAACAAGTAAGAGGACTTCTCATTTACATTTTTTTTGCAGAATGTACATTAAAAAAGCATTGAACGCAATAGTGTTTTTTACACACACTACATAGCCATTTGCTTCGCGCACTTTTATTTGTTGCAGCTTTTCGGCCGTCACTTTTTTCAAATTTTCGTAGCAAACGACACACCTCAATCTTGAATCGGTTAGTTTGTAGCATTTAGATTTTCATAGGGTAAATACTATGATAATTTTCAATATAAATATTATTAAAAGGAAGTAATCTTACTAAACTTACCTTATAGAAACAGTTCATTCTTGGGTATGTTTGGCTTTTACAATTTTGTTTGAATTAAGTAAATAACTTTGGGATTTAATTAACTAAATAAGTTTGTTTGTCAAAATTCAAATTATATATTTATTTTCATAGGTTAACATTTTCTGCCTATGTCACTGAACTAAAATTAGTTCTGTGTCAAAGAGTGGCAGTGTTCTTTTTTTAAATTTTGGTCTCTGACATTTGGGGTGTCCATATAATATTACAAGTATGAATTGGCTGAAGACTTCGAGATTCGATACCATTTTCATGGTGCAACCGTGCAATTTCTAGTGATGGTTTCTGATTCTAAACATCTGATTGGTCAGAAATTTTAGTCACAGAATGTTTGAGAAGTTGCCTTTCTGTCTTGATAAGTCAATAAGTCAAATTGTCAATTATAAATATGTCATTTCCGCTAATGTTTTTTTCGAGTAATAAGAGGTAATAAAAGACCTGGAGAGGAAATTGTTGGGGCCATTTTTGCTTTGCCAGTGTTCAAGTTGAATATAAGTTTCCTTTTTTGCATTTTGGTTTGCCAGTGTCATTTTGAGTCTATACCCCGTTTTAGGGGGATCATTCACCTGTGCACGAATAAGGAGCTTTGTATTACAAGGGCATTTTTCCACTGAAAAAAAAAAAAAAAAAAAAAACCTCCACTTAGGTGAGTTTTTCTGATATTTTTTTTTGAATTGCGACGCTTCCATGTGGCCAGGTTAAAACGCAGATTATTTTATTAGGGTTCTGTCTGGTTTCTACGATTTGGAGTAGGGTCCCTGACCTGTTGAAGGCAGCTGTAAGTCTGCATGAAAAGCGGAGTTGAGTCCGGTTACTTCCAAACCTCCAACCTTTTTTTTAAAAGGTGAGTTTTTTTTTTTTTATTACAAAAAATGTTTTTTTAAATGATCGTGATTGAGACCTTCGTTTTTTTTCACGATAGGGTCCTAGGATAGGGCTAAAGAGTCCAAAGATAGGACATGTCCTCCCCAACCTCGATGGTGATTTTTTTTGTTGGAAAATGATGAAGCCTGGGACATTTTCCGCTCCAGGGACTTTGACGCTGAGCCTCTATGTTTGTCCTGCTGTCACTGTGGAGTCCGGTCTGACCTTCCCAAGTCTGTCTATTTGGAATAAGTCACCCCTATAGTAGATAAGTAGTAATGTCCAGGTCCAGAAGTCCTGTTAATTTTCGTTTAATCCTTTAGTTTGGTTTGGGAACCGAAGATTTGGTAAATAATCAAAATTTAACTATATTTATGTAACTTTAGACAACCCTGTCTTTTTATTTAGCACATATTATGTAGGTACAAATATATATGTAACTGGAACCTACTGTGTAAACCGAAAGTAACGTTACCTGAGGCATATAGAGTATATTTCCTTTTAACGTGGTTCAAACGGTAAATGTTTTTTTTGTTTTGACCATGTATACTCAATTTAACTAATTTTAACTTCTTTGTGCCCTTTAGTGTATTTTAGTAAATACATTTTAACATGGTTCAAATTTCAAATGGTATTTTTTGTTTTGTTTTGACCATGTATATTCAATTCAGCTAATCTTAACTTCTTTGTGCCCTTTAGCGGGTTTTAGTATATAATTTATATATTTGATAAGTAATTTGGTTCTTATAGTAAAAATCAACACTGTATTCCAATCATATTATTTTTAATTTTTTTTTTTTGGTATAAACCTGGACATTTAATGTAAATAATAATTACACCTATTTTATCATCATCTTTAAATTTGATATTTCGGATAGGGATATCTATTAATCTTTTTTATAATAAACATTTTAAAAAAAAAAAGGTAATGAGTTTTATTTATGAGGTACTGGAATGCCAATTTTTCTACAATTTTATTTAGGTTTCTTCAAATTTTCCTGAGACTAACAGCCTTCTTAAAAACTTGGAGTGGCGCCCACTACAAAAATAATTATAAATAATTATTCTTGTTATTTTTTTTAATTCACCAAGCCAGTCACCCATAGTGCCACCAGACGAACAGCTGCCGGAGCTAAACACTATATCTTTCCTTCAGGAAAATATAGGGTACAAGTTCCAAAGCATGATTTTTTTATAATGTTCGGGCTCAAGTTCTCCAATATCTGCATTTTCAATACGCAAAGAGTGGCATAATTTTACTTTGAACTCGGTTATGGACAATTTTTCCATGGCAACTTCTTTATAGACCAATAAAGCATTTACGATAGCGGAACCTAATAGTAATTCAGTGGCAAGCTTCCTGTGTCTGCGTAAGCAGTGAGAATATGGTTTGACTTGGTCAGACAAATCGATGTATGACTTAGCTAAATTATAATTGACTATTGCTTCTGGTTTTTCTACTGAACCCCCTCTTTGCGGTACTTCTTTTGTGTTATCTTTATGCAGTATAGTTAGCATAAGCATATCTCGTTTGTCACGCCTTTTCATAACCATTATTCCGGAGTCACTTTCTTTAGCGTAGATTTCTTTTGGTTTTAATTTTTTTTTAATAACTTCGTTTGGGTTATATTTGCAATTGTTGCCAACAAGGTGTTTTCCGTTTTAGTTAATTTAGTTACCAAGAGACGCTTCTTTAGAGATAAACTATTGGTCACGTTCACCAGAATAAAACACGTTTAATGAAGTTTGCGCTTCGTTTGCGATTAATATGTCAAACAATTGATAATCTGGTGAAAGATTGTGTTTTGTGTCAACATGCTGAACGGTATTATGTCAAAGAGCCATACTGAAAGAAGAAGAAATATAACCTATAATATAAACCAGAGTTGTCTCGTGGTAGTCGTGGTTGTCTCTGAATGAACATTTAATAAAGAGTTTAGAAATTGTGTGTGAAAAATTTTGTTTTGAAATCATGGACGAATTTGATATTGCAAGAATTGTTCATGCAGCAATCGATTTGGCGGAACCTTTAGTGGATATAGGAAACTTTTTTCCAGTTGAACGAGCAGAGATTGTTAGAAATTAAAACTATTACGAAGAAACTATTCACAATTATTCAGACATCCAATTCCGGGAACATTTTCGTATGTCAAGAGAAACCTTTGAGGTAATAAATAATTGTTTAGAAAATAATTTTTGTAATATCAATGTATTTTGTTTGTAGGTTTTGTTAGGACAGTTACAACAGTTTGTCGTAAATGAAATTGCACAAGTGCCATTGAAAAAAAATAATTATTTACGTTGTGGACAATCAGTAAACAAGACAGTTTTCTCTGTGTTGGGGATCGTTTTGGTTTTGCGAAAATCACAGCACATTTAATATTTTTTGAAATAGTGCAATACCTTGGGAGACTAAGTTATACTTATGTACATGTACAGACAGTCAATATATTTCAAAACTGGTCTAATGGTTTTCTAGGTGTTATAGGTGCTATTGATGGATGCCACATACAAATTAAACAGCCTGAAGGAAATGCATTTGATTACTACAATAGAAAAGGTGTTAATTCAGTGATTCTGCAAGGTAAACATTTTCAGGAGGCTTTGATTATTGTTGGTATATAATTCTTATTTTAGGTGTATGTGATGATAAAGGCATATTCACAGATGTTTGCATAGGAATGCCAGGTAGAATGCATGATAGTCGTGTTTATAGTTTAAGTCCATTATCATTATACAATAGAATTGATGAATTAATTCCTAATAATTTTCATATGATTGGTGATTTAGCCTATCCATTATCTGTAAAATTAATGAAACCATACCAAGATAATGGTCATCTTACAAGAGAACAGCGAACCTATAACATAAAGTTATCATCTATAAGATCAATAGTTGAACGGGCATTTGGTTTACTGAAAGGAAAATTCCGTAGACTAAAATATTTAGATGTTTCAACCCCAGAAAATGCTTGTAAAATCATTATGGCTGCATGTGTATTGCACAATTTTATTTTACTACAAGGTAATCCTAGAGACGAATACCTATTAGGTGAAGTCAATGGAGAAAATGAAGAAGGAGGTGGAAATAATGTAAATAATGAACCAATAATTCAGGTAGCTGAAAATAAGAGAAGAGGAATTGTAAACTTATGTGCTTTATTTATAAGATTATTTTTTTTTTAAGAATTTTATTTTACAAGAATATTTTTGTACATAGTTATTGCATTTTTAAGTAGTGATCGATACTATCAATAGTCGCCCCTACTGATAAAATAATCCATACTTTTTCGATAGTATCAGACCACTATTTTTAAGAAATATAATTTTACTTTCTTAATAAGCATGCTATCCTTTTGTATAGCTTTTATTTCACTTGGTAGATTATTGTAGGTTGTTAAAGCATCTACAAAGGGATTAAACATTTGCCCAAAGTGTCAAGTTAATATTCGATTTTTGTTTATTTTGTATATTAGTTTACACTGTTAAATTTTCAATAAACTGTGTAATTTAAGCTTATTTAATTCCTTGTATATATTTGTATATTAGTTTACACTGTTTAATTTTTAATAAACTGTCTAATTTATGCTTATTTAATTCATTGTATAAGTAATTAATATTTTTAGGATTTTATTTTGTAACACTTGCATTTTATTAAAATTATTTTTATTGTACATTCTCCAGTTCGGTATTAGTGACAAATATAGTACGTTTCTGCATAGTCCAATAGGACTGATATAATGTTTTTTGTGCTTCCTGAAAAAAGATGAGTTTGGACATGTGTAGTTTTTGTAAAAAAGTCTTCAATTGTAGTGTACTATTGTTTTTGAGGACCCATATTATTTGTATTTATCCACTTATATATTTTTATCTTTGTACTGTAAAACTCTGTTTTTAATAATGTTTCCTATAAACTTAGAAAACATACTCATCAAAATACATTTTGAACCTCACACTGTGGACCTTTTATTTCAATAAATTAATCATAATACCCTTAAATATTTAGTATAGAACAATCAACTTCCCAATTGAAAATAGTTATACTAATTGTTTTAAACAGTTTTTTTTTATTAATATTAGCAGATGAATCATACTGAATGTAATTGATAATTGCACTGAAAAGTAATGTGTTGTCAGATATTTATATATTGTAACAAATTCAATCGAAAAATAATTTGTGGCCCTGATAAGGGCCGTTTGTTTTTTATTAAAATAGACTTAAATTCTATTTTGCTTTTTAAAATAACATTCCTCTCTTGCTGACTCTTTCACTAAATTTTCAAGAGCAGCTACTCGTCGAGCTTCTAACTCCAAGTGGGTGTTTCGGGATCGATACAGCCCTCTTCCCTCACGAGCCTTTTCAACTTTTTTCTTGCTTTTACTCATAGGAGTGCTACTGGTCACATTAACTGTCGGTGTAGACTGCTGAAATGATGTTGACAGTCCATATTCTTCTGTTACCGACACATAATTATTCACTTGCATATTTGATGAAGATGAGGCAGTGGCAGGAGGAAATGACAATGCAGTGACAGGAGGAAAAGGTAATGCAGTGACAGGCGGAATTGACGATGCAGGGGGAAGTGACAATAATATTACCCCATGATTAATAGTTCTATCATCAACAAATATTTCCTTGAACATTTGGTAATATTCCCATACAATTCGCCCTTGTCCTGTTTTTGTTTTTTTTATTGTTATCTTTTATAGTTTTATAATGATGTTTTAAATTTCGAATTTTGCTGTCCAAATCATCTTCTGTCCTTTTTTCAAAAAAATTTCTTTTATTTTTGACCAAATAATTTTTTTTATAGTTGGGTTACGATAATCACTAATTCTCTTCCCATATTCAGAAATTAGTAATTTCGTATTTTCTGAATTCCATGAGAATTTTTTTTCTTTGACTTCTGTAAAATAGTGAGATTTTTAATTAAGTTTGATATAAAATTAAGCAATACACACCTGAAGTAATTTCTTTAGATTCCCTGCATGGTCGAATTTCTAATGAATTTGAATTTTCTTCAATATAATTCCGAAAATAACTTTCATCTAACCTCAAAGAACAACATTTAAGTATACACTATAATAAAAAAATATTTTCTTAAATTTACCTTCTAACATGCCGTGAACTTGTTCATTTTCTGTGATTGTATAAATAAAATCTTCAAATACATACTCGATTGCATATTCAAATTCAAACGTTGCCTCCATAATCACTGGTATATCAAACGTGTTTACAAGAGCAAGCGAAGATATTTAATGCTTTAAAAAATGGCGACCGCTTTGCAAACAGGTTTGACGTCAGGGTCTAGTTCAGCAGAAAAAAGCGCAAGCGGATTGCCTATGTTTGCATCTGGTGAACGCGATCATTGTTAAAATGTATGACATATTTTGAATCCACATATAAAAAATTCATGGTATTTATTAAATAATTTGTTGTGAATTATAAATAGCTCTTTATTTTGAGAATTGTGTGAACAAATTTTACACCAAAAAATATTAGGCGATAATTTTGGTTTTATTTATAAAATCTGGAATGTATGGAGATGAGAAATCCCATTTTGTTTTAAAATTGTATAACCCTAGCTGTATAAACAACCATATATGATCCGACTCGGCTTGATATTTCAAATAAAAAACGTGGTAGCTCTTGAAACAGGCATCTGTAATAATTGGCATTATTATTAATTGAAAAATCTAAAGAATTTACCAAAAATTCTAAACAAGTATTTAATGTTTAAATTAAATAATTAAAAAGACACTTATGACAATGAAACAAACCTTCATTTTATTAATTTACATTGAACGTGACATTGTAAAATACAATCAACAGTCACATAAATTTTGGTTTATATAGAAAGGATCACTTGGGGGAAACGCTCAGTCGGGTTCGGACTAAGGTCCAGAACTTTCGCCCCTCGGGCGAAACCCTGTTTTTTTTTTATTGTAAAGTAATGTGTAAAGTTTTTGTGTACGATGTGAATTATGGGTAAATATTTTTAACTTAATTTTGTTTAATAATAATTGATTAATTGATTTACATATAAATGCCAATTTTACATTTTCGTCCCGAATTATATTTTATGCTTATCTTTATTACTATTAGTTATAGTGCATTTTTCTCTAAATGGAATTTTATTCATTTTTTTCTGAAGACTATTTGTCAAGTTTTTTATTTATTGTTAATATACATTTGTTAATGTTTTAATACTTATTATTAATCTCTCCTCCTTTCCCAAACCAGCAAAATACTCCGAGCATTTGAGAAGCCTCGGCGTTTCTATTCCCTTAGGACTAAAAGAGTCTAAAACTAGTTGCCAAGAACCGCTCGACATATGCTATTAAGGGATGTTTTTTTGTATTTTATTATTTTTTCTTTATTATTTTTTTTGCCACTGGCGAATGGATGTTCCTTAAGGACTCCAGGACCCTTTGGCTGGTGACCTCGCTGCCCTAATCCCTTAATAGTATATTAACAACAGTAGCTAAAGACCTATCAGTAGTTACAATTGGTCTTTAGGTAAACTGGTTGTTACATTTGGTGACGAGCGTTGGTCTTTAGGACTAACTGGTTGTTACATTTGGTGACAAGCGGTGTTTTTTGATAGTATTTGACTGGTTGGAAGGAAAAGGGAAAATTTGTTATTAAAGATAAGGATAAGGAGATATATCAATTTTTTTACAGACATTTTTTTTAAATTTTGTAATTTTTTTGGAGAGGACAAGTGCCTTTTAATAAACTAAATTGAGTAGATACAGAAATCAAGTGATAAATGCAAATTTCATTTTATTAAATAAATTAGCGAACCTGAATTGATAAAAAACAAAGATAAATAGATGATAATTTAATATAATGTTTTAACTAAGTAGTTGTTTAAACAAAACATAGACATTGAAAATAATTGTAACAATAAACATTAGGGTCAAGTCGAAAATAGTATACAATTTTATTTATAATATTATATTTCTTTGTGTACAAAAAGTCATCATTTCAATAAAGAGAAAATTATTCAAAAGGAGAATTTTAATTTATTTTAAAATAACTATGATGTTAAATAAGAATTGCGAAGGGAAAATATTTAAATAGGTTGATGATGTATAAGTATATCTAGTTTAGATGATAAAGAATTTAAAGGTAAATATTGTCACTATTTACATAAAAAATTGACATTGAACTATAATGAACTATAAATATGATATTACATTTTCGCAAAGTATTTATTTCAATGTGCATTGCTATCAGTTGTCGTAGGTCAGTTATATAGGTAAAGTTAGTTCAGCGACGTACAGCGTTAATGAAAAATTGGCATTTTTAAATAATTTTTTTTTCAGAAGTATATGGGATTTTAAGGTTTAAATTTTGTGAATTAAAAATAATAATATAGATATACAGTGTTTTAGATTAAAGATGTTTACTAGGCCATCAGCAATAGAGTTTGAGGAGAAAGAGAACGTGTTCTACATGAACGAGAAAGAAAGAAAAGGCGTACAAGTGCGAGATGTGCGAATGAGCACATCTTAAGATGATTTAAAGAGGTTTGGACTGCCCAAAAGAGGCAGAGCAAAAATTAATATGTAAAGTGATTATATAGTAATATGTGAATATTGTATTACAGATATGCGACGAGGAATTCCAGGAGCTCCAGGCAAAAAACAGGAAGAAAAGAAGAAAGTTTGGGGACATTCGATCGAGGTACAATGCCGATCAACCCCCAAGCAGTGTCCACGACAGGACAAAACTAGAGGAGAGGTTGTCACGTCACGGTGTGAAGGGATAAGCTCTAAGGACCTTTTCCCCAGACTGTGATGGTGACAAATTTAGGTAAATAGATTGGAGGGAGTTTGGGGTCACATATGGATCGACGCAGTTTCCGACCAGCCCTAAACAACGCCCTTTGATGTCAGGACAAGATGTCCACGAGAGAAAAATTGGATTCAGACCGCTCTATATCAGGGAGCAACGCCGAGATTTTAGGAGCCATTCCGCTCTATCAAGAAGCAACGCCGATTTTATAGGAGAATGCCGCTCTACCAGGGGGCAACGACAAGTAATTAGGAGAACGCCGCTCTACCAGGGAGCAATAACGATTTTTTAGGAGCCAGATCGCTCAACCAAGAAGCAACGCCGCTCTACCAGAGAGCTACGCCGCTATGCCAGGCGCCACGACGCGCCACCAGATGAGAAAATTGCGATAGAAACAGAAACGTTTCAAAGTATGGAGATGCAGAATTTCAAGCGAAATCGAAAGAAGAGTAAGAAGAAAAGGAAATATAATATCAACAGGTGGTAAAAATATATATAAAGTATATAGGTAAAGTAGGGTATTAATCATATATTTTAAATTCAACAGATTAGAAGTAGAAAATATTACAATATAGGAAATTTCAAAAGAAGTAGTATAGAATTAATGACATAAAAATTATTTTAAAAGGGTAATTTATTGGATTTATTGGATAAGAATTATTTAAAAAGGGTATTTTATTGGGTTTTATTAGGTGTAGACAACTATTTAATCTACGCTTATGTGCATTTAACAAAAGTATGTTTTATTCTTAGAGACATATGTTGTTTATTTTTAATGGCCAGGAAATAAATAAAAGTATTGTTTCTGTAATAAAACATACTAGCTTTGATTGTTGATTCGTTTCGAAAACAAAAATGGGGAGAAATACAAATTTATAAAATCTTAGTGGGATTAATTTTGAAATAAAATAAGAACTGCATAAATTTGTAAGTCTCAGAGAATTAGAAAATGCTACCTACTCAAAAAAAATATATTCTAGTTACAATGTTTTGAAATTTAATATTCATAGTAAATATAAATAATTGCGAGATAGAGATTTAAAAATAAATAACGTTTTCTAGTTCAATAATAAAAAAATAATTTTGGTATATTATAAAACATATTTGTTTTCGTAACTATAAATGTGCTTTTGGGATAATTAAGGAAATTTGTATAAAAGATTTGTTTTTTTTGTTGGAAAACCTGAAATGTAAATAATATTTTTGTCATAGGATAATCAAAAGACGTTGCCACTGCACAAGAAGAAGAAAAAGAAAAAAGAAGAAGGAAAAGAAGAAAGAAGAAGAGGTCAACACCGTACTACCTTTGCCAGAGTCACCATCAGCACCGTTTCCAGGACGATCACGAAGTCCAAATCGTGATAGTTATCAAAATCCAGGACCGTACCAAGGGAACCCAGAGTTCCACGATTCCACGATCCACGGCAGAGAATTGGCCGAATTCCAGGACTCCAGAATCCAAGGCTACAAAGAGACTGTTCCATCCAAATCCGCCAACCAGTACCACCAAGCTCTCAGAGGGCATGAGTTATACCGCCAATGGAGCTTGACATGATGTTGGGTCCATTTTGAGTCTGTGGGAGCCAAATCCACAGCAGGAAGAACATGGAGTCAAATGCGGAAAAAAGGGACCAAATAATTCATATGGAAGGGACTAAGGTTCAATGAAAGAGGCCATTCCCAGTAATGAGTCAATAGGGACCACCAGTAGCAGCCGTGTACAGCAGCCATGTACACTACCAGTCTCAGAGTAACAAAAGAGAGAAGCAGTCCCGAGCAAATAGTCAACCAGAGAGTCCAAAGCCAAAGTCTATTGAAAAATTGATAGACTACCGTAGCAGAAAGAACCCGTAACCTCAGCCAAAAGGGTTACCAGGTTTAGCAGCCCAAGGACCAAACCAGATCGGGAAGGGACCATTCCAGGAAAGTCAAGGATCAGGGGATGATGAGAGGTGACAGCCAGAGAGGAAAGGGTAGTTACGGTCAGCCAATTAAGAAGACCAAAGAAGATACAACTTGTGCAGTGAAGCAAGCGTGAGGTTATCATATTATTGTAGATTGTTTTAAAAATTTTTGTAAATTATTTACATTAAGGGTTTTAAAAAGAATTGAACAAGTAGTTCAATTTTTTTTCTGTCGGGGGAATAATGTAATAATTGGCATTATTATTAATTGAAAAATCTAAAGAATTTACCAAAAATTCTAAACAAGTATTTAATGTTTAAATTAAATAATTAAAAAGACACTTATGACAATGAAACAAACCTTCATTTTATTAATTTACATTGAACGTGACATTGTAAAATACAATCAACAGTCACATAAATTTTGGTTTATATAGAAAGGATCACTTGGGGGAAACGCTCAGTCGGGTTCGGACTAAGGTCCAGAACTTTCGCCCCTCGGGCGAAACCCTGTTTTTTTTTTATTGTAAAGTAATGTGTAAAGTTTTTGTGTACGATGTGAATTATGGGTAAATATTTTTAACTTAATTTTGTTTAATAATAATTGATTAATTGATTTACATATAAATGCCAATTTTACATTTTCGTCCCGAATTATATTTTATGCTTATCTTTATTACTATTAGTTATAGTGCATTTTTCTCTCAATGGAATTTTATTCATTTTTTTCTGAAGACTATTTGTCAAGTTTTTTATTTATTGTTAATATACATTTGTTAATGTTTTAATACTTATTATTAATCTCTCCTCCTTTCCCAAACCAGCAAAATACTCCGAGCATTTGAGAAGCCTCGGCGTTTCTATTCCCTTAGGACTAAAAGAGTCTAAAACTAGTTGCCAAGAACCGCTCGACATATGCTATTAAGGGATGTTTTTTTGTATTTTATTATTTTTTCTTTATTATTTTTTTTGCCACTGGCGAATGGATGTTCCTTAAGGACTCCAGGACCCTTTGGCTGGTGACCTCGCTGCCCTAATCCCTTAATAGTATATTAACAACAGTAGCTAAAGACCTATCAGTAGTTACAATTGGTCTTTAGGTAAACTGGTTGTTACATTTGGTGACGAGCGTTGGTCTTTAGGATTAACTGGTTGTTACACATCAATAGCCTTTGAAGAGGTCTTTATTGCCTTTTATTACTGATATATTTATGAAATTGAAGCATATAATTTTTAGTAGACTTTCTGTTTCTGATTTAACCTTAAAAAGGAGTAACTTTTCTGATTAAAAGAGCAAATCGACGGCTTAATCTTCGAACAAGCCAACTCCTCTCACACTTAATTTTCAATAGGCACTTAAAACTGTCCTAACGGTTTATAATCGTACTAGTATTTAATTTCTTAGTCGTAATTTTTCTTCTTTATGTTTATCATTATAACAAATTCAAAAATATTATGTTTCTTTGAATAGATTTTTTTATTTTGGCTTTTTTTGTGGATTCATTTACTTATTTTTAAATCGGAAGTTAGCCTAATTTCTGGTAAAGTAACTACTTACTAATTAGGCTATAATATGCTAATATGACAAGTAACCCAAAATGTAACTTTATTTAGACGTGAAAATATCGGCCCTAAACATGATAAAGTTAAAGTTATTAAAATTAAAACTAAATTTTATAGAATAAATAAAACGTTCTATTTTATTAAAAAACTAACATTATAACTTGTTTTAACAACTTATTAGTTATGTGGTAAATTATCGTAATATGAATGATAATCAAAAGGTATAGTTATTTTCAGCTCCTGAAGATCATTAAATTTTAGGCAATTTAATGGCAACCTATTGGAATGGAGAGTGGGTAAATTATCAAATTGTCTTGGTAGAAGCAATTCACGGCGTTGTGGAAGTAGCTTCCATTCGTCTCCAAACCTTAGTTTATAACAAACGCTTCCATTTGGTGAATATTGAAGAGCTCTGTATTCATTTACCTAAAACCCATGTAAAAAAATAAATAAGAAAAGTACAATATTAGCGATTGTAAAATTTTACCTTTGGGTCACCTTTCATTTTTCCAGGTCGAATAGATTTGAGGAATTTGACATCAGTATGAGATTTAAAGAGCTGATGTGTTAGATATTCCACATTATAAGACCTCAGATTTTTACGAGCTCTTCGACATATAGTAATATATTCCGCAGACACATGGATTATTTTGTTTCGAAGTCTTCTTTCAATTGAGGCATGCATGGAATCTACCTCCATTTGTGTGTGTCCTACTTCTAGATACTTTTGTTTAATAATGACATCGTTAATCATAGCCACATTATAATTTTCTTATCCCTGTCTTTGGGGATTAGTGGAAGAACTTTATGTACAAGAAGGTGTGCAACAACTGAAGCAAATTATTCAGCTGTAACGCCACTTCGGTCTCATTCCATAGAAAACAGTAAGTTTCTTTAGGTTTTAAATTAAAGACACAAAAATTATGAATATTTAGTTTCGATTTGTAATATAATGAAGATACGTAAGATTTCGGAGCTGACAAGAGAGCTTGGACGTCAACAGCAAATACATATTCCCTCACTATTTTTATCGTTGTCTTTTTCAGAAAAGTAACTTTTTGTGTTTAGAAAGCTTGTTTAGCTAATTTCACAGTGTAAATATAAAAAGTACAACATATTTTGCAATTTTTTCCTAAGATAAAATCGAGGAAATCGTATTTTTAGTATTTTGGGCCGTAAGCCCGCCCCAATGGTTTTATAAATTTTGAAAATAATACATTTACGTAACTAGTAAAGCAACTTTTTGAATCTTGCGGTCATATTGTAGTAAAAGTTACGCTTTATGCAATGGCACCAATATATCGTTTTTTAAAAATAGTGCCCTTCTACAAGGTCTAATTTTGGATTACCTCCGGTTTTAGAAACTACAAGATATTAGTTTCTAATTCATTAACAATTCAGCTTGTGACACTTAGCCTCCTACAGAATTCGTTTCTAGAGCGTTTTTGTTACAAATACCACCATACTATATCGAATAGCTAGAAAACACTTTAATAAAAACGTTTTAGCGAGACGCGATAGTAGCTAGATTTAATCTAAAACTGTTTCAACCCTCACAGTCGGCACTGCACGCGGTTACTCCTTCTTTCAGGAACGGAAGTTATAAATTTGAACGTGTATCGTACCTTCCCATGTATTAAACCTCCCTAGTCTCCTCTACATACATTATATTTTCATTTAATAAGAAAAATCAAGTTAATTCTAAAAATACGAACTTTAAATGTCACAATACTGTAATAAAATTATTGCAATAACAAGACTAACAAAATAAATTATTCATTATTTTTAATAACCATCACTTGCTTCATTTTATCAATTGATAATCTTGTTCGTCTTTCAGATAATATCTGGCTGGTTTTAGAAAAAAATCTTTCACAGAGTACTGATGTAGATACAGCTCCAAATTTCTAACTAACCATTTTACAGAGGTTTGGAAAATTATGTTTATTGATTTTCCATTAATTCAATGCATGTATTTCGCGATTTAACAGAGAATCTTCCAGAAATATTTGTATTTCTATTAAAGCCTTAGAACGGCTGTTTCCACCTACAGGTTAAAACAAGGAAGCTAGCTTATCGAAATCACTCCAAATTGAAATGTATCAGGTAAATCATCAGTTTGTTGCTGGGACTGAAAAACAGACTGTTTTCTTAACTGTGCCTTTCTAAAAAGCCTATAAATGTTTTGGCTTTTCGCTAACTTGTTCGTTAGAGAAGCCGATATTTTTAAATCTCGGGTCCAAAAATATTAAAACTATCAAAGTACTCATTTCTAAATTTTGTTGGATATAACGGTAATTCTATGGAAATATTAGTTACAGTTGCAAATGTTCATAGACGGAAATTAATTTATGGAATAAATTAATGGGAATTTTAGTGACTTCGTCACAACCTGAATTATTGGTTCATTATTTACATTATTTCCACCGCCTTCTTCATTTTCTCCATTGTCTTCGTTTCTAGGATTACCTTGTAGTAAAATAAAATTGTGCAATACACATGCAGCCATAATGATTCTACTAGCATTTTCTGGGGTTGAAACATCTAAATATTTTAGTCTACGGAATTTTCCTTTCAGTAAACCAAATGCCCGTTTAATTATTGATATTGTAACACGAGTGTGGGTTGAAACTATTTATTTAATTAAAATACAAAAAATAACTAACCGAACGCGTAAACTATTTACAATTATTACTATTTACAATTGAAACGTTGATCCGCCACGCGCTGACCGGCTTTCTATCTTCCACTCCCAATTGACAGTGTCGTATCATCAACAAACTATGGTAACCGCTTCCATGACCGTTCTCGATCATTCTTCACACTTTCTTCCAGTCTCTGTCAGCCTGCCCGATTGTAGGTTGGGTTTCCTGTCACCTTGACGGTTCGTTGTCTCGTACTGTTGTGGCAAACCCTGGCACTGTCTCGTCCGTAGAGCCAAACCGTTTCAATATTATAGATGATAACTTTATGTTATAGGTTCGCTGTTCTCTTGTAAGATGACCATTATCTTGGTATGGTTTCATTAATTTTACGGATAATGGTTAGGCTGAATCACCAATTATATGAGAATTATTTGGAATTAATTCGTCAATTCTATTATATAATAGATTTAACCTATAAACGCGACTATCATGTATTCTACCTGGCATTTCTATGCAAACATCTGTGAATCTGCCTTTATCATCACATATACCTAAATTATGAATTATATACTAACAATAATAAAAGCCTCCTGAAAATGTTTACCATGCAGAATCACTGAATTAACACCTTTTCTATTGTAGTAATCAAATGCATTTTCTTCAGGCTGTTTAATTTGTATGTGGCACCCATCAATAGCACCTATAACACCTGGAAAGCCATTAGACGGGTTTTGAAATATATTGGCTGTCTGTACATGCTGCTCTAAGTTTTGCCACCGTATGTAAGTATAACTTAGTCTCCCAAGGTATTGCACTATTTGAAAAAATATTAAATGTGCTGTGCTTTTCGCAAAATCAAAACGATCCCCAACAGAGAGGAAACTGTCTTGTGTGCTGATTGTCCACAACGTAAATAATAATTTTTTTCTCAATGGTTATTGTGCAATTTCATTTACGACAAACTGTTGCAACTGTCCTAACAAAACCTACAAATAAAATACATTGATATTACAAAAATTATTTTCTAAACAATTGTGTTTTACCTCAAAGGTTTCTCTTGACATACGAAAATTTTCCCGGAATTGGATGTCTGAATAATTGGGAATAGTTTCTTCGTAATAGTTTTCATTTCTAACAATCTCTGGTCGTTCAACTGGAAAAAAGTTTCCTATATTCAGTAAAGGTTCCGCCAAATCAATTGCTGCATGAACAGTTCTTGCAATTCAAATTCGCCCATGATTTTAAAACAAAATTTTCCACTCACAGTTTTTAAACTCTTATCATTAAATGTTTATATTATATTAGAAAATAAAACAACTTCAAATCAATTCCACATATATATATATATATATATATATATATATATATATATATATATATAATTATTATTCAAGGCGACCGGTTTTGGCTATAATGCCATTTTCAAGCCTATAACAAGTTAGATAGAAGTTAACAAAGTTGGTAAAATATTAAACCAGACATACATACCTAAGTTCTTAAGTGGTTTCTAAATAAAATATAATGAAACAATTGTAGATCTACTAAATCTACTGTATAACATATGAGGTGCAAAAAAGTAGCATTGAACTTAATGAGTAATGTTTAAAGTGGGATTAAAAATTAAACTTAGTGATAAAAATATTATTAAAATAATTATATACGTGAAGAGAAGGTAGAAGCCCCAAGAGTGAGGTGATCGATTATACTAGAAAGTATAGATGTTGTGGAAAAGCACTTTCCTTTTTCCGTTCCAGCTTTTACATATTGTAATATATATTGAAATGGTTTGTCGTTAGCAACGTTCCTTTTTTAAAGATTCATTTCAAATTTGAATTTGACATTTCTTCTTTCTCAAAGCGATTACCAGATAATCTGGGTGATATTTAACTTTCATTGCTATTAGATCGTTTGTTCCTATTCTTTGTAGGACATTGGATGAAAACGTGACAATATGTTTAATTTTGTTTTCAATGTTTTTTGGCATAACCTGTATCAGTCTTTTTTCAGCAAGGCGTTTTTGATAAATAACGCACCTATTTATGTCAAATGTTCCTTTTCGAAGAATTCTGCCCACTACAAAAGGTGGTGTCACGCCAGCCAGTACGATCATATTCTGCTGGCCTACTCACTTTTTTCTAAATATTTAATTTTTTTACTGGAATAAATAATGTAATAATTTTTGTGTCAGCCTAAATTGGTGTAATCGCCACTTTTCCCCTACTCAATAGCCTTGTGTATATCAGGATCCGAAATTTTATTAATATTACTCTAATTTTTGTAGAATTAACAAATGTAATAAAACTTTTTTTGTGTAAGCACTATTATGTCTCCCCCTTTTTCTGCAAATTATACATTGTTCTTGATATTTTATTTTGAATTAAACCAATGATCCGAATAGTTAGGTGCCCAATTGCGCCTATATGTAATTTACTAAATAAAGTAACAGTTCTAAATTATTTTTTTGTATTTTACGTTCATAAGAAACTCATTACGATACGCGATTTGCGTGTCTTAATAGCTCTATTTCGATACGTAACTTTTTATTTTTTAAGGTTGCACCACATTCCATTAAATAAATAATTATTACATTTTTCGCTTGACGGCTGTCGATTTGGACATTTCTAATGGGACTTCTTCGGTAATAGGTCATTTATAACCCCTTGAGCTGCTTTTCTTAATTCGGGTGGTGTGCAGGTTACATTTTCTTCTTGACTCATCGTAATTATTAAAAATGCAATAAAAAAATTACAATTTTGAAAAACTGTAACTGTCAGTCAAAATTGAAAATTATTTGTCAGTGGTGCTACCAACGATTCATAAATTTTGTCAAATATTTTCAGATTTAATATTATACTTTTTTTTAATTTAATGTTTAACATTAATGTAAAATAGAAAAAATAGTATATTACACTCGTTTTATAAGACCTATTGTCGCATTTTGATGTCTTATAAAACTTGTATAATAATATACTATTAACAAAGGTTGAACATTTATTTGTATAGAAATCAGACCTACAAAAAACACGTACAATAAAAATCTGCATTTATCCTTTTTCTTTTCAAGTTTTTGGCAACAGGTGATTATTTCCGCACAATAGCCTTTAGCTACAGACTGGGTTATTCAACAGTATGTGCTATTGTCAAAGAAGTGTGTGATGCAATTATTGACAAAATGTTAGGAAAGACAATGCCCCCATCCAGAGAGGAAGACTGAAGATGAATTGCCAAAGATTTTAAAAACATTTGGAATTTTCCTAATTGCTTGGGAGCTCTAGACGGGAAACAAGTGGTGATAACAGCTCCAGCTAATTCTGGCTCTCAATTTTTTAATTACAAAAAGACTTTCTCGATCGTACTGCTAGCACTTGTAGATGCGCAATATAATTTCATTACTGTTGACGTAGGATCATATGGAAAAAATAGCGATGGCGGCATTTTTGCGCATTCAAATTTAGGAAAAGCTTTAGAAAGAAGTGCCTTAAATATCCTTAATCCAACAGTATTTCCGGGTACCAACCAGGAGGCGCCTTTTGTTATAGTGGGTGATGAGGCTTTTCCTCTAAAGACAAATTTATTGAGACCCTACTCTTCAAATCAACAACGATACGACATAACAAAAAAAATTTTAATTATAGACTATCACGTGCTCGAAGATGTTTCGAAAATTCTTTCAAAAGTTTCAATTTTATGATCGGAGATTAAAATCCTCGCCAGAATATGCAGATAAGATTGTCCTAACAACTTGTATATTGCATAATTTTATCAAAGATTTTACCATTCGTTCGGAATATTTTATCACAGATACAAACTCTGTCCTCGGAACTTTACCGCAACAAGGAGGAAATGCTACAGCTACTGCATTTCAAGTTAGAGATATTTATAAAGATTATTTCAATTCTCCAATAGGAGTTGTTGACTGGCAAATGGATGCAGTTTAAAAAGTTTAGCCTGTATTATTATAACATATTAATTTTATAAGTACTTTTTTGTATCATAATATTCCTCGAATGAAATAAATAAATAAATAATTATTTATATGTCTAAATACTTTTGTTGACCAGATCTTGTCTTTAAAGTTATTATCACTATATTTACTATTTTCAAAATCATAAAGGGCCGTATTTTGCCTAACAAGTTCAATCAGCTTTTCGTCATTCATATTTAAATCATTCCTTTATAATAAATTGTATAGATCTGGTACGCATTTATGTTCACACTACCGATACCGTTTCCTGCACGTTTCAGCCTGGCCGGTAAAAATACGTTTCGAATGATATTAAACGTAAAGGACTGGAAAAGGAATGTATATGGAACGGAAGATGTGTATACACACATTACTTTACATTTAATAATATTTTATGTAAAAGGAAAGGAAGTTTTACGGAACGGAAATGGAATGTATAGTGAGAATTAACCTTAATACTTCCCCTATACAGTAGATGGAGTGAAATGTTTTAAATGAGATTCTCATAAAATTCATTTACAGTTGAAATGTTAGTTACAAGGCCCTGCATTGTGGCCCTCAATATATAGTTTTAATAAAAATATCTTAAGAAGCAGTTTTACAAAAAAAATTTATGTAAAGGAAACAAAATTTCACAAAAAATTTAACTTCATTGCATATTTCACAATACCACATTGTAATCGGTGTATTTGTAAATCCTACATACTCAAGATGAAACCAGGTTCTTTCACAATCGTCATTACATTGGATCATTGACCTGCCATCATCTATATCATTACAAATACAACAAGCGAAAAGTTCAGTGGCACCGATGTTTGTGGTAAAACACTTGCCTAACAGCTCTGGCATTACAATTTGAGAATGAAATTTCAAAGCCGTTTTACTTTCGTTTTCCCAGAAACCATGATCCGGTAGAATCATTTCCATATAAAACACTTTTGGACTCCATATAACAAAATCACAATACAGTAAGTTTGACACAAAAATTTGGACTTGATAATAGTAACTATGGTTTTTATTTAAAGTAATTTTGTTATCTATTACTACAAGACAAGAACTTTTTATGTTCACATAATCCCTAATATTTTGTCTTCTTTAACTAAAGTATATGGACATTTCACTTCCAAACATCCGCCTAAACAACATTCACAATACACTAATCTGTCAGGCGAGCACCAAACTGTGGCCACTTTTCACTCATTAAAAACCAACTTCATTTGCAACTAAAGATTCATGAGTTGTTTCCATTTGTTCTGTGTATTTTGCAACTGCATCTTTTTCATGACTTAAGCTCCAAGAAATTGCTTTGGTCCTTAATGTAATGTTCGTGGGGTAGCACACCAATTTGATATAAGGACAAAGATGGTTTCTTTGTACTTGTCCTGCAAACTGATTTAAATTATGATGCAGTTATACAGCCTGCTCTTTTTGCATACCACAGTTCAACAGCATTCTGCTTTCTGGTTGCACTGTCCATATCAATAATGGTTTGTTGATCAATATTTAAAATTATTTTTTTTGATAGTTCCATCAATTCTAAATGGCTTTTTGACATATTTATTTCTTGATATATATCATATATATATAAAAAAAAAGTAACTTTATTAGTCTTTCTTCCTGCATTTTTGTTGCGAAAGGTTCTTCTGCTCTCATCATAACAGATGTCAGACCTAAATTTGAAATAATATCTAGCATGTCCCTTCATCTGAAGACAACGGCTTTGTGTTACTTATGTTTTCAAAATCCTGGTGTTTTTCCCAATTCATTTCATGAATTGGAACCACAGGAACTTTCGCAGACGTGGAAGGCATTGGCCAAGTAGCTAAAACATCAGTGCAAGATATTAGTACTTTTTTATTATTTGCATATTCTGCTGCAAATAAAATAGCACCAACATGAATGAATACTTCGCTGTTTCCAGCCATACATGTACAATGGGCTGTTGAAATGCTTTCATCACTCGCAATTATATACCAGGTTCTTAGAGGCTTTTCACTTTTTTGTGAATGTTTCGCCTTTCCAACCAGAACAAAGAAATTGTTGAAAAGTATGGTACCAGCTTTCAAAACAAATCCCTATTCAAAATATTTATAGGCTTGTAAACTTTTCAATGCCTTCATTTGCTGTATAGTGTGGTAACTATGGGTTAATACTAAATAAGCCACAATGTCCAAAGTATTCACAGGGGGTATTCCAGTAACTGTGTATTTCAGTTGTGATTCACTAGTAGTAAATGGGTCCAAGCCACAAATCAACTTTAACTTAAGTTTATACATATAACAAAAAATGTATCCTTGAAATTGTATACTGTTACGGTCAAATTTACGTTTAGAACAAATCATTCAAATTTAGTTAATTATCAATAATACTTAATCAAATAGGGTTTCGTTATTTCGATTCAAATATTTAGATTTAATTAATTAAAGCGATTTGATTTGGCATTAACGCCATCTGTCTTGCAGGTACGGAATTCTATCCTTAAAATGAACGTTTAATTCTTTTGATCGTAAGTGTATCGTATAGAAAACAATTTATATTAAAACTAGTTTCCTCTTCTGTTAGGCTGTAAACGCTTGTTGCGATTCTGCTCTTCTATCGCAGTTTTCTGTTACCTTTTTGATCGGTGCTGCCGCCTTGTTCGTATATTTTTAAATACTAATTAATTAATTTATTTTATGATTTGGAATTAAAAATTTGGAAATTCTTTACGCCCATTTTGTAAATGTCTACGCATCAGTACAGAGACAACATTGCATATGGATTTGTTTGTGCTGATTTAATTTGGATTATTTGTGAGATTATTTTTTGAGTATTGATTGTGTTAAAAGTTTGTTTATTGCCACAAATAATTAATCATATTATATGGGATTTTATTCAAGACATTTCACATTAAGGCCGCATAAGGTCATTGGTAAGATTTCTCTTTTTTTGTTTGATTTTTCACTTGTAATAATGTTTATCGTATGGGTTATTATTTGGACTTCTTCTAAAGCAAATTTATTTGTTCTAGGCCTTTTTCTCTTTATGTATATATTCTCATTACTTTGACCTAGGCTTTATTATTATGCTTTATTGAATAAATACATAGTACATTTCATTAAATTTGGGACAAAACTGCCGAGAGATTCCTTGCTTTTGATGTCTAAAAGGCTGTTCTGGAATCTAGGATAAGTACCTGATTTGAAGCCATATCCTGCTGTTCGAGGTAGGCTCATTCCTTTTTTTTTAACCTGATTTTTGGACGAGCTGATGTCCAGTATTATGTACAGGCCGGAGTTTGCAAATAAACAATAATAATTTCAGTTCGTTGTGTATTTATATATTATTTACCATTCAATATATTTGTTTATAAAATTAGTTTAAAATAATAATTAATATTTAAATTGCGTAAATATGGAATAATTTTCACTTGAGATTTAATATAATTAAACATAATAATTTATTAAATCATAAATGTTCATAGTCTTAAGATAATTTCAGTTATTTTCACTGCAAATAAAAGGTTTTTTTTTTATTATTTATTCTTACATGCAGTATAATGTAAGAATTTAGCCAAATTCACCCTTGTAAATATGTTATACATCATTATTTAATAGAGTAATTATTATTACGTGGAGTTAGTGATTCTTTTTTATTTTTGTGGTTACAAGAACCTTTTGTATAACAAACTCTCTGATTAATAAACCAGATATTATTTCTGATTTAAATTACTTATTTGTTTCTTTGGATTGTTTATTTCTTTTTATTATAAATAGGTCAGTACATTTCACAGTTTTGGTATGCCTATGGGATGGAAAAATATGTTTTTGTTGATTTAGAGTGCGATCGGTACATTTTCTAAATTGCGTGGCGTCCAAATTGTAAGTTTTGTTGAACCGCGACCTTTGCGACTGAAGCAAGCTGGCTACCGTTCGTACTCGCTAGGAATTAGTGTTTTTCTTTTTTATACTTTTTTTTTGAGATGAGATAAAATAAAGCCTATTTTATTTTAACGTGAAAAGCCAGGTAATAATACAAACAATATTTTATACTAACCTGTCGCCTACATCTGGATATTCTATTAATAATTGTCTTAAGTATTCACTCTCCATTTTCAAAAGATTTAAGTTATATTCGCAAAATCGATTTGCAAAGAAATTTTTTTTAAAACGTATAAGTATATCAAACGAACAGTGTCAACAAATCAGCTGTTTGCTCTCAACGGCCATATTGAATTTCATTTGACAGGTTGCTGTATTGCCTTATAGGTAGAAAACCCACTGTAACCTTAAAAACGTTTAAGCGAGACCCGATCGTTGCTAGATTTAATCAGAAACTGTTTCAACCCTCACAGTTGGCATTGCACGCAGTTACGTTTTCTTTAAGGAACCGAGGTTATAAATTTGAACGTGTATCATGCGTTTCCACGTATCAAACCTCCCTAGTTTCCCCTACATACATTATAGTTTCAGGTATGGAACATTTAATAAGAAAAATAAAGTTTATTCTAAAAATACAAGTTTAAATGTCACAAAACTATAATAATGTTATTGCAATAAGACTAACAAAATAAATTATTCATTATTTTTAATAACCATCACTTGCTTCACTTTATCAATTGATAATATGGTTCGTCTTTCATATAATATCTGACAGGTTTTAGGAAAAAATTATTTCACAGAGTACTGATGTAGATACAGTTCCAAATTTCTAACGAACAATTTTACAGAGAAAACGAAACGAAAATAAACCAAAACTCAAATGTGATAGATGTAAAATGAAATAAAATGAATTAAGCTCAAAGCCAGAATATCACATAAAATACAACGATCGTTTCCCCTTCAGAAAAACAACTACTCCTTTGGCTAATACCACAACAGGCATTGAATTACATCCGAAGAAAAAACAGCAGAGATAGAAATTAATTTTCAACACTCTCTACTTTGATTTTGCTCACCAAGGAGAACATCATTCTTGGACCGGTTTCGTCCTTATTAGGACTCCTCAGCAAGAAATGTGTAGCATTTGTTAATTCCATTAGAGACTGGAATTGAGAACCTATCTATTTCTTGCTGAGATGTCCTAATAAGGACGAAACCGGTCCAAGAATGATGTTCTCCTTGGTGAGCAAAATCAAAGTAGAGAGTGTTGAAAATTAATTTCTATCTCTGCTGTTTTTCCTTCGGATGTAATTCAATGCCTGTTGTGGTATTAGCCAAAGAAGTAGTTGTTTTTCTGAAGGGGAAACGGTCGTTGTATTTTATGTGATATTCTGGCTTTGAGCTAAATTCATTTTATTTAATTTTACAGAAGTTTGAAAAATTATGTTTATTGATTTTCCATTAATTCAATGCATGTATTTCGCGATTTAAAAGAGAATCTTCCAGAAATATTTGTATTTCTATTAAAGCCTTAGAATGCTATTTCCACCTACAGGTTAAAACAAGGAAGCTAGCTTATCGAAATCACTCCAAATTGAAATGTATCAGGTAAATCATCAGTTTGTTGCTGGGACTGCGTTTTGTTGACTTTTATGACAGAACCAGCCTAACAAAGTTGCACTCGGCTAGTGTCTCACTGCTTACAGTAAAAGGTGATGACATAAGTATTTCTTCTGTGTTATCTTCGATGGTCGGTCTTGTAGCATATTGATCAATTGTCAGTTTAGCTGCTTCACCTGATCTTTTTTTATTAAATAAAATTACTCTGGTTAAAGTTATTGATGCGAGATCTCGCCAGGTTTTATACTGAACGTCATTTTGAATTTTATCCATAAGTGCTGACATTTCTTTATCTAAATACTTGGTTAAATGGACTAAATCTTCTGTTAAAGGCAAAAGTTGTTTATGATTAAATTTTTTTTCTGTAGGGTTGATAAGGCCCGAGAAGATATTTTGGAGGACCATTCCATATCCAGAAGTGTGAGAAAATTTGAAATTTTATGTAGCTCATCAAATGCCTCTTTTCTAGCTTTGGATCTCTTTGGCATGCTTGAAATTCTTGCTACTCTGATTTCATGTAACAGTTCATAGTGTCTAGCAATATTAATCATCAAATTTTGATTAATTACTCCGTGTCGATTGCGATTCGACTCTAATAAGTAATCCAAGAAGGAAATAATATTAGTTGGCATCTCCTGGAAAGGACGCTGCATATTATGATAGTTGAATAACTCAGAAATTTGTTTAGTCAAATAAGAAATTTTAACTAAAAATAAGTGTTGTAATATACGTTTCAATGATTATTAAACCATTTACTTGATTTTTGAATTTGGTCGCTTAATTCTTTATTGGATAACGCAGTCCAAATCATATGTTGTGTTTTCCTAGCCCATATTTTCTATAATTAAATAGATAAATACTGTATTTTGTCCATATTTATCATTACAAATACCTGCAATTTCTTACTAAAATTATTAAAATTTAACTGGATATTCACTTAAATTTTATTTATTAGAATATAAAATACTTGAAAAAAAATTTTTAAAAATACTTAAAATTAATATACCAATATGTACACATAAAAATAAAAACAAAGATACAAATTACAACTACAGTTAAAAGAAGTTAAAATATTATTACATATCAAGGGGCGACAAGTCGCAAAATCAAAATTTTTCAGGAGAAGACAAAAACGATTCACAAGTGCATAGAACAATCCATTTTACTCTATAATAAGACTAATATTTACCCATGTTTTACTCAAAAACTGTAATACTTCCCCTATACAGTGGATGGAGTGAAATGTTTTAAACGAAATTCTTATAAAATTAATTTGCCGTGGAAATATTAGTTATAAGGGTCTGCGTTGTGGCTCTCAATATGTAGTTTTAATAAAAATACCTTGAAAAGCAGTTTTACAAAAAAATTTTATGGAAATAAATTTCAGAAAAATCTTAAATGGAATGCATATTTCACAATACCACATTGTACTCGGTGTATTTGTAAATCCTACACAGTCAAAATGAAACCATGTTCTTTCACAATCGTTATTATTACATTGGATCATTGACCTGCCATCTATATCATTACAAATACACCAAGCGAAAAGTTCAGTGGCACCGATGTTTGTGGTAAAACACTTGCCTACCAGCTCTGGCATTACAATTTGAGAATTCGTTTTCCCAGAAACCATGATCCCGTAGAATCATTTCCATATAAAATACTTTTGGACTCCCTATAACAAAATCACAATACAGTAAGTTTGACACAAAAATTTGCATTTGGACTTGATAATAGTAACTATGGTTTTTATTTAAAGTAATTTTGTTATCTATTACTACAAGACGAGAACTTTTTATGTTCACATAATCCCTAATATTTTGTATGTCTTCGGTAACTAAAGTATATGGACATTTCACTTCCAAATATCCGCCTAAACAACATTCACAATACACTAATCTATCAGGTGAGACACCAAACTGTGGCCACTTCTCACTCACTATTAATCCAACTTAATTTGCAACAAAAGATTCATAAGTCGTTTCCAATTGTTTTGTGTATTTTGCAACTGCATATTTTTCATGACTTAAGCCCCAATAAATTGCTTTGGAAATATAATTTTCGTGGGGTAGCACACCATTTTGATGAAGGACAAAGTTGGTTTCTTTGTACTTGTCCTGCAAACTGATTTAATTTTTGATGCAGTTATCCTGCCTGCTCTTTGGGCATACCACAGTTCAACAGCTTTCTACTTTCTGATTGCACTCTCGATATCAACAATGGTTTGTTGATTAATATTTAAAATAATGTTTTTTTGATAGTTCCATCAATTCTAAATGGCTTTTTGACATATTTATTTTTTGATATATATTAAAAATTAAAGGCAACTTTTTTAGTCTTTCTTGTTGTTTTGTTGCGTACCGTTCTTCTGCTTGTATCATAACATGTCAGACCTAAATTTGAAATATTATCTTTAACTTCATCTGAAGACAACGGCTTTGCGTTACTTATGCTTTCAAAATCCTGGTGTTTTCCTCAATTCATTTCATGAATTGGAACCACAGATACTTTCGCAGACGTGGAAGGCAAGGGCCAAGTAGCTAAAATATCAGTGCAAGATATTAGTACTTTTTTATTATTTGCATATTCTGCTGCAAATAAAATAGCACCAACATGACTGCATACTTCGCTGTTTCCAGCCATACATGTACAATGGGCTGTTAAAATGCTTCCATCACTCACAATTATATTTCAGGCTTTTCACTTTTTTGTGAATGTTTCACCAGAACAAAGAAATTGTTGAAATGTTTGGTACCAGCTTTCAAAACAAATCCCGATTCAAAATTTGTATAGGCTTGTAAACTTTTCAATGCCTTCATTTGCTGTATAATGTAGTAACTATGGGTTAATAATAAATAAGCCACAATGTCCAAAGTATTCACAGGGGGGATTCCAGGGACTATGTAATCCAGTTGTGATTCACTAGTAGTAAATGGGTACAAGCCACAAATCAACTTTAACTTAAGTTTATACCTATAACAAAAAATGTATCCTTGAAATTGTATGTAAACAATATTTTATACTAACCTGTCGCCTATATCTGGATATTCTATTAACAATTTTCTTCAGTATTCACTCTCCATTTTCAAAAGATTGAAGTTATATTCGCAAAATCGATTTTTAAAAACAATTTTTTTTTTTTTTATAAACGTATAAGTATAACAAACAAACAGTGTCAACAAATCAACTGTTTGCCCTCAACGGCCACATTGAATTTCATTTGACAGGTTGCTGGATTGCCTTATAAGTAGAAGACACACTTTAACCTCAAAAACGTTTAAGCGAGACGCGATCGTTGCTAGATTTAATCAGAAACTGTTTCAACCCCCACAGTCGGCACTACACGCGATTACGTCTTCTTTAAGGAACCGAGGTTAGAAATTTGAACATGTATCATGCGTTCCCACGTATCAAACCTCCCTAGTTTCCCCTACATACATTATATTTTCAGGTCTGTAACATTTAATAAGAAAAATAAAGTTTATTCTAAAAATACAAGTTTAAATGTCACTAAACTATAATAAAATTATTGCAATTGTAACAGCCACAACGCGTTACAATGTATGGTGGATTGTCGATCGCAATCTTTTGACTATCGGGTCACTCATGTGGAGACGGGAGTGGGTTAATTTCTAGAAAAATTGATCGATTCTTCTTGGGCGCCAGTTGACTTCAATTCCCCCTTTATTCAGAACCAAATTTACCGTGCAAGTCAACAAAGTCAGGTAAAGAAAAGGACAAACTCCAAAAATACACCGATTTATTAGAAAAGTTGAAAGTGTGCACAAAACAAAAGTAAGTAATCACCAGCCAGGTAACCAAACCAAATGAGGTTGGTAACCTACAAATTATAACCGCAAAAAATATCCTTAAAAAAAAAAGAAAATATCCGACATCAAGATATTTAAGTATCAAAATATTAAAGTAACTTAAAATATTCAAGTATCAAAATATAGGTACATATACCCAAGTAAAATCCCAGGGAACAATAGCCCCACACTGCGCATGAGCAGGATATATCTTACAATAAGTATTCTCCCCCCGTTAAACAGAATGAATAACAATAAAAAAAATCAAAATCCAAGAGAAACTGACTCCAGTCTGTACCGAATATCAAACGGCGAGACCCAACTGCAGTATTAATCAAATACTGGCTTCAACAATAATAACCCACCAGACTACAGTCAAGTTCCCTTGAATAATACACCAAAAATAATATGTAGGATATAAGATATTATAAACAAAGCATAGATCACACCATGCCGAAGGAAATCCATAACTCTCCAGCCATAACTAATTCTGAAGAAGGTAACAGAGGAAATCCCTCGCTTTTCTGCAACCACAGTTGCATAGTTACAAAAATTACAAGCTCTACCAAAGAGGAGTTGGTCGACGTGGTGGTGGGGTGGTCGTCCCTAAAATTAGCCAAGAAAACCGTGTCAGGATAGATCTGGCTAGTTCAAAATAAAATGAACAATTTTTCTAATCTCTGAACCTTTTCCCAAAATTAAAATTTACTTACTAAGTTTCACAGCCCTACAAGCTATCAAAATTACTTTAAAAAAAGGCAAAACTAGTATCAAATAAAACACCCAGATTGCCCAAAACACTATTCTAACATGACTTGCTTTATAATAAAAGAGAACCGACGCGGCATCATGGAGAAAAAAAAAAGAAAAACTTACCTTTTTATCGAAAAAAGGGAAAACGAAATATTTCCTAAAGGTCCAAGCAGGTGGAGCGTATACGGCGGGAGATGCCAAGATGGGCCACGATAGCCCCCCAATCCAATTATCCGCACAGCGTCGTAAGACAAATGGCTGCCACAAGTTCCACACTTTCCAATAAAACTCTCCGAACAATTTCCAGCCACAAAATATGCCTCACTGTTTGAAAATCCACAAATAAATCCCCTTACACGAGGGATGGCGCAAAAGCCACACAATTAGTAATTTTCGAAGGATTGGAAGTATCTCTCGGTATTTTTTCCACGTTGCTACTTCGACACACTCAAAAACCTTTTTTTTTTTTCAAAAACTCAGGTACCTTCGAGAACTCAATCGAAGAAATTAGTTCTGAACCAATAAGATGACCGAAACGCAGTCACTTGATCTTTTCTGACCAATCGCCAGAACATCGATAACAAGGATTCCTATATCATCGACTCTTCGTCCAATAGAAATCCAAGCAAAACCACAGAATGAACGCAAAACGAACGTATCGGGGCGTCCCTTATATTAAAACCTTAAATCAACCCCAACACAAAAGATACCATTTGTATATCCAATATCAATAAGACACAATTACAAACTACGCACACAAACTTATTCCTAAGCCACCTTACTCTATTTACAAATAAACACGACAGAGTAGTTCCATCGAACAGGGTACTCTAGAATCGGATCGCATCGACCGAAACTGCACTGTCAAACGCGACTTTTACTGACCGCTGACAGTTATCGTTTAATGAAATGACAGTGACATAATTAAATCCAAAATCAAAATATTACATTTACTTTACAACTTAACTAACATAAAGGCCATTAAAATGTCTGGAAGCAAGAAGAAATGATATATGCAACTGATCGGAATTTGAAATATTAGAATAAGACCTTTGAAAAGTCGAAAATTGAATGATATGAGACGATATACCTAGGAATCGAGAACGAACTTGACAAGACAGATGAATTTGGACACAAAAATGTATTCAAATTGGATTTCGGCGGAGATAAACTCGTTTCTTTTACCAGGTAAGTAAAAAGGAAAAACTAAAAGACAAAAGAAATATCGAGGCACCGATAATCATGGGTATAACTATATTTTAGGTAAGGAGAAAATACTGTAAAGAAAATATAAGAAAACAAACAGGCTAGCAGTAGATACCGAAAGGTAGGAATAAAGAAAAAGTGAGGGCACACGGGTACACACTTAATAATACAGGGTGATAACAAATGAGACCTTAGAATAAGGGTTAGCACGCCAAATTCATTCGCCGGACTGACCAGTCGAGTAAAAGGAATAAGAAAAACAAGAAAGAGATAAGGACAAGGTAAAATTATATATAGTTACTAAAATATAGTCACGAATAAACGTAGGGGTAGAAAGTGAGCAAAAGTGATACAAAAAGGTATAAAAAAAAGAGATATGTGTTAAAGCGAGAATTGGACCGTTACACAATAAGACTAACAAAATAAATTATTCATTATTTTTAATAACCACTTGCTTTACTTTATCAATTGATAATATGGTTCGTCTTTCAGATAATATCTGACTGGTTTTAGAAAAAAATTCTTTTACATAGTACTGATGTAGACACAGTTCCAAATTTTTAACGAACTATTTTACAGAGGTTTTAAAAATTATGTTTATTGATTTGTTATCAATTCAGTGCATGTATTTCGCGATTTAAAAGAGAATCTTCCAGAAATATTTATATTTCTATTATAGCCTTAGAAAGGCTGTTTTCTTTAACAGGTTAAAACAAGGAAGCTAGCTTGTCGAAATCACTCCAAATTGAAATGCATCAGATAAATCATCAGTTTGCTGGAACTGAAAAACGGACTCTGTGTTTTCTTAACTGTGTCTTTCTAAAAAGCCTATAAATATTTTGGCTTTTCGCTAACACGTTCGTTAGAGAAGCCGATATTTTTAAATCTCGTGTCCAAAAATATTAAAACTATCCAAGTACTAAATTTTTGAATTTATGTTGGATATTTTTAAATATGTCCTCCACTATTTTTTTTTATCTAATCAATTATGGACAGGTCGGTCTTGGTAAGTAGGCGAATATATATTTTCTCTAAACCATTACTAATAATTATCACCGACGAGAGGGTCACATATTTTTCACCGCCGTAATTGAGAGATTGTTGACTTTTATGACAGAACCTGGCCACAAAAGTTGCACTTGGCTAGTGTCTCACTGCTAACAGTAAAAATGTTTCAGTTCCAAATAAATTATGGTTTTCTTTAAGAATTCGAATTGATTATTTCTATAGCCACATTGAACACACTGAATTGCAAAATTATACCTAAAATTATTGGTTATTTGTGGCCAGTAATTTTTGACTATAATTACACAACCACTTTGGAATGGAAGTTCTTAAATATTTCAATAGTAAAAAGTGCTTTTAAATTCATAGACAAATTCTGCAGAATTGACAACAATATAATATAGAAACATAAGGAATAATTTTTAATTCATTTTATGTTTTTTAATCAACCAATTAAATAATACAAAATAATAATAAATTACTTTATTTTAAAATATTTATGAAATACAATACAAAAAACACGTTAAATTAATACGTTGACGGACACAACCTGACTTGAAAAATTTCGTGTTGTGACCTTAAGTTTTATTATAAGAAATAAGTAGACTTAGAGTGGTGTACACTCTACTCGTCAAATTTAAGTGGAATAAGTATATAAGTTTGTAAAAAATTGATTTTTTTTAAATATTGGACTGAGCGCCCTCAGCTTAACAAAGCCGTCCTAAAAGGCGTTATAAGTTAATTTTTTTAATATTAAAACATAACTAAAAACTCACGTCTATGATACCTTCCACGTGGAGTCAATTAAATTATACATAGAGTTGTTAACCAAAAATACAATTGAAAAACATTTAAGGACGGTAAAGGTACCGAACCCAATTAATCCTGTTAATAGTGAACTATACTAAATTGTAAAAATTATACATGTTTTCAACGGTACAACAGGTGACAAGCGTACCTAAATTTGACATTTCACAGCAGATATATTTATTTATTTGTTTGTTTGTTTGTTTACAGTACGCTACAGATACATAAAGTTCTAAATGGTACATTTAAAATATCAATTAAAATAAAATAAAAAAAGAAATTAATACAATTGTCTCAGTATAAAAATGAAGTCAATAGTGTAATGAAAGTTGACGCTTTAAAGAAAACAAACCTGTGATAAAAATTTCATAATTTAAAAAATACTTATTGTAATTGTCTACATATAAATTGTGTCCATAGTTAGTCCTATGAGTATTTACATAAAATAAACGAATAAACTTAAGGTGGTTGCCGATAATACCCAAATGGGACAAATTGATTGATGCCTTGAAACAAACTGTCATAAAATTTGATATAAACAGATTGACACAAAACAATATAACAAAGAGCGTTCGAGTGGTTTTTGAGTCAACCCGAGTTAAACCAGATTTATCATCAAAAAAAAATATAATAATGAAAAGATGAACGAATATACTAGGCTTCTACGGATATGAACCATAGAGAGGTCCTAAGAAACCTAAGTATATTTGGTTTTCGGAAACTATTGAACATAGGAATTCGAGGAGGAGAATAAAGGGCAATGACTCTAAATCTATACTAGGCCAGAGAACTTGAAGTAAATAGACGTGAGTAGAGCATGACCCATATATGGCACCTAGTCGAAGAAAGAAGGGTAAATTAGAAAGGAAGGAAAAAAGAAAGAGTTAAAGAAAAGTGATAAAGTTATAGTAAAGACAAATTTTTACCTAGATCCATACTAGACAGTAACAAAGTTAAGTAAAGACACTTATTTCGTTTTTTTACGACACAGCTGTGTGCTGAGTTGCCTATTCTATGACCGGACAACTACATTGATTATGATGATAAGTATGGTCAACGAGTGGTAGGCTTCACAACTATCTAAGAAGCTGAAGTAACAAATAAGTAAAATGAAATAACATATTTAAATATTTTAAAACATTAGATTCCAGAGTGGAATAAAATGATTGAAGATCGCTTAATAACAAGTAAAGTTACACAATGTTAGGAAAAATTATAAGTAGAAATATATAATTGAGTAAGGGATGTGATTATTACTGAACTAAAAATAAAAATTAAGAATAAATGAATTGAAAGGAATTAAGAGTTTATTTCTAATTTAATTGTTGAGATTATTCTGATGATTCTGAACTTCTCTTGGCCGAACTTAATAACTTACACCATTTAATCACATTTACATTAGAAATAGATTCTAACAATTGAGGCGTTGATTTAAAAAACAGCATGAGTCCAAAAATTTAGTTTTGAGGAAATAGGAATAAACAGTTTACCTTGATGAACGTTCAACTTACTATCCTTATAATTATTTAGATACATTTTTAGGGGCGTAAGGGTTTTTACTACTGGTTGTTATCTGGTCTACCCATTTTTTTTTGTAGAAAAAAAAAGAAACAATTGGACCTATGTTGTTTTTGCCAGAATTAAAGGGACATGTGTTATTTTTATAAGAAACAAAAAAAATGTTATATGAAATCCGTTTATTACTTACAAAATATTGAAAATAAAATAGCTTTATTGAAATGAAAACTTGTACACAGTCTAATCTTCACAGCCACTGCTGTTGTCTTCATTATCGAGGTCTATGCATACTCCAGTCTGATCCCGGGAATCCGAATTTTATATTAAATTTAGTTTTAAAAATGTGCCAGTAAATTTTATAGAGAATGTTCCAGAAATATTCTCTCAGGAAACGTTTATGCATTTCTATAACTGTCAGAGATTCGCTTAAAAACATACGCTCTGGTGCGCTATTCTTGATCGTTCGTATTTTTCAAGGTCACTCGCAAGATCTTAATGTACGAGTAAAACAACAAGATGGTTATTCTTGACCATTCGCAGAACATTCGAGTATTCGTAGGAAACAACGAGCGGGTTCAGCCATTCGTAAATTAATTGCGTGCATGTTTTTATGTAACCTAACCACACATTTCTTTGAAAACAAGTTTATTAAACCTATTTTATGAAAAGTTATTAGTAGTGTTTCGTTGAAAATGGATGATTTACAATATATTGCTGATATTGAAAATTTAGAAATTGCTGAAGAGCCTTTGCAGAGACATAACCGTTTTCTAAATTTAAACCCTTTTGATATTCTGAGTGAACATCAATTTGTGTAGTATTTTAGATTAACGAAGGAATTATGCATATTTTTAATTAATGAATTAACGCCCTTTATGAGACCCCAAAGAAGAGCCACCGATTTAAACATTTCGACTAGAGTAAGTTTCATAAAAAAATATTTTAGTGTGTGAAGAAAACTAAATCGTACTTTTATAGGTTTTAGTGGCTTTAAGATTTTTTGCATCAGGAAGTTACCAGATGGATATTGGAAGGGGATTGTTTCTCTCAGTAGGCCAATCTTCTGTTTCAAGATGTATTAAGGAAGTTACTGATGTTTTGAATGAACCGGAAAATTTTAATAGATGGGTACATTTCCCTAGAAATTTTGAGGAACTAAATGCAGTCAGAACTCGGTATGTAATTTTTTCCTTTTATTCGTAAATTTAGATAAAATGATCATTATGTAGCTGTACGTTTTGTATACGCTTACATTCAAATCCTAGATTTAATGTAAATACGTATACATAACTTGGAAAAAATTTATATTTTGTAGGTTTTATGAAGATTTTAATTTTCCTGGTTTAGTCGGCTGTGTTGATTGTACACATGTAGCGATATTTACTCCAAAAATTGAAGATGAAGAATTTCCAGAATTTATATATGTAAATAGAAAAGAATACCGTTCAATAAATGTTCAGTTAGTTAAGTAAAATACATTACAGACACAGAAATAAAATTTTACATATTTAAATTATTCAGGTGTATGACAGCAAATTAAGAATAATTAATGCAGTTGCACGATATCCTGTCAGCAGTCATGATTCTTATATTTGGGAAAATTCAAATCTAGCAGAACTGATGCGGAACCTGCATAATAATGGGCATACAGATTATTATTTATTGGGTAAGGATATTGATAAAACAATTCGTAGGTACATTTTAAAAGATCAAATCTTTTTTATTCAGGTGATAGTGGATATCCACTTAGAACATGGCTGTTTACTCCATTAGAACAAGAGCCCTTGGAAAATACTCCAGAATATGCCTACAATATAGCTCATAAAAGAACTAGGAATATTATTGAACGTTGTAATGGAGTACTAAAGATGAGATTTCGATGCTTATTAAAAAATAGAGCACTACATTATACACCCACTGTGGCCTGCAGAATTATAAATTCTTGTATTGTACTTCACAATATATGTATTGAGCATAACATTCCAATGCCAGAGGCTGAACCCGTAAATATTGATTTTGGGGTTATCTTTCAACAAAATATTAACGAAAATGAACAGATACCACTAAGAAGAGTAAATCCAGAGCTTCCTGCAGGAAGGACAGCAAGACAAAGATTAATAAACAATTTTTTTATGCATAATTTTTAATTGTACCTATTCGATTCTTTTACTGAGATTCTTTTTGTTAATAAAATAATTTCAAAAATTTTATAGTTACTTTATTTCATATGAAAATGTTCAAAATAAAAAAAAAATATTACATAAAAATGAAGTGAATGGTAATCGATTACCCTACACAAACAAAAATGTTACAATCAAAACTATGGAGAACAAATCAACAAATTGCATCAATTAAGGATTCCACTGCACATTTGAGTTCACCCATTTTCTCTGCAATGTTTTGTTTAGCTGCAGCAGATGTTTCTTTAGCTGCAGCAGATCTTTCTTTTGCCACTGCAATACGCTCTTTAGCAATGACATTTCTCTCTAATAGAGCTAATTTTTTATTAAAATAATCAGCTATAAGTTTATTTATTTATTTATTTTTTTTTTTTCTAAAGAAACCCTATAATTCTCCGATGCCTGTGCTGCATAAACTAATTTTTTTCTAGGGGCTCGAGGAACAAGTTTCTGTTTTGGGGCAACAATGCTTGCATTTTCTGCAGCTACAGAATTATTTTGGTCTCGTACAACAGTACTTGGCTTTGCCGTTATTTGTGTCTTCTTCTCTAACGAATGACATATCACATTCTTCATCTATTAAAAAGCTTTCATCTCCAGAATTAGAATTGGAAACATGTGGAACAGACTTATTTGAAAAAGCAGTTGACGATTCTACACTTTCTATATGTCCATGCATGGATGTAACATTTATTGTATCCAATACTTGTTTTTCGAATGGGGTAACAAAATTGTCAATGAAAGGGCCGCCCCCCGTACCTCCCAGCTGTCTTTTAAACTTCATAGTTTTATTTTTAGTTCTACATCGGATATCCTGCCATGTCTAAAAAAAGAATAATTCTAAATATCTCTATGAAATATATTAAATAAGATTTGTTACCTTTCGCCATGCTTTCCAATCCTTATAGGCTCCATCCCCGCAGCTATTTAACGTTTTAGTGACTTCCTGCCAAAGTTGTTGAGCATCTTTTTGAGAAAAATCATTGGAAAATTTTCCGGACTCAAGTTCAGAATTTTTTTTGAAGAATTCCAATAAAACTCTTTTTTGTTCCGCCGATGCATTAGCAGCTCTTCTTATGTTTAGTTGCTTTTCTTCCATATTCATGAATTCTTTCTTGATCGATTTAAATAATAATATATAACCGGACAATATTTTCGCTTTAACACACCACAAACTGGAATATCAAAATGACATGAGACATGATTGACAAATATTTAACATGGACATATGACTGTTATGAAGTTAGGGCTAAGAAAAATGCGATGTTGCCGGTAGCCGAATAGCACATGTTCGCAAGTTTCTGCGAGCGGTGCTCAAGAATAGCGTATTAGCGAAATGATCGCAACTAGACCGTTCGTAATGTGCGTGTACGTGTAAGTTGCGAACGATGTCAAGAATAGCGCCGCTGGGTTCTTGCGCCGAGTATAATGCGACTGTCTTGGTTGAAAACTGTTGATATGATATTCGATTACATTAAGTACTTCGGTCGGGCATGCAGTGGTTCGGTTTGAATGACGTCCTCTTAAATCGATTGGTGAAGTACCATGAGTCACTAAACTGCCATAAATTCGTCGTAATGCCATGCAAATTCATAAAAGCTGTTTTACCTACCAAGAGCTCCCTTCCAGTATGTCTTATTTTGAAGGAAAAGGATGCTGAGTGGGGGTTTTGCCTTATGGTATATTGCCTCTTGCTCTACGCCTTCCAATGAACTTTAAAGTGATCACACCAGCTAGATGAGAATCCTGTGCGTTTTTTTAAAGTGTTTTAATTTTTTTGTTGTATTCAGATTTTATCATAATAACTGTTTTATTACACCTATCCGCTGATAAAATTAATATGTTAGTATTATCCTCTAGAAATTTTTTTGTTTATGAAGGTAATTAAATTGATTTTTTGTTTTATTTTTAAACATTTTTAATTTTTGTTCATGATTGGTGATTATATTGATAACTTTATTTCTAATATCATTTTTATTTGCAATTTTTAGATATGATAGACCATTTTCAATAGTGGCTATAATTGTATTAGTTGGTAACACTAAAGTTGGAATGGAGAATTTTGGTCCTAGACTTAAGAAATATTTTACTTTTTCAGGAAGTACTATTTGTGTTTGATTATGGAACCAGTTTTTATTAAAATTATTAGAATCCTTTGTGCGATGTTGTTTTCTTATTAATAAATCAATTTTGTTTTTATTTTGCAGTTTAATTTTTTGAAAATTTTGTTCAAATTTTTGATGTTCGTTGTAAAGGAAATTTTGTATATAACCGTGATCATATTTTTTGAAATTTACCTTTGCAAACTTTCGTCTTAAAAACGTAAGATTTATCTTTTATTTTTATAAAGTTGGGAACCAATTGTAAGTTTTTACATCTCATAAGGAAGATTCTTCTGTTTTTTTTTATCCATCTGTTCCATAAAAATAACAACTCTATAAATAATAAAACTGGCATAAAAGATTTGTCAAATGTTTATTTTAAAATTATTATATAATGTTTGTAAAAACTCATCTTTTTGTTTTCCTACTTTATAGTGAAAAATATAATACGATTTGAAAAATCGTTTTTAAAAAAAAGTATATTTATTTAAACAACAAGTACAATATTTTTATGACTTTATTAATTGCAAGCTAACATCAGACAGAGGGTAAAATAAAAAAAAAATTTAAACACTTGTTCAGAGATAACAAGTAACTTGAACTGCCGGTTGGTAGAATTCTCGAAACTTCTCGACAGAGGTCAGCGGTTTCTATTATGTAATTCATGTTAAACCAAATCATTATTTCGAATACACCTTCACACTCTGAAACAGAAAGATGGGGTTTCTGTTATTTTTAAAAAAATCAATTTATTTGTAATCATCCCCATGTTTTTTAAATTTTGATTGCGCCCGAAGAAGGAAGAGTTTTCTTAAACATATGTAGTGATGTGCTAAACAGTGGAGAATAAAAACATCCGAATAAACCAAGGAAATTTTTTTTATATCAAATTTTGTCTGTTTCTTTATGCAGTAGCACTTTTTTATGATTTAAGTTGTTTTCGTGCCTTTTCAGATGGAATCTTGAGCCACTTAATTTTATAGTGCATATTTTGCAAAATAAAAAATCCTTTTGAGGCATCAATCCATGTGAACTCATTATATATTTTTAAGCAGATATATTATATTTGCTTTTTTGCTTTACAAACACTAGCTCCATCCTCTTCCCCACTTTCTGAACAACTTCTTGAGGATCATGTAAGGTTGTCTGTATCGTTTTCCATAATACTCTTTGATAATGGTTCATCAGAGACAAAAACAATGGTAGTGTCTGAACCCGAAAGATGTACAAGCCCCTTGAATCCCAGATGTGAAGCCTCCTGAAAGTCCTGAACCCCAGAAGACATACAAGACCCTATGTCCATGTAATCTTTTTTGTCTTTAAATAGTTCGTAAATTATTACCTCCATTTTTTTCTAAGTAGTAGCAATGCTTAATATAATTTTTACAAATGTTACTAGGCAAATTGGTGTTAAAAACTAGTAGAACTCCTTTAAAAATTTGATTTATTAGCTAATAAAATTTTATCTACATCACTGCTTATTAAATTAACTTCATTCGTTAAATTATTGATATCTGCTTTTAACAAGGATAGAGAACTATTGATATTTTTCTGAAAATCATAAAATTTTTGTAGCACATTATTAATGTTAAATTCAGTATCGGTTGACGAGGGCATAGTACAAAGTTGAGCTGAAAGTTCCTCTATACCATTAGCAAAAAGGGTATTAATTTTGCAACTTTTCACTTTGCACTTTGCAAAGGACCCCGCACAAAAAGATAGAAAATGCACTCTCGGTCAAATTGTCTGAATTTTTGATGTTATACATTTTGTCATCCTGAACAAAAGTCTCAATGGGCACTAAGCTCCAAAGTCCATGGTTTGGCTCCTATGGAGCTCCGAAGCTTCGTGACTCCACCATAGTATAGAAACCTCTAAAACGCATGTCAAAAATCATATTTTAATTATTTTAATGTATGCCCTTAAGTTTTTGAGGATGCTGAATTGAAATATGATGTCAAATCCATAATATTGGCAATTGACAGCTGTCAAACAGCTGTCAAATGCTTTAAAACAGAAATCTTATATTAAAAAATGTTATATGTTTTTGAGGACGCTGAATTCAAATAAGATGTCAAATCGATAATATTGACAGTTGACAGCTGTCAAATAGCTGTCAAACGCTTCAAAGAAAAACAAATCTTGTATTAAAGAATGTTATCATATGTTTTTGAGGACGTTGAATTCAAATAAGATGTCAAATCGATAATATTGACAGTTGACAGCTGTCAAATAGCTGTCAAACGCTTCAAAGAAAATCAAATCTTATATTAAAGAATGTTTTCATATGTTTTTGAGGACGCTGAATTTAAATAAGATATCAAATCGATAATATAGACAGTTAACAGCTATCAAATAGCTGTCAAACGCTTCAAATAAAAACAATCTTATATTAAAGAATGTTATCATATGTTTTTAAGGACGCTGAATTTAAATAAGATGTCAAATCGATAATATTGACAACTGACAGCTGTCAAATAGCTGCCAAACGCTTCAAAGAAAATCAAATCTTATATTAAAGAATGTTATCATATGTTTTTGAGGACGCTGAATTTAAATAAGATATCAAATCGATAATATAGACAGTTAACAGCTAGCTGTCAAATAGATGTGAAATAGCTGTCAAATGCTTAAAAAAAAATCTCATATTAAAGGATGTTATCATATGTTTTTGAGGACGCTGAATTCACATGTGATATCTCTTCACAAAATAATAAAACTTACTTTCTCTTTTTATACCCCCGTACTCTGCTTTACCCAGGATCAACGACGTGGACGGGACGGGACCGGACCTGACCCCTCTGTGTGCGTGTGTGTGTGTGTGTGTGTGTGTGTGTGTGTGTGTGTGTGTGTGTGTGTGTGTGTGTGTGTGTGTGTGTGTGTGTGTGTGTGTGTGTGTGTGTGTGTGTGTGTGTGTGTGTGTGTGTGTGTGTGTGTGTGTGTGTGTGTGTGTGTGTGTGTGTGTGTGTGTGTGTGTGTGTGTGTGTGTGTGTGTGTGTGTGTGTGTGTGTGTGTGTGTGTGTGTGTGTGTGTGTGTGTGTGTGTGTGTGTGTGTGTGTGTGTGTGTGTGTGTGTGTGTGTGTGTGTGTGTGTGTGTGTGTGTGTGTGTGTGTGTGTGTGTGTGTGTGTGTGTGTGTGTGTGTGTGTGTGTGTGTGTGTGTGTGTGTGTGTGTGTGTGTGTGTGTGTGTGTGTGTGTGTGTGTGTGTGTGTGTGTGTGTGTGTGTGTGTGTGTGTGTGTGTGTGTGTGTGTGTGTGTGTGTGTGTGTGTGTGTGTGTGTGTGTGTGTGTGTGTGTGTGTGTGTGTGTGTGTGTGTGTGTGTGTGTGTGTGTGTGTGTGTGTGTGTGTGTGTGTGTGTGTGTGTGTGTGTGTGTGTGTGTGTGTGTGTGTGTGTGTGTGTGTGTGCGTGCGTGCGTGCGTGCGTGTATGCGTGTGCGTGAAAGAAAGAACAGAGAAAGATTTAATATTTATGGATCTATGATTTCAATGTTATTTAAATCAAGATATGAGGATAAGACATTTCTCAGAAGTTGCAAAGAAGGGTAGTTAACGTTTTGATTGTGTCTGGCATACCCTAAGTACCAAAGTATGCATGCAACATGTGCACATGTCCCTAGAGTTCTCGTTCCAACCTTACAAGTGCAATAATAACCAAGAATAGGTTCAGCTTGCTCAACATTCTCATTATCATTTCGTGAAACAAATTCTTTGTTAAAGTGTATCCAATCTCGGTGAGATTTTGCATTTGAAAACCTAGAAAAAACACGAGCTAAAAAACACGAGCTCTAAAAAATCCAGGTTCTAAACATTACCGTTCGTCACTTACACCTTGGCGCAACTTACACAAAAAGCATATGAGATCTTTTTTTTTTTATATATCGATGTCCACCAGGAATCGGTACTGGATCACAGTATGTAAATAGATCATTAAAATTCTCTTTATTAATACCAGCTATAGCAAAAAATTCTTAGTCAAAAATTAATAATTCATTTTTGTATTAGTTTCTGTTTTTAAAGCATTTTCGCGAAGTGCTTGCAATTCGTTTCTTTTTAAAATATAAGGTCTATTAACATATCTAAGCTGATCCAGAAACTCTGATTTTATAAAACCTCTTTCATCTAAATGATCATTACAGGAAAGATATCTCGTAGGTATGTATACATTTTTTTAATGAAAATGTAAGCTCACATTCTAACGTTAATCTATGGATATCGTTTTGACGATTGCAAAGTACACAAGATTGAGAATAAGCCCTAGAATAGACATTAAGGCGCAAGCAATCTGGATCCAAAATCCGTATTTCTTCATTAATGGACCGGTTGCAATTATTACAAATTCTGGTTTCAGGAGTGATATTAATCGCAGGTCTACCAGCTTCATCTCGCCTATTTATAGCTATATCACGTTAAATTGCATTTTCTTCGCCAAGTATATGAACCCTAACGCGTGGTATAAGCGCATTTGGGCAAATAAAACAAGGAATTCTTTGTGCCATTTCAAAAATAAAAAAAAAAAATTCAGATTTTTACACTTTAAGTTGATTACTAATAATCAATATGACATTGAATATCTTGCTAAAACTGCAAGAGCAGGCCGTAATTTATTCAAAAAGCTTTTCCCCTTATAATAACATACAGTGCTTTTTTTCTTTCGCGCAAGACTATACGTCACCTACCGGCCAGGCTTTATATACTTTTCATAGACGCGCGTCGCTTACTCTCTATTTATGGTTTATATACTTTGTGTTTATCGGGCTGCCGTTCGGCAGGCTTGAGGAACAGCTATTATTATTATGCAACTATGGTTATGATTGGGCAGACGTGCACAGGGGTGAGTCTGTAAGGTGACAGCTGCCAACTGTCAAATTCATTGGTTTCAACAAACTTATTTTAAAGTCTTGTTTGAATTCAGCGAGTTCAAAAACATAAGTTCCTATTCCTGGATGTAAGATTAATTTTTTAAAGAGCATTTGACAGCTATTTGACAGCTGTCAACTGTCAATATTATCGATTTGACATCTTATTTGAATTCAGCGTCCTCAAAAACATATAATAACATCCTTTAATATGAGATTTCTTTTTTTGCATTTGACAGCTATTTGACAGATATTTGACAGCTATCAACTGTCAATATTATCGATTAGATATCTTATTTTAATTCAGCGTCCTCAAAAACATATGATAACATTCTTTAATATAAGATTTATTTTTCTTTGAAGCATTTGACAGCTGTCAACTGTCAATATTATCGATTTGACATCATATTCAAATTTAGCATCCTCAAAAACTTAAGGGCATACATTAAAATAATTAAAATATGATTTTCAAAAAGGTGAGATGCGTTTTACAGGTTTCTATACTATGGTGGAGTCACGGAGCTTCGGAGCTCTATAGGAGCCAAACCATGGACTTTGGAGCTTAGTGCCCATTGAGACTTTTGTTCAGGATGACAAAATGTATAACATATCAAAAATTCAGATAATTTGACCGAGAGTACATTTCCCATCTTTTTGTGCGGGGTCCTTAAGTTTCATAATATTATATCGTTATCTTTGCAGATTATTAATTTTTTATTTACACTTTTCAAATGTTATTTTTTGACTTGTCAAGATTCTCTTTTATGAAATATAAATTTAGTAAAATATGAAAAGTGCAAAGTGAAAAGTTGCAAAGTAGTTTTATGAAATAGGCCCCAGGTCAAATTATATTTAGTCAAGTTAGCGCTTAGAAAAAAGAGCGAGACAAAATAGTTCAATGTAAAGCTATCGCGGGTTTCTGGATGTGGCTCAAGGACGAACAGGTTAGGTAAATTAGTTTTTTTTTTTTTAATTGGAATACTAGAATATGTTGTCACGCGCTAATTTGTCTCCTTTTTTTGATTAGACTTTTACTTCTCTCACTTTATTTATATTATGCGCCAACTTGTCTTTCATGCATTTGTCTTAGCGCGAATTTGTCTCACCAAATTTGTCCGCGCTTCATTGTGTCGCATCAAAGTGGATCCAATCTATTATTTTGTCGCGCTATTATTTCCTTGCACTATTTTGTCCCTGAACTATTTTATCCTGCTCTATTTTTTCGGGCGCTATTTTGTCCTGCATTATTTTGTATTGCACTGTTTTGTCCCTCTACTATTTCGTCATTTGCTATTTTGTCCTTGTGCTATTTTATCCGGTGCTCCTGAACTGCGGAAAAGATAATCTGGTTCTATAATCCGACACCCGAACTGCGGAAACAAAATAGTTTGACTTGGTCTGTATAATCTAAAACACCCGAACTGCGGAAACTAGTCTGCGAAATAATGGTGGTGTATGGGAAAAAAAAGGCGACCAGATACAATTTAAAATTTTATTTTATTTAGTACTGAAATATGTAAACAATAAATTAGAGTGAAACAATATTACCAAATTTGTAAGAGACACACTTGACAAAGTCATACCTATTTATTTGATTATTATTGCAAAATTTTAGATTCAATATATTTTTGTTTATTCATAACTTCGCTTCTACTAGCGGCCATATTGCCTCGCAAGTGCTCATTAATCAGAATCGATTTTGCAAAAATTTGTTTACAGTCCAATATTTAGCCTTTGGATATAGTAAGAAAAATAATTACCTACATTTTTACTTCAAGGCATATGCTTGTTTATTTTGAAAATTATGGATGATCATATGTAACTATCTATTTCATTGACCTTGTCAAATCACCAGGCCTACAGGCCTATATATAGTAATAGAGATATTTTAATTCTGTAAAAGCCAGTTTATAGAGTGCTAAGGGAGCTTCAGTTTTAGATATAAATTAATTTTAAATAGGTCAATGTGTAGATGGCGCTGCGCTCAATATATTTTTTTCGATGGGAGGATTTTTCTTATATAACGCATCTTGTAAAAAATGCATTTTTAAGCAGATTTTGTTCTATAAACTAATTCGATAAATCTAGCCATTTTTGATATACAGAGTGGGTCACTCAAAATAGTTTCATCCTGTTATTCATTGGATTTTTAAAAAATGCTAAAACATGTCGATTTTTATTCCAAATTAAACACATTTTTATAATACAGACATCTGTCATCCCCCTCCCTTCTACTTCTCCAACCCCTAAATTTTATATAAGGAATGTATCATGTACGGCACATCATTGGAAAGGTAATTTTATGGAGAAATCAGAAATATGTTTATTGCGATAATTTATTTTAGCGCCCTCTATCGGGATAAAACACCTCTAATGTATTATAAAGTGTGACACTTCATTTGAAAGCTAATTTAATTACTATTTCAATGCACCACATAACATTAATATACATATTTCCACATTGCACTTGCAATAAAATACAGTTAGCAATGTTTAAAATAATGCATGACTAATTTTCAAATTATTGCAAGTGCAATATGGAGGATATTTATATTAATGTTATGTAGTGCATTGAATTAGTAATTAAATTTGCTTTCAAATAAGGTGTCACACTTTGTAATACGTAGTTTTTTTATCCCGATAGAGGGCGGTACAATTAAAAGTATCGCAATGAAGTCATATTTCTAAATTTCCCATAAAATTACCTTTTTAATGATATTCTACACATTGTAGTGTCACACTCTATAATACGTAGTAGTTTTTTATCCCTCTAGAGGGCGATAAAATTTAAGTAACGCAATATACAGAAATATTTTTGAATTCACTATTGAATTACCTGTTCAATGATGTGCCATACATGGTACATTACTTATGTAAAATTAAGGTGTTGGAGAAGTGCAAGGGAGGGGATTGACACATGACAGATGTCTGTATTGTAAAAATGTTTTTAATTTTGAATAAAAATCGACCTGTTTTAGAATTTTCTTAAAATCTAATGATTAATGCTGAAAAACAGGATGAAACTGTTTTGAGTGACCCACTCTGTATATCAAAAACTGCCAGATTTATCAAATTAGTTTATAGAATAAAATCTGCTTAAAAATGCATTTTTTACAAGATGCGCTACACAAGAAAGATCCTCCCATCGAAATAAAATTATTGAGCGCAGCGCCATCTATATATTGACCTATTTAAAATCAATTTATATGTGAAACTATGGTTCTCTTAGTGCTCTGTGAAGTGGCTTTTACAGAATTAAAATATCTCTGTTACTTACCAAAATATCCGGCCTGGGAGTTTTTATTGGTACACCCTGTATGTAATTAAAAAAAAAATAATTTACAAAATAGTGACGTGGAACGGTGTCAGCTGGTTTTCATTTTCCCGAATTTCTGGACGCTGAATTGTAAAATTTTTCCTTACCAATATCCTCCAAAATCGCCGTTCTTGTTTTAAGTTCTACAAATTCTGAAAAACTGTCACTTATTAAAACACGTAAGTAAACTAAAAATTTTAAATATATGTAATTAAAAAAAATTAATTTACAAAATAGTGACGTGGAACGGTGTCTGCTGGTCTTCAATTTCCCCAATTTCTGGACGCTGCATTGTCAAATTTTTCCTTACCAATATCCTCCAAAATCGTCGTTCCTGTTTTAATTTCTACAAATTCTGAAAAACTGTCACTTATTAAAACACGTAAGTATACTAAAAATTATAAATATATGCAATTAAAAAAAAAAATAATTTACAAAATAGTGACGTGGAACGGTGTCTGCTGGTCTTCAATTTCCCCAATTTCTGGACGCTGCATTGTAAAATTTTTCCTTACCAATATCCTCCAAAATCGCCGTTCTTGTTTTAATTTCTACTAATTCTGAAAAACTGTCACTTATTAAAACACGTAAGTATACAAAAAATTTTAAATATATGTAATTAAAAAAAATAATTTACAAAATAGTGACGTGGAACGGTGTCTGCTGGTCTTCAATTTCCCCAATTTCTGGACGCTGCATTGTAAAATTTTTCCTTACCAATATCCTCCAAAATCGCCGTTCTTGTTTTAATTTCTACTAATTCTGAAAAACTGTCACTTATTAAAACACGTAAGTATACTAAAATTTTTAAATATATGTAATTAAAAAAAATAATTTACAAAATAGTGACGTGGAACGGTGTCTGCTGGTCTTCAATTTCCCCAATTTCTGGACGCTGCATTGTAACATTTTTCCTTACCAATATCCTCAAAAATCGCCGTTCTTGTTTTAATTTCTACAAATTATGAAAAACTGTCACTTATTAAAACACGTAAGTCTACTAAAAATTTTAAATATGTGTAATTAAAAAAATAATTTACAAAATTGTGACGTGGAACGGTGTCTGCTGGTTTTCAATTTCCCCAATTTCTGGACGCTGCATTGTAAAATTTTTCCTTACCAATATCCTCCAAAATCGCCGTTCTTGTTTTAATTTCTACAAATTCTGAAAAACTGTCACTTATTAAAACACGTAAGTTTACTAAAAATTTTAAATATGTGTAATTAAAAAAAAATAATTTACAAAATTGTGACGTGGAACGGTGTCTGCTGGTTTTCAATTTCCCCAATTTCTGGACGCTGCATTGTAAAATTTTTCCTTACCAATATCCTCCAAAATCGCCGTTCTTGTTTTAATTTCTATAAAAAAAAATGCATAAGTAATAGTACCCATTCCCGACACCCGAATAAGACTAATATTTTTGCCGGAATTTCTAAGCAAAAACGTTAAGAAAATTGTTGATAAGTGTGTGACTTTAAGTTATGTTTAAAAGGTAAGTCTTTTAATATAGGTGTATTTAGCAGTAATACGATTGTACGAGTGTGTTATTAAAATTCACTTTTGTTAAAAAAACGAGGTTAGAAAGGGGGTGTCAGTTACTGCTACAAGATACGAGCGTGTATCCAGTATGTGAAGTACTGTGAGCTATAGGGTTTTCAATATGCTTATATGTTGAATAAATATATAGGTATCGAGGAAATAACACATAAATAACACTATAAATACAACCGAAATGTTGTATACATCCCCTTTCAATTACTCTCGGGATACCTGGCTTGCATATTTTTAGGGGTGTTTTTTGAAAAAAATATTTTTTTTGAGAACGTTGCGAAAATGGTTAGTCTGAAATGAAAAATTCTTGTCCAGGCTTTATCTAAAGAAGATTTTTGACAAAAACAGCCGAGAATACTTACGCAAATATTTATAGTTTGCCTCTAGAACTAGGTTAGCCTGAAGAGAAGCATGTCTTGACGTGAAGGCCACGCTGTCTTGTTTTGCAATGCTTAATCGGAAATTTAGTGTAGTTCATGTTGCTCAAAGGCTGAATACTGTATGACCAAGACGCGATTAACAGCATGCAATCGTATGTTATTGTGTTGGCTTCTGTGTCACTGTTTCGATGCAGTGTGTCGACACAGGAATGTTTCACAGTATCGACGGGCATAATATCAATGCACCGAAACAATGAGACACCACGATAGAATAAAAAGACGGTATGATATTGCGGTGAGTGCCGAGCGGTGATTGATACACGCAACCGGCACGTCTTTGGCTTAAAGGCGTAGCTTTTAAGAGCCCGTTTAACATGACCAGGAGAGCGCACCGAGTTAGTTGTTGTGATTATCTGTTAGTTTGTTCTGAGTCAGGTATCATGCAGTATCGTAAACCAAATTATTGATTTGCTGTTGATGTGTTCGTATTAGTTGTTAATTAGTGTTCAGTCGGATTTGAGTGTCCCATTTTTCAGTTCCTAGCGGAGCAAACTTAGTACTTTTTAATTCCAGTAAAATAATTATCAGTAGAAAAGAGAAATGTCAACAAAAAGAAGTGTTGTTTGGGACTATTTCACTAAAGATTCAATAGTTGAAAATAAAGTTAAGTGCAATTTATGTTCATTTTCTCTAACAGTTAAACGTTCTACAACTTCTAGTATGACAAGACACTTAAAACTAAAACATCCTACAATAAACATTTCGGAACCTCGTAAAGGCTTGACTGAGGAAGATAGTGAGAATGAGAACGTACTTAATAAAAAACAAAATATTTCGGTAAAATGACGAAGATGCATCTTCTAGTTCTAGTACTGTTCCTGCTATTAAAAATATAAAACTAAAACAGACACAGACTGATATTACTTCCTTTTGCAGAAAACCCGAGGGAATTTCAAAACAACAAGCTATTGATAAACAGTTGCTGAATTTTATAGTTTGTGACTATTAACCATTCAATATTGTAGACAGCAAAAACTTTTAAAAATTAATTAATATGTTAAATCCAAATTACAAATTGCCAAGTAGAAAAACTTTATCAAATAGCTTATTATCAGCCAGCTATGAAAAATATCTCAGAAATTAAATTAGAATTACGTAAAGTTACTTATGTTGCGATTACCACTGATGGTTGGACCTCAATTATTAACGAGAGTTATTATGCAATTACTATCCATTTTATAGACAAAACCTGTGAACTTAAACTCAGATTATTATCAACATTTAAGTTCATAGGACAACATACTTCCGAAAATATTAGTGAATAAATCAAATCAGTACAGAGTGGAACTTAGAGGACAAATTGGTAGAATGCGTTACAGACAACGCAGCAAATATGATAAAAGCTGTTCAATTAGCTAATTGGTGGCACGTTCCTTGCTTCGCACATTCCTTAAACTTGGTAGTACAAGCTAGTTTGAGTGAAATTAATACTACTGTACAGAAATTTAAATCCATTGGGGCATTTTTTTAAAAAAAGTTCAACGGCAACGGAAAAACTGCAAGTTGTTCAGAAGAAAATGGGCAGTTAAGTTTTAAAACTGAAGCAAGACTGCCCAACTCAATGGAATTCTACTTACGACATTTTAAATAGAGTAAAACAAACAAAAGAGCCATTTCAAAGTACACTGGCAATATTGAACAATACATCTCTGCCACTTCTAACTCCCGACGATTGGTATGTAATTGATCAATGCTGCGATATTCTGGCCATATTTAATGAAATTACGATTGAAATTAGCGCAGATAAACATGTTACGCTTGCCAAAGTAGCAGTTTTAACAAAAAATATAATAAATTATTGTCGTCGTTTAAAGTTACAAACATTTAATTATCCAGTTGTCAAGTTAGTTGAAAAATTGTATGAAGAAATTGTAACTCGGTTTAGAAACAAATATAGACATTTAAGTATTATGTGGGAAGCGACATTTTTAGATCCCCGGTTTAAACAATATGTATTTCACGATGACAGTATAATACTGAATCAAACGAAAGAGGCAATAATAAATAAGTGTGTTGCGATTCAAAACAGTAACAAAGAAATTAATCAGAAATTCGGTAAAAGTAATTCTCAACCTACTGCTGCAACATCCTTAGCAACATCGGAATCCGAAGAAAAAGAAAAACAATCTTTAATATGGTCCGACTTTGATTCTGAAGTGGATAAGTATTGCCAAATACCTCTGCTTCCCTGAAGTAATGATCCACTTTTTATGGTGGAAAGAAAATAACCAGCTATTTCCTAATCTTTTTTAAATCATGAAAAGACGATTGTGTATTCCAGCCACATCAGTTCCTTGCGAGAGGATATTTTCCAAGACAGGCCAGATCATTACTGAATAAAGGAGTCGTCTAAGTTCTGGAAAATTAACAAAGTTAACCTTTCTAAACTGAAATTTACAGTAACTATTTAATTACATCATACCAACTTGTATTTATTTTTTAGTTCTGTTGTTTTTTTTTTTTAGATGTATTAATTTTAAGTTTATTATTTTAAATACTTAAATGTCGTCGAACCATGGCAGATGACAAGTCCGACCATCGATTTTATTTTTTTTCTATGTGTCAATGTGTCGACACATTGAAGTGTGCTGTTTCGAATGTGTCAACACACAAGTGTCGATGTGCCCATTACTAGTAGGTTAAGATATTCGGAAAAAATTAAAGTTGTACAGCGCTGAAAGTTTACAGGTATACTTAAATAAGTGCTCTGATGAACATTACTAAATATAAATAGAACTGTATGCTAGCTCTTTCGGGGAATTTAAGATTGATACTTTTACAGTTAGGTATTTATTATCTTTACATGTTTCTCCTATTACATTACAAAAAAATAGTCCCTCGACTTGGTACTAAAATGCATAAAAGGCAATAGAGATTTCCTTAGCAATTGTAAGAAAGGGAACACCTTTTATATACAAAAAGTTTTCTATCTGAACTTTTGTTTAAAATTTATTGTAAATAAACACTATTGGAATCAGTTTATCATTATTAGCAAAACGAGCTAGTATAAGTTTCGATTAAAATTGGGATATGTTCATCAGAGTATTTATTTAAGTACCTATACCAGAAAAATTAAATTTTTCCAAATTACTTGACCTTTAATTGCATCTCAGTCATGCGGTATTAACATTACGAATAAGCGCTTTGGGAAACATGCACTAGATTTAATTTCTGATTGATTGACGGGAAGCATTTTTTTCTAATCGTTTAAGAAAATTTCAAGTGTAACAAAATATGGGCAATTGTAATGAGAGGACACTCTTTATGTTGATTAAGGGTACTGTCAGAATTTGTTATAATTTTATTATGTTACTTTTCAGGTCATTGTGGGCAACTGCAGGGTGAGCTGTTAGAAGGAGCCAACAGTAAGGAGTGCACATATATTTCTACCACACTTAAGTTTCATAGTTAAGGTGATTACAGCACCCCCTTATAATTTTCAGACAAGGATATCTCAAAAAGTAATTTTTTTAAAAAATTAAAATTTTTGCAAAATATATTAGGCAATAATATCTAAAATATGCATATATTTTAAAATTTTAATTCCTTCCAGTTTCCGAGAAAAAAAATCAAAGGGCTTTAAATTTTGAAATATAATGAAAATAAATGCATTCTTCAACAGCACTATTCTTAATATAATCTCCAAATTTAAACTCTTAATCTCTTGTTAATTATTTTTTAAAATTCGCCGAAATTAGTGGCTAAAACGCCTCGTTAAGTGCTTTTTTCTAGTGTAACGCGACTTATAAGTCTCTCGTTGAGAGGAATGTTTTTAAAAAGAATTTTTATTGCTATTGCTTGAATAAAAACCCAAAATAAATTATATTTAATATTTAATGGTAATGTTGTCGTTACAAGCTATTATATCAGACTAACTTTATTTTATTAAAATGTTACTATGAAAAAGGTTAGAGTCAGCAATTCACACACTTCACATAGGTTCAGTAACACTGCCGGCAACCCGATACCGTTTTCCTGTAAAAGGTATATGGGGTCATCGATCATAACTCCTCCACCCTTGGACCTTGGCATATTTTACGGAGTGAAAAATGCCCTTGGAATTGGATTGGGGGCTTCAAGTGGTTGACTTTCTTCTATAGCTTCTTCTTCTTTTTTAACTTGGGATGTCGGTAAATTTGGTTTTTTCTTATCTCTAATAAATTTAATGGTGGCATAAACTATGACAACTCCTAATAATAAATACATTATAATATTTAAAGGATTTACTGAATAATTGTTTTTGAGGTGGTGCAATATTATTGGTTTTATTTGATTCTGTCTCGCTTGAATTAAATGAATTTCATCAAGAGGTTCATCTTTTAAATTAATTTCTGCTATTTCTTCTGTATTTCTGGAGTACGGGATGGTTATCTCTGGTAGCAATAGGGGTTGGCCCATTGACATAAAATTTTCATTGGAAAAAATTTTGTTTTCAATTTTAATTTGGCATTGGTACGGTATAAAAATTAAATAATTTCCTTGAAGTATAGTAAAATCGGTCCTACCACATTTAGTTTCGATTTTAGTTTTATTCACAAAAATACCAATATAGTGTGATTGGTCAATTTGTTGGATAACATTCCTTGATACTTTGATTGGCGTTCTCTGGCATCCCCTGGTATTGGATTGCAATTGGAGCAACTGAAATATGCAATCCTCTGTTTCGATTCCATCGGCTAGGTCATCATCAGTACAGTAGTAGTTGGTTTTCAGGTTGATACATGGTAGCGATGTGTATTGGTAGAGGTTTTCGTTCATCATCAGATAGGTATTACGAGGAATTATAGTTGTGGAATTTAAGGTAGGAATTGAATAAAGGTGATAGTATGAAAAGTTTTCAGGAAAAACTATGGGAAAATGGAGAGCGAAAACGATCTTAGAATCAGAATAATAAGCATATATTTTTAGAATTTCATAGTATTTGTAGGTATCGTTGATTGAATTTGTAAAAAGAAGTTCGTCTATCGAATGGTACTTTAAAACAGTTTTTATAACTGATTTTATCTCTTCTGGTTTTATTATGCTAGGATGTAAAACTCCTAATCGTGCAAAGGTTACAGAATTTTCTATTTCTCCTAAAAGTTGAATAATGATGCCTAAACTTAAATTTAGTTGATCTAAAATATTTCGAGTTTGTAAGTAATCATTAAATTGAAAAACAAATTGATTTAAAGCAGTTCGAATTCTTTCTATTCCTGCACATATTACTTCTTGATTACTTTTTATTAAAGATATTGTTTTGTTAAAATTTTGAATAATATCTTTTGTAAGTGAAATTTGTTGATTTACTTTTTGTACAATTTCCAATTCATTGTTTTGAAGATCAGAAATGGCTTGATCATAATGAAATGCATCATTTGCATCTAAATTGCCAGAAATACTTTTAATTATAGAACCTAAACCATCAATAAGACCACGTTTTACTCTACTAGGAGGCATTAGGGAATTTAATTTGTTATCTGCTAATGTTAATTGATAAAGAAGTGCTCGATCAAAATTTTCTAACTCTATATGATAAGGGCTGCTAAGCTTATCTTGAATGGCATCAGTTACATTTTTGTAAGCAAATTTTAAAATTTCAATTTCATCTTTTATAGGTGCTAAATCATAATAATGAAGAAATGTATGTACCGTTGATTTTACTTTAGCTGTGCCTAAAAGATAGGGAAGGATACCAGGATTATTAATTAGGTTCGTCAATTGTATCTCTTGAGGCCTTACTTGTAGAGGGACCAGGATCATTAGGATCAGTGGCGTCCTGTAAAAGTTTTGTCTTGTTAGTTTTTGGTCTTTTAAGTATTTGTTTATGTAATAAAGCCTTTTTATGAGTTTTTACTTTTATACTTTCATTATCTAAAACTTTATCTTTATAGAATTTTGGATTTAACTTGTTTCTGACTTGCGTTGTATTTTTTCTGTAAACGTCAGTGTCAGGTATGTACGTTAGTGGTTCATGTCGATCTTTATTGTGATATCCTATTGTCTTTTCTTTCTGCGAGATTAGTTTCTCATTTAATTTTTTGTAAATTTCGGTTGTGGTTTCCCTATGTTCCTGAATGTAATTGTTAATTAATTTTTGATTAATGTCGATATCGAAAAAATCTTTGTAATCAAAATGACCATTTATAACGTCAATTGGTTTTTGTTTAGTCACCGAGTGTATAGAATTATTATATCCGAAAATAGCATAAGGCATATCATTTAAAATGTCAATTTTACCATTATTTTTTGCTTTAATAATTCTTAAATGTTCAATGATTGTTGAATGTAAACGCTCGATTGCGCCTTTTGACTGAGAACTATTGGGTGAAACATAATGACTTTTGATTTTATGAACGTCTAAAAATTCCTGAAGCATTGAGTTTTTTAATTCACTTCCATTGTCCATTATAATAAGATTAGGTGAACCATGATGTGTCATGAAAATTAAAAGACCTTTAATAATTTCTATCCCTGTCAATGCTGCAAGTGGGTATGCTTGCCCATATTTTGAAAAGGTATCAATTATTGTTAAGTATTTTTGCCCTTGTGCTGAGAATCCATCAATGTAAATAATTTCAAATGGTCTAGAAGGGGTAGGGGTTATCAATAACTTTTGTTTCGGAGGATTCCGATCATATTTTGTAGATTGACAAATTTCACAACGATTAATAAATTCGGCAACGTCATTTTTCTGACTTGGCCAATAGTATGTCTGTCTTATTCTTGTCTCTGTCTCCAGTATTCCACGATGGTTTGTTTTTCCTTCGTGAAAATTTCTAATTAGTTCGTGTTGTTCGTCTTTGTTCGTTACGTCGCTTAATAGAGTCTTACAATGAATTAATTTATAAGCAGAATTTTTGAAAGTTTCTCTCAAAACTTCCAATATTAGGGGTATATAATTTTCGTTTGCATTTTCGTTTTTAAAATATACTGCATGAGTAAATTTTGGATCGATATAATTTTTAAACAAGTTTATTGTGCTTTCTTTTATATTATTTATTGCAATTTGTACATGTAGTCGTTTTTTTGTTGGGAACAATTGTTCTATTTTTGGTTTAGCGGCAGAATGTAAGACAAAATCAATAAATATTTGGTGATCATACGAATTTATACATTTTTCAGAAATTTTCATTCCTAAAATAGGTTCTTCAATACTGGTATGATTAGTTTCGTCGTCATTGTCATTTTCATTGTTGTCATTAATTTCGTCATGCTCGTCAGTGTCTTTTTCGCGCTCTGACTGTTCGTCACCCATATTAGCTATTACCGAATAATTATCTTCGTCTTGTCTTTCATTTAATATTGATTCAATAAAATTTTCTATATAATAATCAGTTAATTCGTTAGTATTTATTTCTACTCGAGAGAGGGCATCGGCGTTAGTATTTGCTTTACCCTTTTTATACTCAATTTCGTAATCGAATTCTTCTAGTTTTAAGCGCCATCTAACTAGCTTCGAATTTGGTTCTTTTAGATTCATCAGCCACTTTAATGCTCGATGATCAGTTTGTATAGTGAACTTTCGACCCCACAGATACGGTCTAAAGATTTTTGTAGCCCAAACAATGGCTAATAATTCTTTCTCGATCGTACTGTAGTTTTGCTCAGACTCATTAAGAGTTCTAGAGGCATACGCAACGGGTTTATCTTTGCCAATAATACCTTGTGACAATATTGCACCGAGAGCAACATTGCTCGTATCAGTAGTTAAAATAAATTCTTTACTAAAATCGGGATATTGTAAAATTGGATCATTTGTCAGCAGATTTTTGCACGTTTCAAAACATTTTATAAATTGGGGTGTATGTTCTATTTTTGCGTCCTTTTTGAGACACATTGTCAAAGGTTTCGTCAGTCTGGCAAAGTCTTTAATAAACCTCCTATAATACCCGAGCAAACCTAAAAACGATTTTATTTCTCTCGTTGTTTTAGGTATCGGATACTTTTTTATCGCGGCTATTTTGTCCGGATTAGGCTTAACACCGTCTGGGGTAATGATATGTCCTAAATATGCGACTTCTTTCTTTAGAAATTCGCACTTGTCAAGTTGTAATTTAAAGTTGGTAACTTTAAGTCTTTGAAAAACCTTGTCAAGGTTAGTTATATGTTCTTGTAATGAGGTTGAAAAAATTATAATATCATCGAGATAAACTAAACATATTTCGTTCTGTAACCCTCTGAGAATATTATCAATAACTCTCTGAAAGGTGGCAGGCGCATTTTTCAGACCCATTGGCATTCGAGTGTACTCATAGTGCCCATTTTCAACATTAAAAGCTGTTTTTGGGATATCTTCTGGACTCATCTCTATTTGATGAAATCCACTCGCTAAGTCAAGGGTGCTAAAGTAATTACATTTCCCTAATTTATCTAACACATCATTGATATTCGGTATAGGGTAGCGATCATCGATCGTTTTTTCATTTAATTTTCTAAAATCTACAACTATTCTATATTTCTTTTTGCCGGAGGAATCAGCCTTTTTCGGCACAATCCAGACATTTGAGGACCAGGGACTATTACTATGTCTAATAATACCTTGATCTAACATGGTTTGTATTTGCCTTTGAATTTCTTGTTTGAGTGCAAATGGATATCGATAAGATTTTGTATAAACCGGTAATTCATCATTAGTCCTTATATTTCGTTTCTGATTAAAATTTTGAAAATTATTATAACCTTGGTTTCGAGCTTGGGGTGTAGTATTTCTTGTCGTTGTACTCATAGGGGTAGCTTTGGGTTGGACATAATTGAAATTTGGTTTCCATACATTTTGGGGTTTTCCGAAAACTTGATTATTTGTTGGAAATCTAGTTTGAGGAGGATTTGGATGTCTTTGAATTTGAATAGGCCCTCTGGGGAATTGAGATGAGGTTGAGGGTTGAGAATAATTCTGAAAATGATCTCGAGAATTTTGGGGAAATCGAAATGAATTTGGACGATTATAATTATTATTGATAGGATTTATTGGTTTCCTGGAAATATTACTAGCGGTTTGATTTGAATTAGAATAATTTTGACCTTTTTGATAATATTTAACATTATTTTCCTCTCGTACAAATTGAATTGCCTGCAAAGTTGTCGGTCTCATTGCACGAATTATAGGACCTAATGGGTCTTTTAACCCAGCTAAAAATGATTTTAAACCCTGTTTAGTGAAAAATGATCTTTTTGAATCTCGTTCGGCCCCTTGGCAATGTAAATCAATGTAATTGCAAACTGTATTAAGCAAAGCGATAATTCTTTTATGAAATTCATAAGGAGATTCGTTATTTCCCTGCTTCATATTGACTAAATCTTGATTTAAACAATTTTCATCTCTTTCATCACCAAAATTTTCGATTAATGCATTTTTTATATCGGGCCAAGTATCGGCACCGGTAATTGCTACTACTTCCTCAGCTCTATCTTCTAACTTATTTAAAATACCATTTAATAGTAAAACATTTTGAAAATTATTAGGATTTTCCCTATCATAATAATGATTTAAAATTGATTCCGTTATATTGATAAATCTATGTAATTTATTAACGTTTCCGTCAAAAGTTGGAATAACAGTTAAACTTTTCATATCTAATGCCGGCACGACCATGTTTTCAACAATAATTAAATTATTAAAATTATTTATTAGCTCTGAATCTACGTTAGTTGAATCTAATATATTATTGATATAATCTAACTCTTCAATACTATCGATTTCGCTTAAGGATTCGCTAGGAGAAGAGGAGTCTGACATGAATTAAAACTTACCACATCGGTATATTGCTTCTGCGGCTGGTACTTTTTCTGTTGCCCACTGGTTTCCTCGATGGAGCCCAAAGGAACTGGAATTTCCTAACTGGATTCGGTTTTTCGTTAAAGAGTTAAAACTCACGGATTTTCCACGATGGATTTTTCCGACGAAAATCCTACTGACTGCGCCACTTATAAGTCTCTCGTTGAGAGGAATGTTTTTAAAAAGAATTTTTATTGCTATTGCTTGAATAAAAACCCAAAATAAATTATATTTAATATTTAATGGTAATGTTGTCGATACAAGCTATTATATCAGACTAACTTTATTTTATTAAAATGTTACTATGAAAAAGGTTAGAGTCAGCAATTCACACACTTCACATAGGTTCAGTAACACTGCCGGCAACCCGATACCGTTTTCCTGTAAAAGGTATATGGGGTCATCGATCATAACTCGCGTCTGTAACTATCGTTTCGTACACTATGAGTCATCATTCGTTTCTTGCAACGATTTACACCAGTTTACACCAGTGTAAACCAGAAAATAGCACTTAACGAGGCGTTTTAGCCACTAATTTCGACGAATTTTAAAAAATCATTAACAAGAGATTAAGAGCTTAAATTTGGGGATTGTATTAAGAATAGTGCTGTTGAGGAATGCATTTATTTTCATTATGATATTTCAAAATTTAAAGCCTTTTGATTTTTTTTTTCTCCGAAACTGGAAGGAATTAAAACTTTAAAAAATATGCATATTCTAGATATTATTGCCTTATTTATTTTGCCCAAATTTAAGTTTTCTAAAAAAATTACTTTTTGAGATATCCTTGTCCGAAAATTATAAGGGGGTGCTGTAATCACCTTAAAAGTTCAGAACTATTCGGAATTTTTAATGTGTAATTCCTTTTCGATCGAACAGAAACAAATATCGGTACTCACTGCTGATAACAAACCGATTAGAACCGATCACTCAAAGATACACAGCCTAAGTTTATTCCATACTAGCCATAATGATATAAAAAAGGTGTAGAAAAATACAAAGGAAATTATTGATAATATGCGAGTTTACTCACGTCGGAGAAGTTCAGATTTGTAATTTTTTAATAGTCTTTTTGTTAATATTTTTACATTTCTAATATGAATTGTTTAATACGGTAATTTATGTTTTGTAGGTCTAAACAAGAAACATATGCTTGTGTCTACTGTAGACCCTCGTATAGATATGCTTAACACGTTGAGTGCCATATGTATCCAAAGTGGATACATGAGGACAATGTTTCAATTGCCATACGGATACAAACTGGTTTGTATATTTATAGTCAGTCGCATGTATCTGCGTTAGATGCAGGCTTTATGCGTATTGTTACGGGAGCTTCTATATAGTGGCCTGGGGTACCCAAAAACCATTTGGCTCGTGGATTTTATTTCTTTTTTTACACAGAGGAGTTTACATATAAGTACATACAGAATAGAAAAAATAGTTTATTGCAAACGGATACAAATTCTAAGGTAATAATATAAAATAAAAACATTTACACGAAGTTAGCAGTAGTATTTCAAACCAATAAAGATATTGGAAATTTAAAAAAAAAACAAGATAAGCAATAATATTTTTCACATGTTACACATCTAAATTTGCTTTGCGTCGCTTGTGAAGTCGCTATTTTAATTCCAACCTCTTCACCTTTTTTTGTAACAGTTGACACATCGACTTCTTTTTCTACCAGAACCTTGGCTTTCTTCTAAATAATGTTGTGCAGAAGGTTGATCAGTAGCTCGAGAATTCGCTTCAGTAGGTGGGATATGTAGCATTTATTTTATTAGAATTTCTTGAAATTTTGTTATTGACATCTTCTCATTGGTAACTTCTTGGTGTAAGATGTAGATATTTACTACTGAAGTACCCACTAGCAATTCTATTGCCAATTTTCGGTACCATTTTACTCCTCGTCACAATGATGTTCCATATGCTTTCATCTGGTCCGATAGGTCAATAAATGCCTTTTCAACCACCTTTTTGTCTAACAGCAACAAGTTTGTCCGTGTGTTTAGTACTAAGAACTAGAACATCTCTTTTGTCTCTCCATTTTAGAATAACGACGCCGGTGTCGCTTTCAGCGGCGACAACTTCATTCTTTTGAAGTTTTTTCGTGACGACATCTTTAGGGTTAATTTTTTTGTTTGCCCGTAATGTTCCGACCAAGTGAATTTTCCATTTTAAAAGACAATGCGACACCTTCATTATCATTGAAATAAAGCGATTTCAACAGCAGTTGAAACCTGTTTCTATCAAAGATCTAATTTTATTGAAGTACAAAAATATGTCTGCCAGTATGCGTGGATGCTAGGTAACTGAGATAGTCCCAGCCACAGTTCTTCTTCGCCGTTTTTAACCGACGGGTAAAAACGTTGGAAGGAAAAACGTTGGCTGATATGTCCACACACAACAGTTTTTTTCGCGCCAGTTTATCACGATGGACCGTACGTGCTTGTTAGCAGTGGCAGCGGTTTTGGCAGTGGAAAAAAATCGCGAAAAAAAACTCGAAGAAAATGGACTAAAGACTGGGTACTTACACGCAGTACACTATCAGAAACAAATTTACTGGAGGAGCTAAGATTGGAGCCTGGTGATTGGCACAATTACTTGAGGATGGACGAGAATGCGTATCGGAAACTAGTAACACCGTTAATTGAGAGACAAAATACCCATTTACGGGAATGCATCAGTCCTCACGAATGCCTAACAGCTACTCTGCGGTTTCTGGCCACTGGCCGCAGCTTTGAGGGTCTGAAGTTTTGTTATTATTTCACCGCAGGCACTAGGACGCATAATACCCGAAACCTGCCAAGCTCGGTAAACTCTAATAAAAAATCTCTGGTCCACTGCCTAATATCCGACATTTTTATTATAACCAGTTGTAAATAATAATAAACAACAAAAACATTCTGAACGTACTGCTACTGATAAATGCCCGACCAGTCAAACTGAGATCACACACCTCGTGTTTACTCGAACGGTTGGCACGATAACCGTCAAAAATCAAGACTCGCCTGAAATTTTGGAACGACGTTCATAAACGACGTTCTTGTCCATACACCTCGTTTTTGTGACATTTTTACCATGACGTTTTTAACCGTCGGTTAAAAACAGCGGAGAACGAGGTGAGTGGGGCCCTTAAAATGGGCCCCTATGTTCCAAAGAACATCCTTCACTTTTCGAGCTAACTTGAGACAGGCTTTGCTTGCACACAAATGTATCATATGACACGAACATTTTATAAGAGCTATGTTAGTTCTGATTTGAGATGTGAAAACACAGAATTATAATTTCCCACCATTACATTGGTGGTGTCCGAAGCAAAACCAACTAGATTCGCCAAAGGAATTTTCTTAATTGCTAAACATTTCATAGAGACCATTGGCGTCTCCCAAAACAACCTCGACCAAATCAAAAAACCTAGTCACTACTTTATTCTTAGTCTTGCAAAAAAAATAACAGTAAAACCACACTGTTTAATAGTGCCTACATCGGTCATCTCATCCATAATAAGTGAGAAAAAAATTAACTGGTTTTCTCAGGACAGAGAACAACTCTTCTTGAAAGTTCTTTCCCAAGTTTTCTTTTATAATTGAAGTTGTTTTGGTTCTTTTACATACAAAATCTTTTGCTACTTTGCTGTCAGAAAATATCTATGCACATAATGGACTCGAGGGGTCCATAAAAGAAAATGGTAAATTTCATTCGGCTATTGCCGCGGCAAGTTTTAGTTCAGCAAATCCTACTTTTAAAAAATGAAGCTGGTTAACTAAATGGTCCAAACTTTGTGTTTGACTCACAGTCCTGATTAGATTCGTATGTTTATCAGTTTTTTCATGTCTCATATCTTTATTGGGATATATTTTAGTATCACATACCTTGCACAGCGCATACTCAATTATTACATCTTCCTTTTTATTTCTAGGAGACTTTGCAAGCCAGCCTTTGAAATTATCAATCTCAAACCATTTTTCATTAAATTTGTGACCTGGTAGTTTTCTTCAAGGTTTTCTTTTTTTTGGTAGGTCTCGCCTCTGTACTGTCAAAGGATTGCTCGACAGACTCACTTAATTGTGTTGATGAAGTACCAGATTCTGCATCTTCTCCTTCATCAATCCGGTCATTTTCATTCGGTATTTGTACTTCAGTTTTCTCCGATTGCTAAGGAATATAAAAATAATGTAGTAATTCGCGCAATTAATTTCAAATTTGAATTCGCGCTTTAGCGCCAACGCCACCTGGTTGCTATCGGTTTAATAAATTCTGGTCTGGTGTTTTAAAGGTATTTTTTGCGGCACATAAACCAACATAAACGTTTATCATGGATTATGTTATTTAGCCAATCAGACATCTGTAAATGACATAACCTATCGTAAACGTTTATGTTGGTTTATGCCGCGAAAAATACCTTTTAGTTTAGAGAAGGAAACCAATGCTGATGAAGAATAGAGTTAATGAAAAAAGATTAGTTTTTAATTTAAAGTATACTATTTTTTATGAAGATTGAGAGGGGGTCAGTTGGGGCTGTAGTCTGCAGTAGATCTTTTGCAAGAATAAAGAAAACAAAAAAGCCCTAATGTGGCCATTGTATAAAAAATCCAAATAACTATCTGAACACTCACCTTTGAAGCACCAGGTTTTCCTACTTTTACAAGCCACTTATCCATAGTGATAATTACCACCACCCTCCTCTAGAGTTCTTAATTCAAATTTTGGTCACCGTCTTACAAAAAGTAACAGATTTGTACACATTTTAAAATAAAATAAGCCGAAACTGTGCGGGGGAAGTACAAGCAGAAAGCAGTCGGTTCACGGATCATCGAACTACGATGTACATAGACTTTGACAATTGACATTAACATTTGAATTTGACATTGGCAGTTGACATTGACATTATATTTGCGACTTTTTTCTTTTTGTTTTTCTCTTCTTTCTCTATATGATACCGGTCTCGGGTACGGAGTTGTTCGGCCAGCGCTGGCCGCCAACAGTGGTGTGAATTCTGAATGTTAAATGTCAATTTAATATACTAGAATGATGTCTCGAATTAAAAACCGATATATTATATATTTTAAGCGGAATAATTGGAGAATTATAAAATACTGGCAAATTACTGGCACAAAGTCATTGCTGGCAAGATTACTGGCAAGCTTCATTTTTACCGGCAAATGCCAGTGATTACTGGCAGATTGGCAACGCTGGTTTTCAACAGAGCTGCTACTACGGTGACGCAATGGTGTTTTCACGTCCACGACAGAACCATTTTGCTCAAAATTGTTAAGTAGTCTTTGAACGGTTGTGTGATTTGGCGCATTGTGTCGACCAAAAATGCCACGCAATTTACGAACTGTCTTCGTATAACATTCTCCATACTTATAGTGTGTTTTAAAAATAATAATTCGTTGTTTGACCGTATATCGTTCCATGGCTACTAATCACAAACTGTTTACATTATTCTTATCATTTGTTTTTTGGCCTACTGCGCGAATACAGTAAAAATGACGCGCAATTTAAAATGTGTGTTCTTATTGGGACACCCTGTACTACATTGATTCAATTGTTTACGTTTTATTGAAATACCTACACCTTAACAACAAAAATATTACATGTAGTAGCAGCCTTATAAAGTAAACATTTTTATTTTTAAATTATGTTAGAGCAGCAAACACCCTACATAATTTGATTTAATGTGCGCTATCTATCCAAAAATAGGTTCCGACAAATAACATCATGATGCGATTTTTCAATTCTACTAAAGCAAAATTGACTTATAAACTTATTTTAAGGTATTCTATATTAAAAAAAAAAACATGATCAAGCATTTTTTACTCTAATATTTAAAAAACACATTGTGTACGTTTTAAATGGAATGGATTTTTTTAGTAAAATTAGCTTCATCCTAGTTTTTTTTTTTTTCGAAACCACTTTAAAGTAGCCTAAATTTCATGTAAAAAGTTAAACAAATTGTAAAACCGCATCATGTTTTTTTCTTTTCTTCCATAGTTAGTTCCTCATAATCATTTTCCAAAAATTTTATTATTTCCGTCCAGCCTTTTTCTCTTAACAGTTTGTTCTTGCTATTGTCATTAGTCTTGTCCCAAATACAAGGTTTTGATTCGACTAATTCTATAAGCCTCACCACATCGTATTAAAAGTTACTCGCCATAATAATAATATGTTATTTGTTGTTTTTTTTTATTATAAAATATTAATAACCTTTGAACAAATTACTAATCTAGGGAAAAATTAATTTTAAGGGGAAGTAATTTATTTCTCTCTTAATTTTAGCTCGTAAGTCACTAAATTCCATGTTCTAATAGACTATTTATCCTTAAAAAAATTTACATTAGCAATGGTGCACATTTTACATATGTTAAATTTGCCTACAAAAATAAAATGAAGGTAGGGTAAAATCTACGCTGTATCTAGAATCCCGGTACCGGTAATACATTTTTTACCGGTAGTTTTGATAACGTCACCCATATGACGCACTAGGTACCGATAATTAAGTAAATCCCGGTAGATAGCTTTTCAAACACCGAAAAAGACTTTTTAAAAATTTTAATAATTAATTACAAAATACAAAGGCGTGTTTACTGCCTTAAAGCTAAACAAAGAATGAATTGAACATAATATAAAAAGTAAAGTTAATAATAATAAAACGTAGAACCGCTATCTAATCTATGCAACTCTGCATAAATATATGTGCTGAAAAAATACAGGAGGTATTTTTGACATTGGAAAGTGATATTGCCGCGTTTAAGGTTTTTTATGGTTCCCTTAACGAGCTGAGGGGTTAATAGTAGCTAGATGGTAGAACTTTAATAAAACATAATATTTATTGAAATTATTTATTTACTAAGTAAATTATTGATTTAAATAAAGAAAAAGACAATCTTCATTGTTTAATATTCAAAATAACATTAATGAGGTACTTACCAAGGGCACACCATTCTAAGAGGGATGGTGCTTGTGTCGCTCTTCAAAACCAAGTGATTAATAATACCGTAGAATGGGGTGAATAGGATCAATTTTAAATTTTAAAATAGCGTATCTCTCAGAGTGATATAGTGAGATATATCCTGTATACATCAAAATATGAGTTTATATCTGCTCTATTCATTTTTGATTCAAAAATTTTTTTTCAGCGATTCGTTACCCGCATATATATTTTTTTGTTTGCTGATCCTATCCACCTGCCATTGTGGTGAATAGGATCGACCATGCTTTTTTAATGTTTAAACGCATACTCCCTTCTGTGGTGTGTATAGGATCACTTCACTTTTAAGTGTGAGTCCAACTAGAAATTAAAAACCCGATGGCGCGGCCAGTCGGAAAGGTAGATTTCATAAATAGTAATTAAAAGTAGTTTTTGTTTGTAACTTTTATTTTAATAAGTACATATGTGACAGTAAAAGCTATTTTAATTATTGTTTGTTGTTGTATTCACTCACACGAATTTCAAATCTGAGAAGACCTCTTCCATATGTTACTGGAGGATTTAATTTACCAACAATATGTTGAAAAGTAAACTCATATCAGTCTTTCACATCCGGGAAAGTGTAGACATAACCTGAATAGCCACTTTAATTATGTTAGGTTCAGTTTTCTTGTAGCGTTTTCCACCCACCGTAGGTACCTCTTGATCCTATTCACCCCTGCTTTTGATCCAATTTACCTCAGTGATCCTATTCACCCCATTCTACGGTATTTAATATTTTATAAAGAAAGTTCCGATTCATGCACTTCTGCTTGATCAGGTAAATCGTTGACCCGCGTTTACTGCTGTCTTTGCAAGTTCAACTAATTTCCATAAAAGTATCAATTAATTAAGAAACCTGAATTTATACTTCCTCTTTAGAAATAATGTCTTTAAATAAACTAAACAATGAATGTGAAAAATGAAAATAATAATTTAATATGAGATAAATATTTTTTAATAAATGATTAATTATTTAACTATTTTACCTATAGTAGATGAACCCTAAATACATTATTTGACACATCTCCCCCAGCTCTTAGAGCGGGACCCCCGCGATACAATTACAAACATCAAATTTTGATGCAGTACCAATAATATGCAGCAGAAAAAATTATTGTAATATTCTAAAAATAAAAAAAAAGAAACATAAAACCAACAATTAATTTTGATCTGTATTTATTATCTACATTAACAATAAAAAAATTATTTAGCAATCAAAATTATGAAATAAAATATTATGAATGAAATAATCAAGAAATAATTAAATGTAATGTGTCATATGGGCCCTATCCTATGGTAAAAAAATTAAAACAAAATCCTAAAAGCAAAACAATAATTAAAAATACCTTCAGTTTTACAAAATTAAAAATCTCTAAAAAACAAAATAAAATCCATTAAAGTCTTTAAAAGAAATGATTTGCTAAACACCACCTATTAAGTTCCACCCACGAAAATTGTAACATGTTCGGCACGGCACTAACCACTTAGTCCGGTACTGTACATTATCTACAGTTCCTTCTTCTTTACGTATACACGCCTAAGAATAATCAGACAGAAAACCACATGGCTGATGCGGTTGGCTGCGATGAAAAAAAAAGGTATGCGGCCAACTTTACTCCCAACTCTAGCCTGGAAACAGGACTCTGACCCTCGAGATCGGTTTACCCTCTGGATGGACTATGGACGGTACTGACTTTTGACTTTTTCAACCCTTAATTTAGCTGGGTTCGCTAGTTGGCTGGATTCCTGATTTAGTAAGGTTTCTTTTCGTAATACCAATTTGCAAGAAAGTCTGACATCGTGAATCGTGACCTTGATAGTAATGACGGGTACGGGCGGGTAACGGTTTGTTTGAAAATTGCATATTGTTTACAATTTCAACAATTTGTTTATTGTCCCCGTTTTGTGGTAAATAATATTTGAGTTTCGGTGCTTTTAAAATGATCTTTGTGTGACCTGTGCTTAATATATGTCTATCAGAGTGCTATTTGGATTTAACACACCTATTAAGCCAAGGAATGTATCAAATTACAAGCCACTTTTAATCTGGGTGAGTCTATTTTTCAACAAAGTTTTTCTCATAGTACATTTATCGGAAATACTTTTAGGGTTGCCAGAGGTATCAAGATCCATCGTGAGGTTGCCATATCTGCTGCATCTTTGGTGGACAGTCATTTGGTATTGGATGATTGCCTGTGCCGTGGAGACGGGGTGGTCTCGTGATTGATACATGCAAAAGAAAAGAAACCCAAATAAGTTCTTATATAAAAGCTTAATATTTTTACTACAATAATATAACTAAACACTAATATAATTATAACTATGAAATCTATAAACATACTGCCCATATGACAAAATTAAAATGTTTCACCCTGCCAAAAAAAAAAAAACAAAAAATAACATTAGACCGTATTTTTTTTCTTTTCAATAATTAGTTTTTTTTTAATTAAGTACTTTATGATATAACATTTAAATAAATAAATTTATAAGACTTTCAAACGTTTAAACATTTGACAAAAATAATTAAGTACTCTTTTAATCTTACTCAACTCAAATAGATATTTTTAGACTGACAGTTATCTTTCTTTTATTTCCCAGTTTATATTTTTTTCTCTTATATTTTCCCTACATAAAACATTAGTAATATATAAATAATATATTTTTTGCTTTGGCAGGGACCAAGTAGCTATCTTTTTAGGATGTATTATTAGTATGTTTTCAATATTTACTTGTACCGAATTTGTTCAATGAAATACAATGGTTGATTTTTATTTCCATTTTTATTTTTATTTTATTTTTATTTTTATTTTTATGACTTACTCATAGAATTCTGAATGGGTTTTTTCAGTGTGGCCCATAAATTTGGAAAACTGCTTAATTTCGTCGTTTGACAAATTTAAAATTTGAGCCACCGTAGCGATGTGTTTTCTAAGTTTATTGCTGGATATAGCCTCCGGATGTTTAAGCTTAATTCTTTTTGTTAAATTTCGTATTGCAACGTCACCTTGTCCCCACTTAACTTTGCTTTTGGGAATTGCAAAAATGTATTCATTATTGGAAGGTATGTGTTTTTCTCTGTGATCTAACAAAGTATTTATAAATTCCTGCAGCATGTCAGGTACTAGTATTACCACAGCTCTGGATCCTTTTCCGCTATTAACTACTCGCTTGTACTTCTGAGTTAATATTTTTTCTGCTTCTGTCAAAGCACTCTCGAAGTCTTTGAAATTAGATTTGTTTTCATTTGTATAGTCCTTAACTTTCAAATATTGAACATCGCCGATTCGTCTTCTGTTAAAAAGAATAAGTAATGCCAACGTACAATTTACCATTAGTTTGTAAGTCTCCATATCGTCTGTTCCGTTTAAAAACTGTTCCTGGCAGTCTCTAGCAAGATTTTCGCTTTGATCTTTAAAGATTTTGATGTCGCTAACTAATGGTACAAGAAGCGGTTTGTTCCACCTATTTTCCAACAAATCCTTATTGGCTATTGAAGATATTTCCGTATTCCATCGAGTGGACACTAAGGTTTTAAAAATTTTTATATCTTTTTGCCACGTGGTTAATTCTTCTTTAGATTGGCATGTAAAACCTGGGCTCTCTTTTAAAATCAGATGATTAAGTTCATCGCACGCCTGTTTTAGGTAAGTGCCTAAGTGCATCGCAAGGCTAGGTGTTGCATATAACTTTTTTACAGGATCAAAACCAGAAATATTTCTCGTAGCAACTAATATAGCATCAAAATATTTTGGTTTTAACATATCCTTAAAAGATAATTCTTTTTCCTGTACCACATTTCTGAAGGCAATTAATAATCTCGAAAGCTCTCTCATCCTACAGCTTGTGGCATATTCTTTCCGTTCTCGCCTATGTTTTTTAAGTAAGATTCTCCGAAATGAATTATCAGAAGATCCTTTTTTGCTTCAAATGATATCTCATCACCTTTCATTAAATTAAAAACCTGAAAATAAAATGGTGCCAATGCATACAATGTTTACCTACTTCAAATGTACAAAGTATCACTTATATTTGGCACTTTTTGCAGGATTTTTCTACCTTCCAGGAAATATACACGAGAATATACAAGAAAAGTAGGTAAGAAGTCTCGATTTTGGAAATTGATAGAATATTTTTGACCATATCGATATTCGACCAGTACCGGATATAACTATGGCCGATAACATAATATCTAAGGCCGATATAATCAGATACATATATCGATGATCCATATAAGGCGATCAAAAAGATTATTTCTTTGAGATTTTGAGAATTTATCTCCACCGAGGTAGAAAAATATAGTTTAAAAGAGAAATACCAAACTATATTTATCTCAAACTCTTTTATTTAGAATAAAATTCAAACATGAATTACCTACTTCTTTTTTAGATGTGTGTTTCGAAACATATGTCATGTTTAAATTTTGTTTTAAATAAACGGGTTTGTGAAAATCTACCAGAGTTTGGTCCTGTTAATATTTATGGATTTACATCTGTTATCTCTGATTTAGATCAAGTAAAGACCAAAACAACTAAGAAAGAAGTATATGAGTTTGTCTAGTAAAGTTGGAACCATATTGTGAATAACTTTTCTATTATTAATAAAAAAAAGAAGTAATTTTTTTAGGAAAAGTTTTGCATGGTCCAAAACCTAACTATCAGATATTAACTTTTTAATTCGTATACGAGGTTGTCAATAAATATTGTGCGGAATTTTATTTTTATTATTTATGACAATACCGTAAATTTTTATAAGGAGAAATTGATCAGAATTGAAAATAACTTTACAATATGAAATCATATTCTGCAAATTTTTTTATTTTATTCTAAGTGATTTTCATCCTGATTTCAACATTTAATATTATGGTTTTTTCTCAAAATTTACGCTTTAATTTGACTTTTGTCACTGCAAATTTATAAACATTCACATTTAAGTTTAGATTTATTACGATTAAGAAAAACTCAGCTACGATGATTTTACAAAATATGTTCGTCAATAATATCATTACTATTTTCCAACAATTTCTAAATCTAACTTGTTACAGAATTTTAAAGAAATATGAAGACAATGAAAAACGTCTACCTCTCATGAATAACGCTTTCGATAGCGTTATTTCATAAATCGAGATTTTTCCAAATTGAAATCCAATACCTGTCTTAGAGATTAAGAAGAAACCCTGTGAACGTGCCATATTAAAAATTTAATATTAGGTACCTGCTCTTTAAGGTTTAATAAAGATATCACATTAGTGGTATCCATTGCACAAGCAGCCATTGTTTGTGAATTAGAAACATAACATTTAGGCACATTAGACGCAGAATTATTATTCTTAGCTGGACATCTCTTTGTATGCCTTCTTAGATACGCTTTTTTATACAACCCTTTACAATATATACAGGGATAATATAAGGTAGTGTGTTGTTGTTTCGTTTCTCTATAAGGACGTAATTCTCCTTTAATATAAAGATCGAAATTAGTGGAATTTCTCAGCAGACTAAAAGCAAGTCGTCTCTCTTTGCTAGATTTAGGATATTCTAAAATCTTTTTTACTTCTTTTTCATCATGGTGGTGAGTTTCAATATGTCTTACGAAATTCTTTGATATAATATCCAACGCACAAAACTTGCATTTTGTTGGTTTTTTTGTGCTATTTAGCTTTGCCTGAAACATTTTTAAATTACTAATATACTATTTTTTCAGTATCGTATATTTAATAATATAATATAGGGAAGACAAAAAAATTTCAGCAAATAAAAAACTTCTGTTTGAAATTTCTCAAAAAATGTCATTATTTTTAAAAAAATTTGCATTTAGAGAAAACATTTTAAATGTGGCTAAATTTATCGTCTCGTAGGTGTGGGTGTTTAAATACAGCAATATATGACTTGTTAACCACAGAATATTTAATTTATCTTTTTTAACTCAAATTATAAGCTAGAAGAATAAAAAGAAGACGTTTTTAAGAAGTTATTTTCTTATATTACAGTTTGCAAATGAACTGAAATCAAAGTATTGTTTTCTGCTTTTTAGGATTCGTTTTACTAAACTTTATATAAACTATAAATTTTTGTAAAGTTGACAACAAAGAAGTTTATAATTTTCTTTCACCCTGTATACTAAAATTGTTAATGATTCAAAATAAGTCATGCAATGTTTAACTAATATTTTGCGCCCTTTCTACTTACATTAGATACTAATAATTTTCGATTTTTATTTGACGACTCAGCTTTTTGTGAATTCTCTAAGTCGTCTGACGATTTTAAAGAGCAGTTTTCTAAAATAGTCAAATTGTTTATTTCTTTGCTGATTTTGCTGCAACTTAAATAGTCTTCTATGACAAAATCTTTATCTTTATCGTCATCGACAGTCTCAGGACTTACAGATCTTGCATCATCGTTTTCTAAATAATTTTCAGAACTGTTAGAATTTGCCCTGTTACTGTTTTCTAAATATGTTGAGTCATCGTCGTGAACATAACCCGCCAAAGCCTTTGCCAAAGGAATCTCATCAGATCTAATAGACTCCTGTAAAATATATAGTATGACCTTGAGATTTAGTTTTGATAAAAAAATTATTATTACATTATAAACCCCTAATTTAAAAGATTGTACGTTTTCTGGTCTGTTAGAAATACTCTTTTGGCTCCAAGCATCAAAATCGTACGGATCTTTTTGTAGTCCTTCAGTTGTGTCCGATATATGGGCACAGTTACAGGACCCACAGATAGAGCAGGTGCTTTTTTTGTTATCAAAATTTATCTCGACTGTATTTTTATCTGGTAACATGTTAGTTACATCTTTCAGAATCGTGTATTGGTTAACCCATTCCTATTAAAAAAAAATGTAATCATTTATTGATCTTTTATAATTTAATGCAAGAATAACTTACAGCAGTCATTTTAATTTTTTCAAGAGGCAAGATCTTCGTTGCCTAAAAAATAAGGTAGAGTCTTAGTCACATAGAAAAAAGGGTTGTTTAAAAACCATTCCTGTTTATTGATGAAAAAAGCTGCGTAAAATATTTTACTAATAGCTCAACCACAGAACTTTTATACAGTGGCGTACCCAGGAGAATATGAGTACTAAATGCCCCCGCGCTTCGAGCTAGGTACGCCACTACTTGTTTGCAATGTCAATACTTACAGTAGGGTTAATATTTTCAGCAGGCTCCTGGTGTATCGACTAAAACAAGGCTGATATTTTATTAAAAAAAAATAGAACATATTTTATATTAAATTCAATGTTTGAAATAATGTATTTGATCAACATAAAAAAATAAAATTTTTGATAATTTCGAAGCAATGCAATATTTTCTCCTATAATTATCTTATTACATAACTCATAATGTAATAAAAAACAAAGATATGATAATGTTCGTTCCAATGTTCCAATTTTTTTTACGAATTATAATTAACGGTAAAGCACAAGTATTAAAAATTAAAAAAAAAAAGCTTTCAAAATCGTAAAGATACTATCATCACATCTTAACCAAATTTATATGGGACCACCCCTGAGGTACCCCCTTACTAACAAAGAAAGAATCATATAAATCTGACAAGGTGGTAAAGCATTATCGCTAAACATACATAAAAAATTAAGAGTTTGAGGATTTTCTTATGGACTCAATTATTAGATTTTGACCAAGTTTATATAGGACTATCCCTAAAGTACCCCCTTTCTAACAAAAAAGAATCATTGAAATTGGACACCAAATTATCGCTGAACATACATAAAAAAATATTACGACGAAATGAGAACCTCCTCCTGTTTTGAAGTCAGTTAAAAATGACAAAACCTTTATACAACAATGTTTTTTCTGTCAGTAAAAACTTCTGAGCTATTTAATATTAATTTTTTGAATTTCGTTCATATTAAATTACCTATTGCAAACATATTTTGAACTGATTTTAGCGTAATTCATATTAAGAGAAACACAGTACCTTATTCACTAAAAAAAAAAAAACAGAAAAGATTGAAATAGGATAAATTTAACTTTTAATTCACAGTGATTGGGCGCATAGATTCAGTCAAAAATAATCTTACCAAATTTCAACATTGGCCTAAAATGTATACAGGGTGGCTCATATTACGGACATGAAACTAAATATTAAAAAAAAAATTCCTACAACTAGTCAAATATCAATAAGGGCTGGGATTATGGGTTTTAAAAACACTTTATTTTTAATATGATTCCCATGGTCTTATTTTACAATAATTAAAATATGTGTAGCATGTAAATGTGTAGCAAATCGTTTAAAATCGTAATAAAAATAAAGTGTTTTTGAAACCTATTTATCCAGTCCTCATTCATAAAAAGGTGAACATCTCTGCTGAATTTCAGCTTTTTATTTATATTTGACTAGTTGTATTAATTTTTTTAAAAAATATTTAATTTTACTTTCGCAATATGAGCCGCCCTGTATACATTTTCGGCAAATGTTGAAATTTGACTGAATGTATACGCCCAATCACTGTAAATTTATCCTATTTTAAGCTTATCTGGTTTTTTCGGGAATAAGGTACGATGTTTCTCTTAAAAGTATCTACCAGAACACAAGTTTTGTATTTTTTAGAAACTGAAAAAATTTATATTTTTAGTTGAGTTTCTACCGAACACTTGTGAACTGCCATAACTGCAATTCTCATTTTTAAAAACTACAGAAACAGATAGAGCAATAAACATATGAAAATATAACAACGTTCTCATAAAAACCCAAAAACATATATAAAGTCGTGAAAAATAGAGGCATACAGACAAATTTAAATTTTAGTCCACAATAAATTACCAAAAAAATCCCCCAAGAGTGGAATTTGTTACGTAATTTAATTTTCACTATTTTCAATTTTATTTTAGACTTTAAATTGTTATCATACATAAACACGGCAGGCAACGCGATCTCTATGGTATCTTATATTCATTGTTCAATAAAAAATATAATAGTAAACAAACGGAATATAAATAAATTTTCTTCAACTTACCATGTTTAAAATCCTTAGCGCTCTGGATCCCATTTTAGTTACAAATCAGGTAATACACTTGTTAACTTCACTGCTTTCACGTCTCAAATAAACTTATGACCATATCACCACTTGTATAATAGGCCAGCACAATGTTGCCACGATTCCTTGACTGTTTGAGGTGACATCGCGCGAATGTTATATACAAATGGCATATATGAAGCTGCGAGGTGACATTGTGTGGTCCGTATAATACAACAAAAGCGACACTAGCGCCAGTGATAGATGCTCGAACTAGCAACGGTTACATACACTTATATGGAATCCGGTGTCACCTCCAGACGAATTTTCGCCAATCGACTGTAGAGGTAGCCTGGTAACCACCAGCGAAGGCAAAAGGGTTAAACGATGTCACCTCGCTGTTCTGAGGTGCCACCGTCATATATGAGGTGTGACCGCTAGTTATGTATCTACTTTTGAGGTGGCAAAGTATACTTTATACATATATATACATATATATATATATATATATATATATATATATATATATATATATATAAGGGTTTCTGTAAAAATTTTAAGTAGGGCTTTGAGTGAGTGCGTCTCTGATATTTTATAATTAGAATTAGAAACTTTAAAATTTTTGATGTTGGTACCATTGTTTTCCGTGTCGTTTTTTTTGTAATATCCGTCTTCTCGAATTTTCTTGAGTTGACTTCATGATACTGGGCTTCATGTGTAGTTTCTCATGATGGCGAGATTATTATCGTTGAAGGTGTTTGTGACCTCGGTTCGACGAGGACGTATCAAGCCTACTTGGCCAGAAGAGCCACTTGAGGCAACCGCACCGCGGGATTTACTGGGGCAGTTAATAAGTGGAATTTATTCCAGCCTTTTTAAAAGGGATTTTCATTTTTACGACGAGCCTCCATTTTGGAACTCTGTTCGACGAGGACGTATTACGCCTACTTGGCCTGAAAAGCCACCTGAGGCAACAAGGGATTTACTGGAGCAGTCCAGGAATTTTTATTCAGGCCTTTTTGAAAAAGGGATTTTAATTTTGGATAAACCGTGGCCTCCATTTTTTATAAGGCATCTCGTTTCGACGAAGTAAGTGGTACAAACTTTTTTTTATTTGACTCTCGCTTACTATTCCGCGAAGGTAATCCTTCAGCCAATCCAGCTTTTGCCTTTCTTTGTGTTTTCTTGGATAACCGACAACCGGCGTGGTTAGGGAGAGAGAAGGAGCTTCCATCCCAGTTAGATGAATAGGAGTTAGATGTATTTTTTTTGAGATTTCCAGGAGATGTGGTGCTGAAGTTAAACTTCATTGGATCCCGAGGTTCACCGGTGATTTCTGCTCGACCACCATTTTGAGTTAATTAAGCTAAGTAATTATTTAATAGTTTATTTTCAAAGTTTCTTTCACTTCATGGGTTTAATGGGATTAGGATATTTTAGAGGTTAAACCACCTTGCAGTGGAACTCTATGTATTAAATTATTCTTTTGGGGTTTTATAAATTATGTCACCACCCATGTAAGGGTTGGTTATTAATCTTTTGTTAATTAAATACTTTAGGTAAGGTATATGTAAGCTTCAAGCAATTGCTTAAGGTAACCAAGATTTGTTCAATGAAATAATCATTGAGTATAATTAAATATTAAGTCTTAAACATTTTCTATGCTGAATCCAACAATTCACATGTAAGTTAGTTATAATTATAAAAGTAAGTGTTAAACATTTTCTATGCTGAATCCAACAATTCACATGTAGTTTAGTTGTAAAAAAAAGTAAGCTTTAAATATTGTCTATGCTGAATCGAACGATTCACATGTAATTGAGTTATAGTACAAAAAGGAGAAAATACATCTAACCCCCTGGAATCTATAGTCTTTCCACATAGGTGATAAAGAAATAAATTCATTAGAGCTACCTGTCGAACAGAATTGACCGGTCGTTCGAGTCCAGAGAATCACACGAAGAAATTTGGGGCTAAGCCATTGTCATACCATCAGGTATTCGACTGTTGCTACTAAACGAGACTTCTGGTAAGACTATTCTAGTTTGTTCTTTTTGCGTTATTTTTTTGACTGTATGAAGGTTGATTCTCAATTTGTCTAGGTATATTACACAAACGATTTTAAACTGATAATCAGGGTTATTCTTGTGGCCATTGAAAATAAGTCAACGGTGGAAAGTTTCACTGCCGCTTTCAATGGAAGTTTTGAACGTTGAGTAAATGTTTGTATTCTCGTGGCCGCAAGTTCTCAACGTTCATTTGTATTCAACGTTGGAAAACAAGACATTTGAGAAGTTAGCTACGCTCGCAAGAACTAGCAGTTCTGTGCTTTTCTAAATCGCTCTGCGACTGCGCAACCTGACGGTTTCTTCTTAATTGGAATTTATAGGTTATTTGATTTGTAAATTTGATTTTTTAGTTTCTATTGAAATATAATAGTATTTGGAAATATGGAAAAAGAAAAAAGAAAACGAACCTCCAAGAAGCAATTCGAGATTTATGTCCAATACATTAAAGAACATAATGTTCTAAAAACGGGCAAAATGACTCCTGGTATTATCCCTAAGGTTATCGAGAATATTTGGGATTAGATGTGTACCGATTTAAATGCTGTAGGAGATGGACCTACACGAGCTGTAACGGAATGGAAAAAGGTATGTAATAATTTCCTGAAATACACAAATATTACAATATTTACTTTTTAGGTATTTAGAGAATGGAAAACAGCCGTGAGAAAAAAAGCAAGAACAAATAAGGAACTATCGAAATTGGAAGAAGAGCTACTTAATGAAACGGGGAATGTTGTAGTTGTGGGATTTTTAAACGAGTTAGGTGTAAATGAACCTGTAATCAATGAGTTTCAAGTTGAAGAGGTGGATGAAACAGACGAAAACGCAGTTGTAGAGGATGAGGAAAAAGAGGGCGACGAAGAAGAAATCTTGTTGATAGAGGTGGAAAAAACTACGGAGCCCAAAACAAAAAAAACTAAAAAGAGATCTGCGAATCCTCTACTTGATGCTTATAGACAGGGCCAGGAAGATGAGAGAAATACTTTGGGTGAAATAGCAGGGGCTCTTAATAACAATGCCATGGGTATAAACAGATTTTGTGACTTATATGAAAAAAAAATAATAAAATGTCTTAATACCGTTGTATGAAGATAGACTATCTTCATACAACGTTAATACCGCTACCTAAATATTTTTTCTGTTTACATTTATATTATTTTTAAGAAATGTTATTTTTGTTGTAAGAATGTACTTTTATTTTTTTTGCTAAGGGATGCATTTTTTTTGTTCAAAAGAATGACTTTTTATTTACTGTTTATTTATTTACTTTTATTTTTGTTGCTAAGGGATGTATTTTTTTTGTTCAAAAGAATGACTTTTTATTTACTGTTTATTTATTATAGGTACCTAAAGGATGTATTTTTAGTTATGTTCTAAAGGATGTAGGTACCTACATACTTTTTATTTTAAATAAATGTTAATTTTAATAGTAGTTTTTTTTTAGAAAAAGCTCATAAAACTAGTCAGGCACAATACAGATTATACTTATTGCTGCTAGAAAAATAAAAATTTCGCAAAATACCTGAAAATGAATTTGAAACTCTTTGTCGGGAACTGAATCGTATTAGAGGGGCTGTAAAATCAACAGAAAAGTGGCGACAGGTAAATGTAGCACAATTTTTTAAATCTTACAAGTGATATATTAGTACCTATGTAATTAAATGCCTTATATTTATGATGTCTGCTTAGAACACAAAAACTTCTTAAAAACCACCTTATGGAAAATTATAATTCAAAAGTGGTAATTTTGACATAGAATAACATTTATTCAAATTACATTAATATTGAAATTATTTTCCTATCAGAAAGGTATACCTAAGTATGTATACATTTTCACTTTATTGTTCTTTTCTTTTGTACAAGAGCTGAATATTTTTACCATACTATGTGTAAGACAAGTAAAAATTAACAAAGTTAGAAATTTTTTACTACCTACTGAATTACATCTTATTTTGTAGACTTTTTTTGAGTGGGTGTGCAAAACAAAAAAAAGGCTAGAGAAATATTTTACCATCAACAACAAACTGGTGGAGGTCCAGCAATCAACAAAAATTTAAGTGACATAGAAAATTGGTTAATTTCTATTATCAACAAAGTGGCCATCACTGCTATTGAGATATGTGAATTAGGTTTAAAGAAAAGAAAACAACAGACCAACAGGGTGAACATTCATCAGCGGAAACCATATAAGAAATATAGGCAGAGAAAAAGTAATATAAGTTTTTATTAACATAGATTTAGAGAATAATTGTACAGATCAAAAGTTTGACACAAATAAAAATGATTCCATAAATCAGAAGCAAGTACCTAGTCCTTGCGCATTAATGTCATTTTTAAAACCTATGGTTACTTTTTGGTCATGTTTTGTCAGTACAATAATTCTCCTGTAAATGAGTATTTCATGGTTCCTGTACTATCAGCTCTATACATATTATGTATTTCAGGACATACAGAAGCTCAGGAAAGAATTAAACTTCTGTATACAACTCAACATTCTCTGATGTGCAACATACTTTACAATCTTCAAAAATCCATCGATAATGTTGTAAATGCTTTTAATAGATTATTTATAATATTTATGCCTTAATACATTTTTTGTTTTAAAAACTGAATGTATATATAACTTATTTTATCAAATATTATTTTTTTATTAGCCAACATTATGTTATGTAAATATGTTGAAGTAAAGACGCAGTTGTTTGTATTTTTTTAATTCCAATTAAAAATGGTCAGCATATTTGAAACAAAATAAAAACATAATATACCTATCTCAAAAATTTAAAAAGTAAGTCTGCAAAATTCTGTTTCTTATATTTCGCCCCTCATTGCGGATTGGATTTACACCTGGATTGTGATTATACAGATGATCATCTCCAGCGTCAAGAATATCTGTAAAAAAGAAACTAATATTGACAAGAAAAAACCACTGTAATAAACAAGTAAAATTAATCAACCAAGTAGTGTTAAAACAAGTACATAGTGGGGGAAGATGTTGCTTACAAACATTCAATGACAGTGCTAAATCTAATAATTATTTAATTGGGGTTAAAATTACTACAACTCCCACAATTTAAAAATGTAAATGTAATATTTTTTACTGAACTTACCCACTGGTTCAAACTCCTCAACTTCGTCTCTGTCAACACAAATATTATGGAGAACTGAGCAACTATAAATAATTTTAGCAGCATTTATCGGGTCATAGTGCAATACCCTATGCTTCAATAAGCACCGAAATCTTGCTTTTAATAAGCCTATGATTCTTTCAGCTACATTTCGTGTACTTTTATGTGCAGAATTGTATCTTTGCTCAGCTTCCTCATTTGGTTCATCAACTGGAGTAATCAGCCATGGTTCCAACGGATACCCAGAATCTCCTTAAATGAATACTATAATAGCCCACAAAAATGCATACCTATTAACCAGGACGAATGATCACCACCAATATAACTATTTTGAAGCAATTGCCTTCTTTGACTAGTTGCTTAAATGCCCGCATCATGAACGGAGCCTGGAAATCTGTCATTTACTGCTAATATTTTCATTTTAGAATCACAAATCTGTAAAATAATATATTTAAGTGAAAATTGAATTTGTATTTACGCATTATATTTACAATTTGAACATTAAGGCTATAAAATCCTTTGCGGTTATAAAATACTATAGCCGGAAAATTTTCATCGTTAACTGGTGGCGCTCTTATGGCAATCTGAGTTCCATCAATAGCACCGATGATACTTGGGAAACCATTATTCATATCCAGAAATCTAAAATAATTTATATTTTTTTTAAGTAGGTAGATTACAGAATTATTATTCTAAATGATACACAAAATTAAAATATACATACAGGGTGGCCAAACGAAAAGGTCCCACCCTGTTATTTGGCTGTATTCATTAGATTTTAAGAAAATGCTAAAACAGGTCGATTTTTATTCCAAAGTAGACACATTTTTACATTACAGACATTTGTCATGTGCCAACCCCCTCCCTTCCACTTCTGTAATCCCTTAATTTTAAATATGGAATATACTATGTGTGACACATCATTAGAATGGTTATTTTATGAAAAATTCGGTATTATGACTAATCAGTGCATTACTTTTGATTTTAGTGCCCTCTATATGTTGATAAAAAACTGTTATGTATTGTAAAGTGTGACACTTCATTTGAAAGCTAATTTTATTACCAATTTAATGCACCACATAACATTAAATCGGCAGTTGTCAGCATAGAATATATATTTTTTTATTTTAATAAAACCAATATCAAAACTAATGTTTAATAGTAATATTAATATACCTATTTCATAAATTAGCACTTTTATTTTAGTCATTGTTTTAATAAAATTCATAGTTTTCCTTCAAAATCTAATTATTAAAAATGTCTATAGTTACATACCCTCTCTTAACACCTAATTTTTCTTCATCTGTAACTGGAAAATGAATTTTGTAATACAAATTTTCCAGACCTAAGTTTACGAATGCTATTGACCGAGATACTGATGCCTGGCTCATAGGTAGAAAATAGTCCTGTCCTACAGCTTTTTGATAACTACCTTGGGAGTAGAAATGTAATGCTACTAGAATCTAAAAATATATTAACGGGTAGGTTATTATAATGGATGAAAAAATAAAATAAACTAAATAGAACATTTGAGATTCCCCAAAGACTTGGATTTATGCTGACATTGCTGACAAGAGAATATATCTACATATATCGTTGTTGATTTTACAATATCTGCTATATGTACTTTACGTCTAATTTTAGGTTTTGTTGAATTTCAGCTATATTAATGTTCGTGCATCAGTTGGTATTATGTGAAATGTACAAAAAAATCCCTTGACTTTTTAAATCAAATAATAAAACCATGTTATGTGCCAACATTCAAACTATGGACAATAATAGCTGATATGTGTATCAGGATGAAAAAAAAAATGTATTTTACACATACCAGAATCAACGACGATATATTAAAATATGTTCTGTCAATAATAATAATACTCGCCCCAATTCACCCCCTTACGAGTTAATTTAAACCACTGAAGCCAAAGCTTGTGTAGGGGAAAGGGCAGCTATTATTATTTGCCGTGGCGCTCACCCACCCACTCACCACTTAAAAATTAAAATCTATAGAGGTATAGGAATAAATATAGCTTCTCTTACACCATCTGCCATATGAGGTGCCAATTCTATTACCAGGTCATGCACTAAATCTCTGGACATTCTGTATATTCCACGAAACTGTTCCTCCGGCATATCTATTGCATCAGGATGGTCTCTTAAATAAGGTCTCATTACTCTCTGCTGCAAACTAAGCAAATGTAGGTATAAGTATAACTTTTTTGTGTTCTGATTTGTGAAATGTTATATATAGACTTTTACTAATTTTTTAGATGCTGCTTTTGTTTTAAGTTGTAATTATAAAATAAACCAAACCTGCCTCTTTTTATAATATTAATTAGGAATAAAATCAGTCTTTTTTCAGTATATTTACCTTTCTTCATCTTGTATAGCGCCAGCAATTAGAAGAATGAACCCGTTGTTTGCCATTTTTATTCGCAATTCACAACACACCCGGACACCAATATAACTGTGGTGTCTCAACCAAAAGAAACAACGATGAAACTCGTAGCAAGTCCTGAAACTACTTGCCAAATTCTCAACGCTGAATACATTCATCATTGAATATTTTTCAATGCATATTAGGCACCTGAATCGGAAATAACTAAGGGCGTTGAAAAATAAACAATACTGTGAAAAATTCAACGTTGTTTTAATTGTTGAACGGCCACATGAATCGAAATTCAGTAACAACGTTGAGAAATGCACAATAATTAAAAATATTTCAACGTTGTTTACTTTTCATTGGCCACAAGAATAACCCCGAATGACTAAAATATACCAGTAATTTAATCAAATATAACTATCTAATTTAATAATAATTAACCTTTAACTTAAATAATTAAACAATTTAAAAAAAGTCCAAAGAAAATATTATAGTTTCATAAAGTATATCTTTTCATTCGCTACGGCCCTTGGAGCGTAACATATTTTGGGGGATGGAACTGATGGAAGCTACTCTTCTCTTTAAGGCTAGTGCATTGGACTTGTAGTTCATTCCTTTGCACCTGAGCATTCTTCAGCACTTCCTTCGTTACATCCTTCTCTTTCAGGATTGCATCACAACGCTGTTTTAAATGTGTATTCTCTTGTATTGAGTTATGAAGCTCTTCTCTTAACCACTCCGTAATAAATTCCTCCTCAGTCAGCTTATTCTCTGCCTTCGTCAATTTAAAACACGTTACACTCACAACCAACTCACAATATGCAATATAGCTGTCTCTTATATTTTTTATTTTAAACATTACTCGTATATATTTTTGTTACGTTTCCTTTATCTATATTTTTTGTTTACATGGCCATGTTATTTGTCTTTTCAAGCAGTCAGAGGAGGTAAAGGTCATTGGGCCCTATACCTGTACCAACCCAGAGTGCTTAGACATTACTTAGTTTTTATTTAATTTATTTAATAATATTACATTTTTTTAATGCTATTTTTTAATTATTCCCCTCATTTAATTCATCTTCACTTTCATTTATTGTCAGTCTTGGAATTCTACACTTTGCGTTTTGTCATGGTTTTAAATGTTTTAAATTAAATACTGGTTTATCTAATTCAATATTGAACATAGAGTTCGTTTTATTAATATTTGTTTCGTTTATATTTCTAGGAGTCAAACGATGAATCCAATAATTTTTTAAAAATTTTATGATTCCAAATATAGCATAATTAATGATGGTTTCATCACTAAATAAATTACTCCTAAAAGCATTTTATAATAAATTTTAGATAAATACATTGTAAGCTAATAATAAACAAATTAAAATTTAAAAGTGTGAATTTGTTTTAAAAGAATCCCAGCCAGGGCGAATTTTATACTAAATATTTCATAAAATGTTGTAATAACGAGGCGGTGCCAGAAAGACTGCTATCGTAATTTCCATGATATCAACATACATCACGTCTAACGTTAATAGTAGAAATATAAAGAAATTAGAATTATTAACTTTTAGTACATCCTTATATTACCCTTGATTCGAAAAATTAACTTAATTTTAAAAAACTCTTTCAATAATAATTAAATTGATTATAAATGTTTTTTCTATAGCTAAATTTTTAACCTTAAAATTCTTCAATTTTTTCTACCGCTAAATTCTTAAACTGTAAACTTATATAATTAAATTTTTATAAAGAATTTACAAACTATACTTGTTGGGTCTAAAAGTCGCTTTTCACAGCGCAAGCCCGCTAAAAGTTTCATGCTATGCAAATATTGCTAGGTTTAACTCTCACACCAAAAACGTTTGTAACGGCTTTAATGTTTCTCAATTATATTATTTTAATGCTCTAATTTAACAAAATCTTCCATTATCAGATAACATGTCCAAACAAACATATTAATAAATAAAAAAAAATTATGGATGACGCAATAACCTAAAATGGATATTCAAAGTTAGATTGATCTTAACGATAACATTTCTAAATAAAATTAACTTTCTATTTCTTTTAATTTTGCTCTTTAATTATTTGTATCAATATTCCGTTTAATTATTATTTTTTTTTTCTAAGTTATAATTTAAAATTCTTTTACTTTTTAAGCATTTTTCAAAATAGTAGTATTGATCTCATTTAAATTTTGTAGACACCGATACGGATTATTCCTTGCGGTGCATTTATTTATTTTGTTTTAACATT